>MNCI01022408.1:590667-645820 GCA_015680685.1 Gnetum montanum
TTGGAGACACACTTTGAGTCTTTGAAGAAGAGCATTTGTAAAGAAGAAAGTGTGAAAGATTGCATGTAAGATGACTTGCTAAAGAAAAGAGTTTAGCCTCTTTGTCATGGTCCTGTGAGTTATGTTTTTTATTTTTTATTTTTTTTTAAATTGTCTAGCTAGTGGTTTAGATAGTATCATCCTTGGCAAGTAATTTTGGGATTTTTAGATTGCTCTTATTGTTTTTGTTGCCCAATAGAAAATTTCTGTTAAAATTTTGCCATAGAAGTGTTTGTGTTTAAAAGCCTTAAGAGCATTTTAGTAGTAAATTTTATTATTGTGCAACGTATAAGAACTGTTATTAAGATCGTTGTAAGAGAGCCTCTGCTTGTAGTCATGCCGTTGAACGATTCAATAGTCAAGAGGGTTTAGAAAATCTTTGGTATTTTGATGGTACTAGAATAGCTTCTTTTTATCTTTAAAGTGAATCTTCATGGTATTTCAATCAGAAATTTTCAAGTCTTTTGAAGGTTCTATTGAATGCAATTGTTTGCATCCATTATCTAGCCAAAATGGAGTCTCGTACATGATAGTTTACGCAGCAATTTTTTGGTAACATAGTAGGATTGTCTCGAAGAAATTTCTTATTTGAGCCTTGGGAGTTTGAACAATTCGTAGTTATTGAATTTGGGATAGCTTTATTGTGAAGTGTTTACTCATGTCATTTTACCTTGTTTAAACATTTGAGGTCTACACAAATCTACTTTCTTTTCTATCTATTTCCATTGAATCTTGCTCTATTTCTAGTTTTCTTATGGAACTATCTCTTTCTCTGGGGAAAATTAGAAGTAGATTCGCAGAGTTGTGCTCAAATTTTTTTGCACAATTTTGTTTGTTACAAATAGGTATTATAAGGACTGCATAGACTAGGCAATTGAAAAAAATAGGAACTCTCAACAACTCACAGTACTTGGCAAAGTTGGTTGACTCTCTTTAAGATGAGTCATTTATAGTTTGCACACAATGCAATCGTTTCATTTTTCACAACCGCACACCGCAATAGCACACACACATACTCACATTAACTACTGAGTCTAGTTGGAGGTATCTGGGCCTTAGTGTTGCCAGTGACCAGCAAGCACCTAAATCCTGTTCGAGGACACTCGTTGGTAGTCGCATCCCAAACGGTTGCCAACACTAACATCAACATTAGCATTGATAGAAGTTAGAATATCTTTTCTAGTTATGAACAAGTTATGATTCCAAGCCTCTATGATCCTATTTCATGTCTAAATTGATGTCGAATCATGTCAAGATGACAATGAGAAGCTCATTAGATAGGAAGATGATATTGAATACAAATTTTGATGGCCAATGATATTAAGGTGCAAGTTTCTAGGTTGCTGACATTAGCATCAATGTCATCCAAGGAGTTAGAATATTTCTTAACATTTTTCTAAACTAACATTCCAAGTTTTCATGGATCCAAAACTAATGTCAAAATAAGCCAGGATATGTTTGTAGGAGACCAAATAATCTATGGATGAAGAAAATGATGCTAGACATCAAACCTGGAAGCTTTAGAGTGTGATGCAAGCATGGTGATAAGGATACTATTAATTTTTGACCAATGGAAATTATCATTCAAATCATAATATCATCTTTTCATAAGCTTTGAAGATGGTGTTTACTAAATTTCCAAGAACACCCATGTATATTGTTGCATTTAAGAAATATCAAAGATATTATAATATATATGATACAATTAAAGCCCATGTTGCCATAGTGAGAGGTAAGAGAAAAAACATTTATGATTTTATATTTCATAATTTTTATGGATTTTAGAATGATAAGAAATAAAATAATAATAAATACACATTCATTGCAATCCCTCTCAAGGATATGTGCAATGTTTATGTTGCAATCCATCTTGGGGACAAATGCAATACCATACAAAAAATGCAATAAATTGACTCTTAGCTACAACCTCGATGGTCAAACACCATGTTGTATAGTTATGACCTTCTTAGATAATGGTGAATTTTCATAGCTTAGGAAAATGTGAATCAAATAAATTTTTTTAATTATTTTTAGTGTTTTATAAATGTTTTTAATATTTTAATATCTAAGGCATAAATGGTGGAACAATGAAAACCAATAGCTTTATTGATCGTGTAAGTACTAGACTTCATATCAACCAAATGGTTGTGGGCTACATAAGCAAGGTAGCACTTTAAAAGATTCTAACCACACTTGTGAAAGAAATAACTCAAAACACACATAAAAGAAGCAAATAAATCAACTTACTTAAGGAAGAAAGAGATTTTCACAAAAACCAAACACAAAAACCTCCAAAAAATATCTAAGTATGAATTTATTATGTGAAAGAAAATTTTCCAAGTATTTATAGCATTTACATGGAAATGGAAAGGGTTCATTAATGCCTAGGTGTCAATGGAGGCTCGTCAACGTCATCCAAGGTAACCTAGATGATTACACAACAAAGAGATGGACCAGGCCTATCAAAGCAATGCATCAATGCTTCTGCACTAACATAGAAGATGTGCTAATGTATGAGAGTTAGTGCACCACTCTTTCAAAATCACACTTTTCTTTTTCAACTTTAGGTGTAAGCTAGAACCTGATGAAAGATGTCACAAGTACCTTGAGAAATCTGAATGAAATTAGAATTGTTATAGAAAGCTTGACATTATGCATGCAACCTTGAAGTATGACCCAAGAGATATGGATGCATCTCGAAAAACCAATAACCTATACCAAACACACTAGACTATAAACATAGGACACATGAAATAATTCCAAGATTCATGGCCTAAAATCAAAGTACAAATTATAACTGGATGCCTCATAATTCCCTTACAACTAGATAAATTTAGTTCCATAACTATAACACTCAAGACACAAAGATGAGAACTAGATATATGACAAGGTCAATGCAAAGGAATATAATTGTGCAAATACTTTGACACACAGCACATTACAACATTGTCATATTATGAGAAGAGGAACTAGGGGATAATGAATGATATAAAGAGTTCCATGAAATGTTTATGAAGCTAAATATGTCTTTATCCTAATGGAATGATCTTCAATATGCCTTTTAATTTATATCCTGTAACCAAATGTTGCATACATTTCCTACTTATAGTTTGAAAACATGATCCTTTGTACCTTTGGATCTTTGTTAGAGAAGGTTCTCAAACTCTAGATGAAAAACTTGAAAGAAATGGTATTTACCCCATGGCAACAAAAATATATCTACCTAAATAAGTTAAACTATAACAATGCTAAAAATCATGTGGAATCATTAGGTGTTAAAACCACCATTTAAAAAAACGTTCACGAGAATAATGAAAAGCATACTTCCCAAAGAAAACATAGAAAAAAACATATAGTTTAATGTCAAACATGTATGTGGGTATGAAAAATGATATATAATCACAAGACATATACCCTACAATGACTCTACCCCATAATTGAATTATGAGACACTAGCCTTAGACAACACTAACTAAGGGCATGTACCAAAGAATGCAAGTGCAACAATGAAAGGCATGGATGTAGGATCCAAAAAAATAAAAGGGACCCATAACATAGTATACCATTAACCAAATAATCAAGGTATGTAAGATTATAGATTGTAACTTGGAAAGACATGTAATCACTAATCAAAATACATAAGCAAAAAATTAAGGTGGAAGAAAATAATCTTGGTTAAACCATTAGGCTCTTTGAGTCACAACCATACATGTGAAGGATCAATAAAGTGCCTTATGTTATGTAACCACCTCCATCTTGGAAGTTAATCTTAAACTCACTCTCTTACAATGATACATCACCAAGGATTCATAAGTGGGTCCTTGCCATAGCAAGCTCTTGTTTTTCTTACCCTCATAAAACCTGTTAATGCAACACCAATGGATTCCCAACACCTAGTGAGACATTAGCATCAAATATGAGTCCATTCCCTTGGATGGTCAAATATCAATCTTTACTTTACTTAATCAACTTTCTACCACACACAACAATGGAGTAGAAATAGAATGGAAGGAATAGAGAATGCAGATGGATAAGAGAGAGTATGAAAGTGTAACATGACTAGATCCAAAACTAATCATTCAATTATCTTATGGAGCACATGAGCACATTCTATGCGTAGTGAGAGATCTATTATCTCATCCCATCATCATTACTTATCCACATGATGGGGATACAACTCCATGTTCTCCTTCTAAGTACATGGCCACATCTACCACTACTTTTTGCCACCTAGCCTTGAGTGTTCTATAGTCTAACCACTAGTTAATTTGAGTCAAGAAAAGATGTTGCAAAGCATCTAGAATTCATGATTCCAATTTTCTTTTCTTCCATCTATGCATGTATGCATAGCAGGCTCCTTGAATTTGGCTTTAATACAACCCTCTCATTAATCCCTTAGGTTTCACTAAAAAATATAAATTCCAACATAGATTATAATGTCATGATTAAGAAATGATGGATTTGGCCATGGTTTAGATTAATGATTTTAAATTTTGACCTTTGAAAATAGATGGAGTTAGGAATTAGATGGAAGCATAAATTAACATGACCAAAGTTCACTAAGGAAGAGACTTCAAGGCCTTCATGGTAATAAGTATGGATGGAGTAGAAAATTATCTTGGACTATTACATTTGGGATTTAGTTAATCCAAGTAATAGGTTGAACATGAAGAAGGTATTAGTTTAACTACTTATTTTGGTTTGATTAAGCAATCATAGGATCATTCCAAGATAGTAAAAATACCAATTTAATAGGGCTTATATCTTGGAGATACATTGTTCTTCTCATTACCTCTTCTTCTAAATATCATTATTTTTCTATTATTTTTATTTCTCTTATATTTTCTCTTTCTTTTCATTTCATTTTTTTCATCATTTTTCGTTCATTTATTTTATGAGAAGAGGATTTTTTATGATACATTGGAATCATGGAAATGATTGGTCTTGAATTATCACATGTATTCTTTGACTTACATGAACATAAAAATTCATCCTTGACCATATAACATGTATAAGTTCAAGAATCTCTTCTAACTAAGGTGGTCAAGTAAGGTAAGCCATGCACCTTATTTAAATCACACTATTTAGACCCATTTAGTGATCATAAGAATCCTTAATAACATGCCCTTTTCTTACCAATGACCAAGCACCCATCTAGGATTCTAGAGCTCACATCCTAAGATGTGGATCCACCACCTACCCATGGTTCTAGTAGGCTTTAGTAACCTACAGTATGAGTCCTAGCTCCCTAATGAATTTAAGATTAGTTCACCTATGATGGATACTAGAAAATGGGTGGATGAATTTTATTGCATGGACATTCCATTGATCAAGGCTCAATGTTGGACCCATTTGGCACTTTGGCATCATCATCGCATCTATAACTCACCCATCCATGAGTGGCTCATTAGGTAAGCATTCATAAAGCATATTAATTAGTTTCCCAACACACACAAGCACACTTAAAAAAATGAAAATATTATGAATGATTGATCATTAAGCTCAAAAATATGAAAAATACTATATAAACACATTAACTTTATTAAATCACATAAGCAAAAATAATTAAAAGGAAGAAAAATTCAACATGCCATGAAGGATTCTCCCCCATGACTACTCCATGTCTATCACCTGATATACCTCTGAGCACAAAACATAAGATTAAACATTAGACACTCAAAGAAGAAGGATATTCTTTGTTGTACTTCAAATGTTGTCCATTAACCAGAAATATTTTATTTGGCTCATCTTGATGGTAGAAATGTGTTGTGCCAAATTGGTGACTAGTATGGAAAATGTATGATCCTTTCCATTGAAATTAAAACTTGCCCAAATAAGGTAAGTATAGAAAATTAAAATAGAATACATTATTTCCAATATTAAAATTAAACTCTTTGGCATGAACATAATGGTATTCCTTGATGTAGGAATGTTCTAACTCATTTCCATCAAGGTAATTCTATGATTCTCATTGAGAAGTTTAAGGTTAATCAACCCCTTTTTTGAGTAGAATTTAAGGTCATATTCAAATCTTTCACGCTACCTAAGATTTCTATTTCAAGATCAATAGATAGGCATAGAATCTATTCATAGATCAACTTGAATGACATGTAATCAATAGGATTTCTTCATACCATCTGACAGGCCCAAAAAGCATCATTAAGCCTATTAGCCCAATCCCTTCTACATCTACTAACCATCTCCCTAAGTATTCTAACAAATTCACAATTACTAACTTCTACCTTGTCATTTTCCTATGGATGATAAGGGAAAATTAACTTATGATTAACTCCACAAGATTCGAGGGATATTAAACCTATGGAGTACATTATTTTAGAGAACATTAATTGCAATGGTAGATGAGAAATATTTAATAGAAACTACTTCCATCCACTTCATGTAATAGTCCACACATACAATAATTTACGTCTTGTTAGTGAAGGTCAAAGAGATAGGATTGACAAAATCAGTACTCCATATGTCAAAGGACTCTACTAGTTAGATTCATTATTATGATCCCTCCATATGTAAGGACATACCTCACTCATGTTGTCACTTGTCACAATAATATAACAAGTGTTGAGCATCATGGAGCATGGTGGGCCAAAAATAGCCTATGATAAGTAGGTGCATTCTAGTTCTCTTTCTAGCATAGTGCCCACCACACATGTTATGATGCACATGAGCCAAAATAGCATCTTGGATTTCTTTAGGAACATACCACCTTACAAGGCCATGAAGGCATCTCTTATAGAGAATTTATTTAATAACCAAGTAATTCCTCATCTAGTGTTAGGACCATTGGATCTTATGTGTGTCCCACCTAGGAGGAAGCTTCTAGGCCACCAGCTAATTAAAGATCATTCACATCCACTCTTTGAGTTGAAAATGACCTTAAAAATATGGTCATCTAAGAAGTCATCAAGAACCATACTTTATCCTTTGTTATCAATTCATGATCATGATAAATGATCTACCACTACATTCTTAGCTTTGTTGTGATTAATCATGTGAAGGTCAAATTCTTGTAAGAGAACCAATCATTAAATCACATAAGGACTAACATCCAACATTTTTATGATGTTATGATTGGTGTGGATGAAGATTTTACATTCTAGAACATAATGTATGAATTTTCGTATTGCAAAAATGATAGTCATCAACTCCTTCTCCATGCTAGTGTAGTTTAGTTAAGGCTCCATAATGCTTCTAATAGCATAGTGGATGTAGTAGGGCCTCTTCTTCTAATCAACCTACATTAGGACAACACCTAATGCAAAATTAGAAACATCTTTCATTATGTGAAATGGTTAAGTCTAATTGGGACTCTACAATATAGGATTTTAGGTTAGCCTTTTCTTTAGATATTAGAAGGCATTTTCATAGTCCTTGTTCCACAAGAATAGAATATCCTTCTTCATGATCTTGAATAGAGGTTTGAATATTCTAGAATGGTCTTTAATGAATTAACAATAATAGCAACATGGCCAAGGAAAGATAGTACCTTTTTAATCATCATGGATATCTATGGAATGTTCTCAATGGTGTGAATCTTATCAAGATTAGCTTCAATCTCTCTATTATCATGAATAAGAATAATATCCTAAATTATCATTAGCTAGCTCTTTTTCTAATTTGGCTTTAACTTCACCTAGAAAAAATTTCATATAATAACTTCAAGCTAGTCTAAGGCTTCCTAAAATGATTTGCACTATGTGAAAAAGTCATTCATGAAGACTTTCACACTCTTGCCAATATAATCCTAGATCACTGACATCATCAACCATTTGAATGTAATTGGTACATTGAATAATCCAAAGTACATGTGTTTCAAGGCAAAATTTTCCTACGGATAAATAATGATAGTTTTGGTTTGATCCTATGATGTTATGTTTATCTAATTATAACCAAAGTACCAATCAAGAAAGCTATAGTACCTCTAACCAAATATGTTATGCAATACCTTGTTCACAAAGGGCAATGAAAAATTATCCTTAAAAGTAATAGCATTCAACAATATATAATGCAGACTCTCCATTCATTCTCCTTCTTGGATGCAACTACAATTAGACTAACCCACTCATTGTCAAAGATAGGAGTAATAAACTAGCCTATAGGAGATAGCAAGTTTAACTTTTTACCACATTCAACATATTAGAATTAAGTTTTCATTCAAGTATCTTTAAAGGTCTAACACTCATGTCTATGTATATGCAATGCTAATACATTGATTAGTTAATTCTCATGATTTAATCATGTGACTAAACAAAGATTTTTCTCCATTTTGCTACTAAATTTTTTAGTTGAACCTTTTAAAAGGTCATCAAAGAGAGGTTAATGATAATAGGATGATCATTAATGAATATCATTTACTCCAAGCCCTCCAAAAGTGGCTTGAGTTTAAGTGGTGGTGTGGAAACATCATGGGACAAATCAAGAGAACTAGAATTCCAGATCATAATGCACCACTGTAGTTACCTTGATTATATTTTCAACTTCTAAATTAGATGATTCAACATCAAATGAGATAAGAGTATGGATTAATGTCTAAAAGATATGATTTGTGGCTTCATGGACTAGACCGTTTTCATGGTAATTTACATCACTGATGACACAAAGATGCTCTATGATATAGTAATTATAACCATGCTTGTCACATAACTAGAAAGGGTCATACAAAATATACTTGTAATGCATCTTCCTAGTTTCATATTCCTTATCAATTTCAAGGTGGAGGGCCTGGAAGACTAACATGGCATCAATGGTACTCAACTAGGCTCTTTGCATGATGATAGGGAAGCTATCTTCTAACTTATTCTTCAATTTTATCATCAAGAAGCATATAGGGTATGACCAACCTACCAGAGTTTTTATAACATCATTCACTTGTTCCATGGGATATGTGTAGGATTGATATACTACCTCTAATCTAATATTAGTACTCTTGAGATCAAGAAGTTCACAATCAAGGTATTATTATAATGAAATGATATTAATCCCTAAACTAGAGTCATAAAAGGCAAGCAATGATCTTTCTTACTAATCTAGATCTTGATAATGGGACTATTGGGATTTATCTTCTTTTTAAGTAAATGATCCTTTTTCATTACTTACATGGCTACCTTAGACATGTAACAGTTACAACATCTCTATCATCAAGTGCCATCCTACTTGACCAGCTAGATATGATTGAAGAACTTTTTCCTAAAGTGGATGTTCCATTTTGATAGTGTTCATGGAACCTATTTGATTTGAACTCCTGCTCTACCAAAAGAATTATCCTCTCCACAAGAGAAAGAGGATGGAGTACATCTAATCCCATGATGTTCATGTTTGTACTTATAGAGAAATTTCCTTCCATGAGATTTCAAATTTCCCTTCATAATCATATTAATAGGAACTTGGTAATATTCCCAAAAAAAAATAAGTTGAAGCAAGATCAGCATAATAGGTAATATCACAAGATTTTGATTACCTCGATTGTAGTGGACTAGGGATCCCACCTTGCATGGGATCTAGTAGTAGAATCTATTATTGATGATGGAAAGTTTGCAAGGTAGAATTGATTAAAGAAGGATGACACTACTAAGGTATCATTTGTTGAAATGTATAAGTACTTGCTAGGTAACACTACAAGTCATGAGGGCTTGCATACTATTCATAAGGATCCCCATCACTAGAGAATGTGAAAGCCTCATCTAAATCTTCTCTTATGCCCTTGGAGGAAGAAAGCTTCCTCTTGCCCTTACCTTCATAATTCTATCTATGCCTAGGTGGTATAACAACTTTTGCTATCACTTTGACCATCCTACTCTCAATTTCATTAATGGTAGTGGTCATTTTCTTGTGCATTATATTCCAAACTTGATTCATTTGATGGGCCAAGTCCATCAAGGTCTTACAAATTCTAACTTAATCTTCCAAAAATGTCTCAATAGCAATGGGATGTTCGATTGTACCTTCAATGATTTTGATCTCCTTTCTACATGTAGGATCATGATTGTACTTCTAGAATGTCTATCATTTTATCCATTCACCTTCCATGCTAGCAATGGTATCTATGAGTGCTTTAATTTGGGTCATGAAATTTTTGTATACCTAGCCCATTGCATACATATCAACTCTCTCCCTTATCTCTTACTTTAAGCATTTCATAATATGCATTGATTACTTCCTTTGGCTAAAGCCATGGTTCAAACAATGTTGGTTTATTTTTAGATGTCTCTCCATGGCAATGTCCACTATTTCATAGGCTCCTTACCTCTATCTAATCATCTTCTTTTGGATATTGGAAATGTGGACATAGGTTTGGAATTTGGCATATAAAGGATTTTACACATGTTTTCCTATTTGTAACTTGATTTAGGTGGCAAGGATTTGTACTAGGCTTCTACTTAATCAAGGTGTAGGAAAACAACCACAACCTCTGCCAATCACTAATGATCCCTTGCAAATAGCAAGCATTATCAAATGCCTACACATAGAGTTATGGATCATTTCTAGTATACCCTATGTATACTAGGACATTAGCCATGTTAATTCTTTTGATCCTATTACCATGAACATGTTCCTATGAAAAGTAAAAAGCTTTTTTAAGTTCATGATAATCTTCCTAGTCAAACAATCAGTAATCATCATCATCATATGGTCCTAATAGATGAAGATATTAGAACCAAAAGAGGAGATCATCCCTATAGATTCTAGCTACATTTGTATTGATGGTTCTAGATCACAAGCCTTCATTGTGAATTTGGCCCTTACCCTTAATGTAAGCTTTCTCATCTTGCTCCTCATCTAAGTGGTTAGATGAAAAGCCATGACAAGCCACCTCTTCCACCATCTAGTCATGAAGATCTTACCTCTATTGAGGTTCATAGTTACTAAATTTTTGGCTCCATATCCTTATAAAATGCATGAAATTTTTGTAGTCAAAGGTTGATTAGGGTCTTTTCCAAATCTCCTAATACAGCCATGACCAATTCCTTTGAGAAATGTCCATGAGTGTTATGTCACTTCCACTTCTTATCCTGATGGTAAGTCAAGACAATTGGTGGTAAAGTTGGATCATCCAAATGATCAAAGACAATAGAAGCCTTTTAACATTTTGGTGCATTTTCAAAGGTCCTTCATGGGCTGATTGGAATAGGGTTGCTATCTTAATAGATCCTAATAGGACCCATTTCCCAAACTTCCAAATAGATCTAGCTTACAAGAACAATACATTGAAATGGAGAAAATCTCTCTCATATTAAGAAAACTCTTAAAATTCATAGAAAATAAATCAAAGATGATGAGCCAAGCTCAACTCACAACTCTCCCAAGAATCTTAAAGGTCACACATGTCCTCTCTCATTCGTCAATTGCTCACCATGAAACCAAATATCAAGACAAGACACTTATAAGAAATTCTCTTAATGTCTCTCAGACTCTCCCTTGCCTCTTACTCAATTTTCTTGCATAAGTTCTCCTTTGTACTACTCTCACAAGCTCTCTCTTTTGCTCATGGTCAGGGGATTTTTTTAATAGTTGTGAATCACATCAATATTTATAAACAACTAGAAGATAAGAAATTTAGAAACCTTTCCTCGACTCAACTTGAGGTTCTTCATATGTTTCTGGAGTCTTCTCACCTTCTCCCTAATTGTTTCTATCCTTTTTTATCTTTTTTCAACTATTTCCTAAATTGGACAAGTGTTTTTGGAAGTTTCCCCAGCCATACAAGTTGTTTCTAACCTTGGGAAGATGTCTTCTATGTTAGCCCAAATCTCAAAGAAGACGTCATCTGTTTCTGGGAGACATCTTCTCCTGGCCCACAACCTCTCCTCCAATAGTAAGACATCTTGCCCAAGACATCTCCTAGTTTAGAGAGATGTCTCCTTCAAGATATCTTCTTCCTAGACAAGACATCTTTCCTAGAGATCCTACACTTTCAATAAGACATTTCCTTTGACTTCCAAACACCTTCTTCCATACCCAAGTCTCAACCAAGATATCTTCTTCAGGCCTGAAGCTTGCAAAACACATATGTAGGGCAGAATAAGAGGTTTGTGAGAGGTATTCCTACATCATTCTTAGCATCTTCTATCATCTCACCTATGTTTAAAGCCTCCACAAAATGCTCAAAAACATACATACTAGATTTGAGTAACTGTTAAAATCAAGATTTTATAAATATTTTGAGGTTATTCATTGATGCCTTCCCCAGTAACAGTGCCAATGATAGGCATTTCACTAGTTTGGATCATTAGGAATTATCATTCTAATTGTAGTGTGATTTGATTGTAAGCTTTAAAAATAATGTTGAGTAGATTACCAAGAACACTTGTGTATATCATTATGTTCAAGAAATATCAAAGATTTTATAATGCATATGATACAATTAAAATCCTTGTTGCCATAGTAAGAAGTACCAGAAATAATATTTATGATTTTATATTTTATAGTTTTTATAGATTTTAGAATGATAAAATCATAAAATAATAATAAACATTACAACCCCTCTTGGGAATAGGTGCAATGCTTATGTTACAATCTCTCTTAGGGACAAGTGTAACACCACACACAAAATGCAATAAAATTCTTTAGTCACAACCTCGATGGCCCAACACCATGCCATACAATTATGACCTTTTTGGGTAAGGGTGTATCATTGCAACTTAGGAAAAAAAATATTTTTAAATTATTTTTAGTATTCTACGAACATTTTTCATATTTTCATATTTAAAGCATCAATGATGAAACAAGGGAAAACCATAAGCTTTATTCACCATGTAAACATTGGACTCCACATTGACCAAATAGTTCTAGGTTACATAAGCAAGGTAGCACTCTAACAAAGTATAGCAGCACTTATGAAAGCAACAACTCAAAACACACACAAAACAAGGAAAAGAATCAACTTACCTAAGAAAGAGTTCTTCATAAAAAACCAAATGCAAAAAGCTCCAAGAAATACCTAAGTATGAATTAATTGTATGAAAGAGCTCTTCCCAAGTATTTATAGTTTTGCATGGAAATACAAAGGGTTCATCAATGCCTAGGTGTAACAGAGGCTCAATGACACCACCCAAGCTAACCTTAGGCAATCACACAGAAAAGTCAAGTGAACCAGGTCTATCAAGGGGATGCATCAATGCCCTTGCATTGATGTAGGATAGTTAGTGTGTACACACACAATCCTCATCATCCCCTACCCTCGTGAAACACACTTTGCTTTTTCAACTCCAAGTGCAAGTTGAAACTTGAGGAAACATGCTAAAAGGATCCTTAGACATCCAAATGAAATTGAAATGATCTTAGAGAGCTTGAAATTATGTATGCAACCTTAGTGTGTGATCCAAGGAGCAATGATGCATCTCGGAAAACCAATAACCTCTACAGATCATACTAGACTATAAACATAAGGCACATGAAACATTTTCAAAATCTAAGACTTACAATCAACATACAAATTATCATTTTATGCCTCATCACATGGTGATGTTAACGCTAACATTGATGACAACGTCAATGTCACTTGCATATAAGTTAGCAAATTTTCTAGTCCTTACTGCTAAAACTATTGTTAAACCTATTACAATTATCATTTAGAGTGCCAAAACCAACATTGACTAGATGCTAGAGAGCCTAGGAAGCCAGGATTCGAGTTGTGATGCAAGTAAGATATGTCATGGAGGTGTTGGGAACTATGTTGTAAGTGTTGAAGTTAATGTTAGCATTAGCATCAACCAACACCTAGAACAACTTTTGGTTCCCTTGGTCCCAATGTCAAATTTGCCAAAATATTGAAATTTGGTGCTTATCATGTCACAAGTGTTGTAGATGAGTCATTTGGAGTCCTGTTGATGAGTGGATGGGTATTTCAACACTCTACACCATACAAGTCACGAGCATTACTGCGCAACCAAATCATAATCCATGGATGGACAATGTAAGTATGCTAGTAGTTGATAGTTGGTTTGTGATCGTTATCTTCTCATGTTGAGTTAGTGAACTGCAAGTAGTATGATTTAACTCTCAATGAGGTATATGATGTCATGATGTTGTGGGCTCAAATTAATCCTAAGTGTTTCCATAATGAAAATGAGAATAAAATATAAATCTAGGTGATAACATAAATGTAGATCTATCTTAGTTTATGGTGATAAGCATCAGTTCTTCGCTTGCTGCACACACCCTAGGCTCATGTAACCGTTAATGGAATTATCAAGTGAAGTCACTACTAGGTTATCAAATGATTACACTTAATGGTGGAAACTAGCTATACTTATTCCACCTTACTAATGAACATTGGAAAAGTAAAATACTTATGTAAAGAACTTAATCAAAGTAAACATATTAGAAAATAGAAGTAAACTAAGTGAGATGTTGCAATGGTAAGAAAAAATCTCGATCTTTATTGTTGATCATGAATTGCGTCTAGGTACAATCCACTCAAATAAAGATTCTGTACAACTATTGGTTACCACACTATAGGCATTTACTTCTAACTATAAGTGTAACTCACGGAAAAAAACTGCAAGAATTTTGCTAAGTGTTGTGCAAAAATTGTTTGTTTGACGTGACAATGGTTGGTATTTATAGTGGAGACAAGGACCTACTACATTATATCTATGATGATGTAAGTAGAGCTACAATATCATAGATACGATAACACATCTTATGACTAATATGATTTTATCACTTGCAATGTCAAATTCGAGGTCAAAAAGCAATTTGGTGTAGGTGATACAAACAAGGTAGTCCAAGGCTGTAGTTGACATGACATCAACAAGCCAAGGAGGATGCTAACCCAACATCAATGTCACCTCCAACACTTGGAAGAAATGTATTCCCAAACTTTCCTAGGTTCATCAAAAGTGGAGCTCATATGTTGGCTTATGAGCCAGGATGGTCTTTGGAGGCCTCTTGAGGTTGGGAATGTGTCTCGTGAAGCTATTTTGAGGGAGTTTTAGGTTCAAACTTAGATGGGACAATTTCAAAACCCTACTTGACTTGGTCATTATGAAACCAAAATAAGCCAATGCAACACCAAGCATAAAACCAAGTTGATTCTAAAAAATAAGTGTTGTTCTATAGTCCCTTTCCTATATAACTAATTAAACTTTAATGCAACTTCAATTTTTAAAACTCGTGCATTAATTTTATCCTCATAGAGAGAATTCTAAACCATCTAAACATGCTAGAACTCTAGCCAATGACAAATCAAAAATCGAATTATCTACAAAGTTTTTCAAAATCTGAGCAAAATATATTTCAAGAAAATTAATAATCTAATACAAAACAATACAAAAAGCATTTAATATAGAAAAATGTAAATGGAAAAATTGATGAAACGTTCAAAAGAATAATGTAAAAGGAAAAATGAAACATAAAGTGCAACGCATAAAACAAACACAAAACAAAACCATAACTATAATATTAATCTCAATGTTACCCTCAAAGTTTCAGATATGCTGTAAGTTGCCATTGCTTTGTATACACAAACCTGACTCTAACTAGTTAAAAAGATTAATTTATCTCCGCTCATTGCGTCTGGCCAAGTAAACATGAACTTTAATAAAGCGTTAACATGCTTAATGTTGCCATTTGCAACTTTTTTTTTTTATTTTTATTTTGTTTATTTCAAACAAAAATCTAGACTAGCTAACAGCAGGATGATGCTTTCCTTCAGTTGCACTGCATTCTTTTGCTGCAGGTTACAGAGAGAAATTCGTCGTCTTCTCGCACTGCTTCTCTCTACTTGTCCATTTCCATCAATCAGTTGAGTCCAAGCAAGAATACCGCACATAAAAAGTACAGAATTGACATGAGGAATGCATTAAGCTCAATAAAAGCAGGAAAACACATAAGCCTCGGAGGATTATTTTCTAAACAAACTCTGTTCTTTCCTTAGAAGGTGCCACCTACTTTAGAATTCAGAAAAGCTTTCCTGTTGTAATGGATTAATTATAACTTAAAATAGATGTTTCTAACAAGATAAAGAACTACTGCAATGTCATTGCGCATATGCCCACATATCTAACGAGAATCCGTTTCAAAAACGATAACATTATGGGTGTCCTTATCTCCTAATGCAATATAGCTGCAACTTTACCGGCAGCTATGGTTTTTATTTTTATTTTTAACTCAACCGACGGGCAATAGGCATGTTCGGGAAGTCAAACATTTCCTTTTAAATGCTGGTCGTGCATATTTGAAACACACATCTTACATAACCTTTGCAAAACTGAAATCTCAGGGAAATTGTAAAACCCATGCGAATCCATTTTAATTTGGATGAAGTTTTTCTGTACATGTACATCCCACGGTTTAGGAAATGGATTCATATTCTTTGTAGGTTGAAGCAACCAATTTTATTTTTTTGAAAATAAAATTTGTAACACAGAACACCCAATATTGCAAAGAATAATCTTAGACATAAAAGGCATATGATGTCATATGCCAATTGCCAAGGGCATGTCACAATTAATCTTCAAAAATTTGCGGATGCTCAGCATGTGGCATTTGCTCTGGCATGGCCTCAGTGAGTTAAAAATTCATGAATGAGGCAAGCCCAGTAAAACCAAGGCTCCTATTCCAGCAAGAAAAGCAGAGATCGCTGCTACTGTAAAAGTAGGCACGTTACTGCCATTTCCAAGTAGCTGATCCAATGGTCCACTCCCCCAAGTGATACAATCATCTGGCCAAAACGGACAAGAAAAGCTTCGTAGTTGGTTAGCTGATTTGTATATATATCAATTGCATTAAACATATACATCATTTGACATCTAAAATAATACTTCTGATGTTCTGCAGGAAAATAATTTAATTATGGCAAGAAAATACAAAAGCTTACCTAAGGGACGACAACTGCAAGGTTCAGCACTCCCATGGACACTCCTGGAAACGTCAGTCAGTAAACAAGAATTAAGTAATTTTGAAGTTCTAACATCTCCGCTTTCAGATGCACTAAGGAAATACATTCAATAACTTTCAGTTGGAAACACCACTGAAGCTTCTGAAAATTTACAATTTGAAGGCTAAACAGAATAATAATAATTTTAGCAAGATGATTTTCCGGTATTGGAATCATACTTGCAGATTTTCAATAAGGTTCCTCCATTTATTTGTCGTATAAATTTGTTTCAAGTACGAGGTTTACTAATTATTAAATTTAGCAGTCAGGTATTGTCTATCCAATAGATTTTTTTTTTCTCTTCAGTTTCGGTTTCATTAACTATACAAAACAAACTGGGACTATGTAGTGTCGTGCAACAATTGCAATGATAATCATGGGTTCAAATCGTGGCCACTGCAGGTTTTTTAATTGTGAAAATAGGAATGCCTAATTTCACATTTGACTTAGCAAGTGTAGGCTCTACAAGGCACGTGCTATTGGAGATGTGCTTCCATACGTTAAGCCACTTTTGTTTCCGTTATTTCAATTTGTCAAATTTATTGTAATTTCATCGAAATTACTTTCTACTATTCTTCATCCTTGTTATATTTACAGTTGATATTCTTTACTTCTAGACGATTGTCATATGCTTTCTGCTTCCAATTGAGATAACGCTTTTCAGATGTAGCAATGACATGGATTAGGGTTGTAATTATCCAAATGATTATGGGTACTAAAGATGACAATTTCAAATTAGCACGTGATTTGACATGCCTCCGTACTAGTGAAAAGCGAGATGTCATACCATTTGGTATAGGACGTAGTTGAGAAAGGGGGAAAAATGCACTTGCATATCACATCATCAGTCTCTTTATTAGAAAGGTTAGTGGGTTTGATTCCCACTGCTCGCATAAACAGCCAAAAAAACAAAAACAAAAATAAAAAAAAGCTCCCAAAGAAACAAAATAAAGAACAAGAAGATAAAAGAAAGAATGAAAGAGGGGAAAAAATCCCTGCATCCATTTGGTCACTCATCATCAGGATTTCAACAGTATACCTTGCCCTGCCTCAGATTGAGAAGAAAATCCACCTGCCATTGCAAAAGGAAGATTGTATGTAACCTGGAAACATGACAATTCAAACTTGCAATTAATAAAACTTGAAAATTCTTTGTATTGCAAAGGAAACAAAATACAGTCCTATAAATGTAGTTCAATGAAAGAGCAATGAACAACTTACCCCAAGAGGAGCTCCAAGAACTGCAAACAATGTCAAGGCAATGACATTGAACTTTAATGGAGGGGTTAAGAGGTGCTCATCTTAAGAACGAGCCATATAAGTAATTATTACGATACATACCAAGGAAATGTATAGGATAAAATTTGCCAGAGCCCACAATAAATGAGGTCCCAATTTTCGTGACAAGTAGCCTATCAACAGCGAAGTTATACCTAACACTACTGCATTTAACATTAGCCCAAATGCCCCTCCTCTAACTCCATATTGATATAATGAAACTATATAGGCAGAACCAGAAGGCGTTCCTCCATAAATTTCACGGCCCATCCAGTCTGTATCAAACAGAGTAAAAGGGAACCATGCAATCCATGTGAGTGCAGTTACAAGAAGCAAATTCCACATGCCAGGAGGAAGATTCTTAAAAGCTCTTAAGAAATTCCAAAGAGATTCCTCCTACTTGGTATTGTTACAACTGATATTCTTTAATTCCAGACCGTCACGTGATGTGTTTGCTTCTGCTTCCAACTGAGATAATGTTTTTTCAGATGCATCAGTTACACTGATGAGGGTTGTAATTATCAAAATGATTATGGATATTAAAAATGCCGAGTTCAAATTAGCACATGTGATTTGACATGCCTCTGTCCTTGTGAAAGGAAAGATATCATACCATCTGCTATATGACCCAGTTGCAAATCCAAGAATGTTGCCCAATGCCATAAAGAAAGAAAAAAATCCATTTGCATATCTCATCCATTGGTGTCTTTTCCCTGTAATGAGAAAGATATTCCGTTAAAAAACATACCAGCATTTGTAACTTCTAACCTTTCTGTTTGAAACTCTGATTTCAACATCCTAAGGAAAAGACCTCATCTTCACATTCCGAAAGGCAACAGATAATGTTAAAAATACACTTTACAGCATATAAGAATCCAATAAATTGTTTCAGCAAAACTGATCTTCAGTTTCTGTTTCAACCAGCTTCTGCATAAAGCCTGTAAATCTACTGGGCAAGTCACGTCTTAAACAAGTCGCATCATATTTAGGGTATAGTACAGTACATAATTGTAAAATTGTGTCACGCAACATATTATACATATGTAAATAATATAGTGTATTATGACAAATGTTTGCTAGCAGAAAATAGGAATAGCTTACAGTATATTCGTGAAACAGAAACTGAAATTTATAATATGCCACTTAAGACACCCCAGGGATCTAGTGGGCAAGACATTTGTACTATATTGGATAGGGTGCTGACACCCAATATGGTAGTATGAGTAAACTCAGTAAACCTTGTTCTATAAAGGCATGGTTTATAAGAGAACAGGCAAATCATAGAAGAATATTAGGATGTTCTAATTTATAAATCAAAATCATCATCTTGTTCCATTTAACCACCTACTGCATGTTGCCCGTAGACCTTCATCGATGATGATGATGATGATTATTATTATTATTATTATTCTGAAAATCATTGTTAAGGATCAAGNTATTATTATTATTATTATTATTCTGAAAATCATTGTTAAGGATCAAGCATGTATCAGAGTTTCGAAGTGCATTTAATATGGAGATTAAATAAGAGTTCAAATTTTGATGGAAGCTACTGATGACCCCTTCCATCCGACAGATGCAACGAACAACCTTTGATGCGTATAATAGTTTACGCTTAGTGTGTGTACGAAGATTTATTTAATATTATGCATATAGTGAAATTTGGTTTTCAATGATAAATGGATAAATATTGCTATTTTGATAAATATGATGCAACATAAGAGAAATTAATAAAACACCAAAAATTTTTAAATAGAATTCATTCAAGTACGTGCCTTATTAGAAGTGTTCTCGCTCAAGCATTCCCAACTCTAGACATGACATCCGTGCAATTTATTGATCCTGAGCAGTCTTCAAATCAATTTTGCAAATTGTGAAAAAGTATTTTAGGAAAAACAAAAAAGTGATCAAGGCTGCTATGACCATTGGTGCAGCATGAGAGGCGTGGACAGAGACCATGACAGTAACGACTGTTAGGATGATGATTATGTTCTGGATATCATACTAAGAGGTTATCAAAGCGGAGCATTCACGAAACAGTTACAAGATATTTGAAGCAGTTGAGAGAGAAAATGAATAATTATTTTAAAATCACATGTAGGAGGTGACGCTTGAATTTTTATACAGAATTCAATTGCTTGCAGGCATTCATTTATTTCCGCTTGTATATTGAAATGGGGAAGATAGAGGTAAGATGTAAAAGATGCGAAGAACAAAGTAAGAAGAGGAGAAGATACCAGAGAGATCGGCGAGGAAGGCCCTGGAGGGACCCTGCTGCAGAATTGCTGGTGCGCCTCTGCTGGCTGGCTGAGCCTGAGCCTGAGCTGGGGTATGAGTGAGTTATGAGGAAGCATGTAGGCTATGGCTGGCCCGCGCTGGGTTAGTCTCCGACACAGCTCACTCGATCTGGTTGTGCTTTGCCCGTTTAAAAAGTTGGTCCGTTTATTTAGCTTATATATTCGAAACTCTCCGCCAAAGTCTTCCGGATGCAGTATCAAATTATTTTCACACGTACGGTCAGATATTCAGCGTGGTGACAACGGGAAAAACATCGTCAATATTTTGCAACTTTGTATACGTACTCTGGTTCAAATGGCAGTTCCATTACATGCCTGTAAGCTTGGACGAATATTGCAAGCATAGATACTGCACTTCAGTATTCTTTGAGGGGTGTTGGAACTTGAAACATAAGCATGCTCTTCACGATATATACTCTAAATAGATTTTTATAAGTCAGCATTATTTACCAGAATTGAATCTATAACTTGGAGTGTGCAAATCAAGAATCTTAACACTAGGTTAACATTTCATTATTCAAAAAGAATATTATGCAACTATCTTTACAAACTTGCTAATTTAAATACAAGGAATCAATTTACAATTAAAAATAATACCTTTATAACTCTACCACCAATGTCAATCTCAAGTCCAAATACAAAAGGAGAGGCCTTCCATCAAAAAATGCACAAGAGTCCCTCAATGTGATGCACAATAGTCACAAGCTCAAATGCAATGGAAAATGGACAAAAGCTTGCTAGGCTTCCTCAAAAAATGACATGCAACATTGTTCTCAGATGTTATGGAAAGTGGAAAAGGGTCTCGACATTAGGGATGAATGTAAGTAAAAAAGCAAATTCAATGGTAGAAATTTCAAATGGCAACCTAGACCATTGGCACTCTTATTGAAAAAACCATTGATATTACTCATACTATAAATGATACAAAATCAACATTACCTATCACTCAAAAATAGGATAGAAAGTAGTGAAAGCTCAAGATTTGGGTCAGAATTACAAACTTTTCTACTCTAGAAAAGACAATCACCAAAATGGAGTGGTTACCATTGTTGATCAATTTGTTAAAGATAAAGTGGTACATGCATACTACAATGGTAATTGGATTATAAACATGAAATATGCTTGGAAATGAAATCATCAACATCATTAGCAAATATGCTCTACAAATTGGCCTAGAAAACTCCATCAAGCAAGACTTTTGAGATTCAATAAATCTAGTGTTTCAAATAATTTCCTAACAAGAAAGCATATTTATGAGAGGGAATTTAAATGGTTATGTTGAATCTATGAAAATAAGATATGATAGGATTCATGCAGGACAGTTTTAGAGAGTGAAATGATATGGGATATTCAAGAAATACTTATTTTAATGCTTGTGTTAAATCTATGAGAATGAGATATGGTAGGATTCATGTAGGACACAGTTTGCAAGTATCTGTAACTTTGCAATTGTAAATACTTATTTCTATAAGAGGGTAAAATATTTAGTTACATATAAGAGTAGTATGTATTGTCACACCCCAAAAATTGTAACAATGAGGTGTTAGCCTAGTGGTAAGACACTTGATTTGGAAGCTCCAGGTCATGGGTTTGATTTCGGTGGATAATGTTGAGTTATAAAAAGTTCTAACTGGACTATATATCTTGGGGTGTACCTATGTTTCACTTATTTTAGATTCCAACACCTTTTCATACCTCAAAAATTGTACTTAGAAAAATAATTAAACTTAATTTTCCATGGGGCATGTGAAGAATAAAATTAACCACTTAATAGATCCTTAAGCAACTTAAGCACTTATAAAACCATATAAGCATATAAATTAACTTGAAAACTTAATAACTTAGAAATTACTTAAAAATCTACTTTAACATATTTATGCCCACTTAAGCTTCATTACAATATTACATCAAAGTTTCACAAAAAATCCATAATCATGGCCAAAATACAAATCCATCGAAAAGCCAAAATATAAAAAGAAATACAACAAGAAATAGATTTTTCATCCAATGTTAATCCTTTTCCCAATTCCTCCATGTCCATCTCCAAAGCATCTTACAAGATTTGCATGAAACGCATGCAAGATGAATTAGAATATCTTCACAATAGAGAAAAATCCACCTTGAAGCTCCCTGGTAAAAAGCTAGAAGATGGAACTACAAAGTGCAATGTTAGAACCAATAGAAAATACTAATTGATAAAGCAATTATTATGCGAGTCTACGATATCGTAGCCCTGCATATGTCATTGTAGATACTGATCATGCCTATAAATACTAACCCACCATCGCGTCGAAACAAGAAGCTTTTGCCAACACTTAGTGAAATTCTTGTAGTTTCTTTTCATGAAGTTAGAGTTAGAGTGAATGCTTGTAGTGTGGTAAATTACAGTTGTACAAAATCTTTATTTGGGTGGATTGTTCTTGGATACAATTCATTAACGATAATCAAGATTGAGATTGTTCTTCATCATTACAACATATCACTTACCATAGTTCTACTTTTGCATAATGTTTACTTTTATTTAGTCATTTATATTTCTTAAGTCATTTACTATTCCAATGTCTATTAGTAAAGTAGAATAAGTACAATTGGTTTAAAGCGCATAGTGTAAATTTTTTGGTAACCCAAAAACAACTTTGCTTGATTCTCTCAATGGTGAAGTTACTTGGTAATCCTAGTAACAGTTACACTAGCCCATGACATGTACGAAAACCCAGGAATAGATGCTTATCACGACAAGATAGAATAGATTTACAATTCCATTGTACTTAGCGATACAAAATTATAATCATTTTCATCACGATTACACTTAGCACATTTAAAGTCAAATAACATCAATTCATCATGTACTACACTAAGTGTTAAACCATTAGATTTAAACCTCGCTAACTCTAAATGTTGAGACAATGATCATGAACTTAACATCAACTCACTAGTACACTTATGTTGCACATCCACAAATTACAATTTGGTCATGGTGAAAACTTGTGAATTGTATGGTTGAGTGTTTGAATACCCAACTACCCACCATTAGCATCATTGTTGGGAATGTTTCAATGTTTGCTAGTGAATTGATTTTACAAAGTTTGTTGTGTTAAGCATCATAAAATATACCTCTCATACTTAGAAAAGTTTTTTGAAATGTACATGCTTAAGCATCAAAACAAATTAAAATGGATTCTACAATTAAAGAAAAATTCCACTTGTTATTGATTTTAATAAAATTCATGATAGAGATTACAATGAAGAATATTGGAGTGCACCAATGCAAACTAGAATTTCATATGCTCATATTGATCCTTATTATCATACTTTTACATTCATTTTTTACCATGACAAATAACTTAGATGGAGAGGCCTACAAGATAACATTGTCTTTCCAGTAGAATATTCAACATCATCAATGCCTCAGGCAATCCTCATGAGGTCAAATCTTATCCATGTGCAAGAAGGATATTAAGTTATCAAAAATATGGCTAGGCCATACCAGCCAACAAAGGCTCAAGAGAGAAGAGATGCCATTATGGACGTAAGGTATGAACAACACAAAGGGAAGAAGGTGAAGATTGAGAACTTAGGAGGGAGTTGAATAAGTTCCACCAATTTTAAGATCAAAACTGCACATAGATGTACATGATTTCCCAACTTGGGTACATCCACACTTGAAGAGTAGAATCCTTACACACCTCTAAACTTTGTTCCTTAAAAGATGTGGTTTCAAGAACATAAGAACCTTTACAAAATCTTGAGCCCCACTTAGCATGTTTTTGCTTAGAAACATACCCAACCTCACAAGGTCCCAGCAAGCCCAAGAGATTCCTTCTCATAAGAAACGCATCAACCTTATAGGGCTTACAAAAGGAGAAAAGAAAGATCAAGAAGAAAATGTACAAAAATTACAAATTCCTTACTTTGAGGCTCTCAACAATTACAATTCACAACCTACAAACGATAAGGAATTGAAATACAAAAAAAATTTCACAATGTATATGATGATGGTCAATTCATATGAGCAATGCTTTCCTTTTCCACCAAGATATTGTCTTCTTTTATAGCCTTTATCATTGTCAAATGATTGTTGGTGTTCATACAACAACTAGAAAATGGCTAGTTGGGACATCTTGAATGAGCTTAAGATTTATTACTAAGAGTTTGGAACTTGTAGGTGGGACTTCTCATTGGAATTGGGACATCTCACATAAGACATCTTGATTGGGATGATTCAACAACACTTGGGATGTCTACTATTTTTTATGGGACATCTAGCCTAAAATTGAGCTTTACAATAGGGGTGTCCTATTGCAGAATGAGATGTCTTAGTAAACATTAGATCATCTTCTTTGGACTTCTAAACATCTTTTGTCCTTGTAATTCCTTCCAAGTCTTTGCATACATTGTTGATCTTTTAGCACTCAAATTATCCACTAAAGTTCTAGGCTTGATCTCATCATACATCTTCCTTAGTCCCATAAAAACTCAAAAGCGTACCTTCTAATTCTCCATTTTCTAAGGTTTTGATATACCAAAAGGTCAACAATCTCCCCTTTTTGGTAATGTCCAAAACATAAGAAAATGAGTTAGCATAACATCATAATAAGCAAATAAAATCACATAATATTATATCATACTCCCCCTTTTTGGGCATCATCAAAAGAAGTTTCCTTGTAAAACTCCCCCTAAATATGAGCTCTCCTTTATTTTATTTTATTTTTATTTTTATTTTTGGTCATATTTAGAAATGATAAACTTCTTACTTGATAGGATAGATTCCTATTTACATATCTTTACACATAATAGTGAGTCGTTATTCATCAAGAGATTTGGTAAAGGCATTAGTAAGTTGATCATCAATCCCAATGTATTCTAACTTTATGTATCCAAGTTAAGTATGTTCTCTTATAAAATGATACTTAATTTTAATATACTTAGTACAAGAATGTTGAACAGGATTTTTGGTCATATTGATAGCACTATTGTTGTCACACAATATCGATATGTGATCTAATTTGAACCCTAGATCCTTGAGAGTTTCTTTCATCCACAAAATTTGTGCATAGTAGCTCCCAACTGAAATATATTATGCTTTTGCAATAGAAAGTGTTGTCGAAGTTTGTTTCTTAGTTGCCTAAGAGACAAGACTTCTTCTTAGAAAGAAAAAATTTCAACTTGTGCTTCAGCAATCATCTATACAACTTACCCAATTTGCATCACAATACCCAGCAAGATCAAGTGTGGAGTCCTTTGGATACCAAAGTTCCCAATAAGTAGTATCTTTTAGATAATGAAATTTTTTTTGAAAACTTTTAAATGAGACTCTTTAGGGTTAGCTTGATACCTGGCACATATTCCAATGCTAAGAGTAATATCAAGTCTACTAGCAATTAAATATAGTAAGCTACCAATCATACCTCTATAAAGCTTAAGATCAAAAAAATTTTCCTTATTCATCTTTGTTAAGCTTGAAATTTGTAGTCATTGGTGTTGTCTTTGCTTTCACATGAACCAAGTCGAATCTCTGTAATAGATCTTGATATATTTAGTTTGACAAATGAAGGTCCCACCTTTAGTTTGGTTGATTTGGAATCCAAGAAAGTTGTTGAGTTATCCCATCATGTTCATTTTAACTATTTGCATAAGATCTAAAAAATTCTTGCACAAAATCTCATTATTAGCTCCAAATATAATATCATCAACATAAATTTGGACAATGAGTAAATATTTACCTTCTCATTTAAGAAACAAAGGAACATCAATCCTACCTCTTTCAAAATCATTAGACATGAGATGTTATGAGAGTTTATCATATCAAGCTCTAGGGGCTTTTTTGAGTCCATATAGAGCCTTTTTCAGTTTGAAAACATATTCTTGATGAGTAGGATCTACAAATCCTTTAGCTTGATAACATATACTTCCTCCTAAATATTCTCATTCAAAAAAGCATTCTTTACATCCATTTGATACAACTTGATATCTTTGATACTTGCATAGGCTAAAAGAAGTCGAATTGACTATATTCTGGCCACATGAGCAAAAGTTTCATCAAAATCAGTTTCTTCTTACTAATTGTATCCTTTAGCAATCAATCTAGCTTTTTTTTGATGATGTTGTAATTTTCATCTATCTTGTTTCTAAACACCCATTTTTTTCCAATAATTTTCTTGTGATTATGTTTAGGAGATAGTTCCCATACATCATTTCTAATGAATTGATTTAGCTCGTTTTGCATGGTTGAAATCAATCCTTCCTCTGTTTCTATGTCTCAAACATTTTTGGGCTCATATTGTAATAGATAGGTAGCATATGCACATATTTTTTTTGTTTGGTTCTTAGTTCAAATTCCCTCTTCCACTTGTCCAATGACATCGTTAAGAGAGTGGGATCTATGGAGTCTAGGCATTTTGGGCTATGTTGGAGAAGTACCCTCATGCTCACTTTCTATTTCAGAATCTTTATCAGTTTGCACTGGGAAAGTGCTAAATATCTTTTAGATAGGAACTTCTTCTTCATCAAAATGTAGAGTTGAACCATTACTATAATCTATTTTAACATTTATGGTTTCCTCCATAGTATTCGTTCTTTTGTTAAACACTCTATCTAAGCCCTACTAACTGTTGGATATCCTAGAAAGATTCCCTCACCAGTTTCGAGATCAACTTTTCTCATAGAATCTTCTTCATTTAGAATACAACATCTTAATTAAAAAAACATGAAAGTAACCAATTGCTAACTTTCTACTAGGCCACAATTCACAAGGGGTTTTAGTAGTAAATCTTCTTACTAGAACTCTGTTAAAGATGTAGCATGTTGTGTTGATTGCTTCAGCCCAAAAGTGATAATGAATGTTTTTATCATTCAAGATGGTTCTTCCCATTTCAGTCAAAATCCTATTTTCCTTTTTATAACACCATTCTATTGGAGATTCCTAGGAGTAGAAAATTAATGTGGAATGCCATTCAATTTACAATATTGTTAAAATTTGGCATTTTTGAACTCTCCCCCATTATCACTTTAGATAAATTTAATACCATATTCCTTTTCATTATATATATAATTACAAATTCTCATGAAATAATCAAAAGATTCATATTTGGGATATAAGAAAGCAACCTAAGTGAAATGACAAAAATAATCAACAATAGTTAAATAATATCTTTTCTTTTCAAAATAAGAGATTGAGAGGGACCAACCAAGTCCATGTGAAGTAATTCTAAAGGACAAGAGGTTGAGATGAAATTTTTCTTACCAAACCTTACCCTTGTTTACTTTCCTTTATGATAAGCTTCACAAGTATTCAAAGAAAAATCCTTAAGTTTGGGTAGCCCTCGAACCATATCTTTCGAGACAAGGGTTTGAAGAATGTCTTTGTTAATGTGGCCCAGTTTCCTATGCTACATATGAACATCACTTGTATTTCTGATCATGCACTTCGATCCAAGGTTAGAGTTATCTTAAAAAATAGTAGTTTAAACATTCACTTTTTTGTTCCCTTCTATAATAATTACTCTCGACAAAGAATCTCTTACTTTGCAAGTATCTTTGGAGAAGGTAATATCAAAATTTGAATCATAAAGTTGACTAATACTAAGAAGATTATGTTTAAGACCTTTAAGAAAAAACACTTGTTTAATAGTAGGTTGATACTTACCTCCAATGGTATCAATACCTTTAATTTGAGCTTTTGTGTCATCTCTGAAAGTGATAGTTCCATAGTTTTATTCTAAAAAATGTACAAATTGAGATTTTTCTTTTGTCATGTCTCAAACATCCATTGTCAATGTACCAAGTGCTTCTTTTTATAGCAGAGAGTGCAAGCTGTGCAATCATTTCTTTTTTACAACTCTTCTCTTTTGGCCTCAAAAATTTCTTTCACTACAACACACCTTTTCTAAGCTATTTTTCAAAAGACCAATTATAGTTATTCAACCATAAGTAACAAAAGGATTGAATATGTCCAATTTTTCCATAATAGAAACGAACCATTTTCTTCACCACATCTAAATAGTTAAACTTGGGAGAGTATTTCTTTAAGTTAACAAAACCTAATGATGCTTTAATGTGAGGATGGCTTAGATCTTAACCTAATGGCTTAGATCTTGACCAATCTCCTTGTTTTGAATATGTATTTTATAGTTGATCTTTACATATGATAATTCCATATTAGTCTACTCAACAATACTTGTTAGCTTTTGAACGTCAACCATTAGGTTTGAGTTTTCATTTTTTTTTTCAGATATGAACAATTAGAATTAAGTTATGCTATCTTTATTTCCTTATCATCTAAAGTCTCTTTCATTTTGAAGTATAAATTTTGAAAGGAGATTACCTCATTACAAAGTAGCTCATACCTTCCTTCCAAAGTAATCCCCTCCTCTTTCACTTCATTATTAGATATTGAATCATTGATGGATTCTTGCTTTTCCAAGGCTATGCACAAAAGGCATGAGTCTTCAGGTGTGTTCCAAGTTTCTCCTTCATCATCCAAGCTTTTATAAATGTTCTTTGTTCTCATTTCTTCATTAGAATTTACCTCTTGTAACTTGCAAGTACAAGGGCTTTTAAGGGCCATGTGGTCTCTTCCACCACATATCCAGCATCCCATAGAGGAGGTATCATGATTAGAAATTTTTGATTTCTTACCTCTTACCTTACCTTTTCTATTGATGGGTTGAGTGCATTTCTCTAAGATGGATTCAAAGAACCATTGCATTCTAGGTTTTTAGTATGTGATGTTGAGCCCATTGAACATTAGTGGCTTGGTATATGATGTTTCTTCAATCATTTCCTCCACTAAAGAAAAGTAATATGCAATTAGAGCTAGTAGATCAATCGATCATTGTTTCACTTGGAAAAGTAGAAGATGTAATTATTACCATTAGTGGCTAGTCCTATCCTACTAATTTTCTAATTATACATGTGGGGAATAGTAAAGGAGAATTTCCTATTACCATGGGAAGAACATGGCTTAGCACTGTAGATACTAAGTTAGTAATTCAATACTTGTCCCTGAAATTTTAAACGAATAAAAAAGTTGGAATAGTTTAGAGATGTAGAGTTTCATATATTGCATATAGTGATAATGGGTGAAATTGCATGTAGAGAAACTAGACAACAAGACATGATGTCATCCCAACATGTAATAAATGTGTTGAAGACATGTGTGTACAATAGTGTTTATATGTAGCAACCACTAGACAAGAAGAAACCTAGTGGTTGATTAAGAAAGACAAATCATAATCAAACATATGCATGAAACCAGTAGACAAGATTACAAGTAGCTATATTTAAGAAACAAATAAACTAGAATAGATACAAAGATAACCTCCTTACACTAAGTCACAATAAGAGGAAAATATTAAATGGAGATAGTTAGAGATACTAGAAAGACATGAATTAGAACCACTAGGACTAAAAGCCCTACTAGATGCACTTGAATATGCTTTCCTTAACATTAAGAAACTAGCAAGCATAAAAACCAATCTTGATAAAGAATAAAAGAAGAAATTATTGGAAGTGGTAAAAAAATGACCAATTAGATTTGCATGGTCTTATGATGAGATCATTGGCATTGATCCACATATTTTTCAACATCGAATCTACACTTGATGAACTGTATTTTATTTGGCTTCGATATCAGATACCTGATATCGAGGCCCAAGAAGTAATGTTTAATATCTGATGTTACGAGATGTATGTTAGCCTATAAATATTATGCTTGGGCACATGGTTTGGGCATAATTTTTTTCATAGCATAGTAGAGCTCTTACAGTTTCTTTTCTCCAAAGCTAGAATATTTTCTTTATTCAAGCACTATTGTACCTAAGCACGGCAATGTGTTTTGCAATAAAGATGAGCTTTTTGATAAACCTTGTAGCACCTTGGCTAGATTAATTATTTTATTTATGCATTTAATGTTTTATGTAATTTCATTTAAATCTTTCACGTAATTAAGCTAAAGTAAGCTAAGATAAGTTAGCTAAGTTAAATAGCAATTAATTAAGCACATAAGTATGATCACTTTGAGCATGTGCATGATGCTTGGTAATCCCAGCAATGCTTAACATTTGGTAACTTGGTAGTGTTATATGTGTTCAATATGTGCATGGAAACTAGGACTAGATGCTTATGTTAGGATAGTTAGTTATTAATTAGCAATTATATTAGTTAAATTGGTTCATAAATTAAGTTTTAACTTGTTATTAATCGTAGATGAATAAAATATAAAATAATAAAAATCATGTGCCTCAATTACACTTAACCATACAACTAAGATCCACAAGTGTAGTTGGGAAGACAACAATCATCACAATTAGATTTCATGTCCCCGAATTAGTGTACTTAGAAACTTAAGGTTTATGGAATTCAATCAAATTACGTGTGAATGCTTGTAATTCGTATGGTTTGACATAGGGTATACTCGCCGCTCATCATTGACATTGTTGCTAGGGACCTTTTGTTTATTATGTGTGCTATCTAGGATTTAGTAAAAAAATTATTTAACATCATTGGAATGAATCCTAAGGTCATATCATACATTAGAATAATTACATTAATTATAAGAAAGAACATTGCTTTTCTTGTTTTCTAATACAAGATGTCTTCTTCTCACAGCAGTGATTCTTTGTCTAAATCTGATGGAGTAAATCAATAGGTGCCCTAGCAATACAGAGTGGTATATGCTAATCGTGATGAGTATGTATCCAATTTCACATTCATCCTACACTAGGATGAACTACTATAGTGGTGAAACATGGAGGACAACATTGTGTTACTACCCAATCGATCCATTTCTATGATGCTTCAACAAACTCTTATGCGATTGGGCATCCAAGGGCTTCATGCTAAATATGTTATGCAAGATACTAATGCCAAGGATTATCATCCCATCGATGCACAATTCCTGAGGGATCAAAAACTAGAGTAGCATTATGAATCTATGAAGGGGAAGTGATCCAATGATTCACCATTCCTGACATACCAAAAAGATGGTGGAGAATCCTTTTATGGGGGTTTTCCATATAGAGAGACTCCTTTCTTTGATCTTAGCGAAGGAGGTCAAAACCAGAACCTATAGTCCATGATACATAATCCTAGTTCTAATAAGAATGGATCCCATGTTAAAGGAGAATCCAAGGAGGAGAGTCATGGCAAGGATGCAGGTAAGTAGCATGATCATGATCATTGTTGCAACCATCAAAAAGGGGATGGTAGGCACCATGATGGTGCTAGTACTCCTTCCTCTTCACCTTTGTTTTTATCTTCTTCCTATTTTAGCTCTAAACACAACCACAGGGGGCATGATCATGATGGAGGTGATTGACAAGACCAAGATGATCATAGGTACCATCGAGTAAGCCAAGATCTAGGGCACAGGCATTCAAGAGAGGTCCATATCTATGAATGAAGGGGTAGTAAAGGGCATCGTAGGCACCAAGATCATGGCTATGATGAGCCTTTTCTTACCAACCAAAGCATGCTAAACATCATGGAGGTGGTTGGAATTCCTACACAGCACATAAAGGATAGTTGGATCAAGAGGCCAAACATGAATAATATCCCCAAGTTTGAAGGGGAATATAAGTCAAATTCATAGAACCATCTTGAGGATTTTCATGATTCTTGTGCCTTGAAAAATATAGAAATAGACTAGAAAAACCTTATGTTGTTTCCCAAGACACTCATCAAAGAAGTAGAAAGCTAGTGTTGGTTCTTAGAACTGGAATCCATTAGATGATTGAGTACAATGCTTGAATTGTTTAATGATAAATATTAGACATACTCTCGAGTGCCCAACATGAGGAGGTAGATCCAAGAATGGAAGCAAGGAACACATGAGTCCTTGGATGCCACCATGGGCAAATATTATTTCTCATTACATTGATTTGGCCATGGTTACTCTTAGCAAGAACAAATTTTCCACATTGTAGATGGGCTTTGATCAGAAATGAAGAAGACTCTTAAAGTCTATGCCCAAGGGGATTGTTAGAGTTAAGAGGCCATCACATCTAAAGGCTAATCAAGTAGGTAGCAATAAAGAAGGAGAGTTGAGGAAACGTAAAAGTGCAGAAGAATACAACTGATATTTTTCCATTTGCAAGAGCGAGGTTCGATTTTGTGATAGTGAAAAGGAATCATCACTTGATGAGGTGGTGAACTGAAAAACCTTATTGATTCAAAAATTTACCTTTAAAATTTTAGCTAAGGTAGATCAGTTATGGGACTCTATGGATAGCATATTTCAAGCTATCTTGAAAATTGCTGAAGAATCCAACAAACAAGGTAGTGATTGTGATCGCAAGAGGAATAGGAAAGCTGAACGTGCCAATCAAAGGGGTAAGGATAAGATTTATGCAGTAGAAGAAGTTATGGAAACTAAATCAAATGATGATGATGGGTGTGACCATTGCCAATATGAACATTGATGAGCGGCTAAGTACCCCTATGCCCATCCATACGAATCACGGGCGTTCACATGCAACTCGATCGAATTCCATAGACTATAAGCGCTCTACATACACCAAACCCTAACTAGAAAAATCCTTTGCTAGAACGATCATTTTCTTCCCAACCTCACTTGTGATGTTCTAGTGGCGATGGTTAAGTGAGATTGAGGCAACTAATTTTTATGGCTTTTTACTTTATCTTCTAGTGTCTAATTAAGGTATGAAAAGGAATGAAATATTATATTATCTATAATTATTCTAATCTACATCTTTAACTATTCCTAGCATAAGTATCTGATCCCATCTCCCATGCATGTCCTAAGCATCCCCTAACCACTACTGGACTACCAGACATTAAGCGTCACTGGGCTACCAGGCATTGGGTTTGTGTTCGTGATGGTCGTACTTATGGCATTTATGAACTATAAGGGAACAATAGCGATTACAGTAATGATAAAATAAACTCAATAAATGATTAAAGCATGTAAATGTTAAACTATAAATGCATAGAAATGGCTAAGTCCAATTGCTGCAAGGAATGCTTGAAAAGCTTGTCTTTATTGTCGTTCACGCCAATGGGCTTAGGTACATCAACACTCAAATAAAGATCTGGACACCTTTCTTACACCTATTGCAGGCACTTGGAAAAATATTCTAACTCTCGCAGAAACAAACTACAAGAGCTTCGCTACAATTGACAAAAAGGTAAATAAGTGTGGAGGAAGGCCAAAAAAGGTGCTATGTAAAAGGGGCCACATCGATGCATGGGAGGATGCGTTGACGGGGCCGCATATACAGGGCCACGTATACGGGGCTGCATCAATGTGGCTATGTATACGGTGTCCCGTATATGTGGCCTAGTAGATGCAGTGACCAAAAAACACTTCATCATACACCCATGAATGAGTAAAAACTTGTCCTCAAGTTCCTCTTACAATTTGGAAGGTATGGACTTTTATTTACAACACACATGATTTGACACACGACACACATGACGCTCCAAGTGCTCAAGTATACAGAGAAGGAAAAATTACAAAAATGGTGATGTTCAAAGACAAAATTGAACACCTTGCCGATCATGGATTCTCTCGTGTGTAGAAAGATGCAAAAATCACCGAAGAAGATCACACCGTCCCTAGTGGTAGTGGTTCCGATGGCCCTTCACTAGCCTTTGGCCCATGCGGTGGTGGTGGCATGAATGATGGCTACCCTGCAGCAGCTGCAACTTTTGGAGGTAATCAAAAAGCCTCCAAGAGGGCCCTCATATTTTCTTCCTTACTTCTGGGATCATTTACTATCCAAGCGACTTCACCAATCTGTGCTAGGACAACAACCTCCCAAGGGCATGGCAGCGTAGGGAAGAGTTCTTTCAAGTTGACAAACTAGGCTGCGAACTGTTTTCATTTGATGTCGAATGCTCAAATTGATGTTTGTAGCTACTAGTAGTCAGTCATCAGCCATGTTCTCTGCAACCGTACATTGTCCTTAAAATCACGTGTGGAGAACTTCAAGTTCCGTGTTTGCTACTTCCAATTTTTGCTTTGTTGCTTTGTGTGCTTGGAACTCGTCCTTGTATAGAGAATACGAGGCAGCCACTTGTTTCTCCAATTCTGACCGCGGTCTCCGAGCTGTGAGCATGGCCAGGTTTGCATAGCGAAGGTTGGCAAGCTCCATATATTCTATCATTTCCCCAATCTGCAACTCTTTGAGGTGGATTTCTACTTGATTGTAGGCATTCAACCCATCAAAGATAGGTTTTCATACCTTGCCTCCCTCTCGAAGCTGTTGGATCACTTGGATTTTTAGTCTTTCTAACTTGAATCTGTTTTTCATTTACCTCCTTTTGCAATCCCACTTGGTCCCTATAATGATTCTTGATTTTTTCAAATTTCAGGGCCTCGTTCTTCCAAGTGGCAATTTCAATGGAATATTTCTATCGTAGAGTTCGAACCTCCTCCATGGATAGATTTTGGTTCTTAGTGACCAACCTTCTCACATCAGCATTCATCCTAGCTAGCTCTTCCTACTGTTGGTGAATACAATTTTTCATGTGCTCATTTTTAGCACCAACATTACGTAGGCAATGGACCTCCATAGTCAACCTGATGTTCTCCTGGCAAACTTCCATCAAGTCCTTGTCTAAGTGATATGTCTGAGCGTCTGCCAAGGACTTATCAAAGATCACTGACTCTCGATCATCCTCAACTATCTGAAGTTTAAGCTGAAGCTATTAGAAAGCTTCATCTCTGGTGAACTCACAATTGAGGAGAGCTGGATTAGCAAGTTGGGTTCTTAACTCGGTGACTTTTGTTGCCAAACGTTGATAGGTGGCTTGAGTAGCTTCAAGTTGCCCTTACAAAATAAGGCTCTTACCCCTGGACAAGAGCAGCTCTAACTAGGTTGCAGTGATGTTATCCGGAAGGTCAAAGACATCCAAAAGTGGTTGCCCAACTCCCACTAGTCGATCCAACAATTCTTCATGTTGTGCTGCATCAATTTTGCTACGTGAAGTTCCAGCGGATGCTTGTACATCTTGAAGCCCATGTACATTTGGTATAGGTGCTGCTGGTGTATTGAGAGTCGTAGCAATCGTATCAGCAACCACTTCAGCCGTAGTCTCCTATCCTTGGTGCTGCATCACTAGGACCGTTGCCCCCTTGCCATCTTCTAGGTGTACCAAGAAGGTAGTGGCATTTCCTAAGACTTCAGGGAATAGCTGTTGAGTGGATACCATTACCTCTCGGACACTAGGATCTATTCTTACTGGTACTTGCATTTAGGTGGTGGAGAACATTGGCCCTGCCCTTTCTAGAAAATTGATTAATTGAGCCACTTGTTCCAAGGGGCTCATGACAGGGTGGTAGATCCTCTACCGATCCTTCCAAACTGCTCTTGCTGGCTCAAGAGTGATTGTCAGATTTCGCGAATGTGTTCAACAATAGTTTGTGAACCCAACCTCATTTCTTGTGCAGGTGGTTGAGGTGATTTTTGCTTCTCCTCGGCGTGTGTAGTGGCAGGAGTTTTATCCTTCATCATTTCTCTCCATGAGGAAATTGGGGCATGCTGAAGTGTATCATTAGTGTATCGTGCTATCCCTTCCTATTTGCATAACTTTCTGATTAGGCAAGGAAAGGGGAGATCTCATCTTCCATGTTTACTCTCAGCAAACCTCTTTTTAATTTCTAAGAATAACAAATATGGAAGACTCATGGGGAATTTCTGACTTAGAGCGGCACACACACGAGTGAAGAAGGTTGTGATTTTGCTGGGTCTTACCGTTGGGTTTCGGTGGTAAGATGCGATCTTTGAATACACCCTCTCCATGGTGGTTAGAGAGATGAACTCCTTGCAGTCTACCCCATAGCACCACTTGATCCACTCCCCTTTTACCTAAAGGTCTACTTGTTTTGGGATCTCCGCCACATTTTCTCTAGTCTCTGGCAACCCTAGAGCTTACGCTATTGCCTCTGCAGAGTAAGAGACATAGATGTCTTTGATCCTTACCCTAGACCCCAGTTGATGATTTTTCCAAAAGAAATAGGTTTCTCCTAGGTACCATTTACCGCTGGTTGTGATGATCGGCCACATAGGAGAATTTTGCAATTGAAGTCTCATGTCTTCTAGTGCATTCTCAAGAAATGGTCCAAAGTTTAGCTCTTGTAGGACCATCTGTTGCACTTCTGGTGGCTTGATAGCATCAAGAAAAGCTTGGGTCAGGGTAACCTCAAGCCGTGGTACTATCCTTGGAGTTTCATCCCCTTGCGATTATCCTCTGGGGATCACCTCTTTGGGAATCTAATGAACGGATTCCACATCAGGTTCTTCACGGAGGGGGCCAGTTACATGAGAGCCCTCCATGTGCTCTGGTTGCTGCATGCCTCATCCCCTTCCCATTCATGGGTGATTGTCCCTCGGTTGTGATGGTCCTTCATCCCTTGGATGCCTTGGTTTTGGTGCCATCTGCAATCAAACATAACCACCAATTAGACTGTGCATAAGTAGCTCAAGATGATCCTTATACACCTTCTCAATTCGACTAAGTTATGTTGTTGGCACGGGCATCCCTATTAAGTCCCCCGAAGTGTTAATTCATGGGTTAGAGCCAAAAACAATCAAGGAATAAGTTGGAGTTTAAGCTTATTAGTATTTTTTCTTCCCTTTTGAGGTGTGAAGTCTTAATTAATTAATTACAAATAGTCTTCACCCCCTCCCCCCCCCCCTTCCACGGCTAAGAGCATACCTTCAGGTGCTTAAGAGGGCAAGGATTGGTTGATGCGGACGCGATGGAATGTAGGTTCTTGGAAAGAAGTTAGGTAGAAAAGATGGAAAAATCTCCCTCTAATTTTTGCGCAAAATGATGAAAATCTAAAGTGCAACGGCCGTATATATAGGGGTTGGGCACTGCATCAATGGGATTGCATATACACAGCCATGTATACGTAGGGGGCTGAGTATACGGGGCCCTGTATATGCAGGGGGTCGCACCCATTGACCAATGTTGACCAACCCATAAAAAGCCCCAAAAATAAATTTAACACACCAAATTAGGGCAATTGAAGAGCGTAAGAGATCAGGAATGTGATCGAGGACACGAGGAAGGTAACCTGGGCTAGAAAAAGAGTCAAATGTAGGAGAACATGGGAAAAGGAACTCTGCGGGGAAGAAATCGAACGATGGGACATGAAAACAATCAACCACAAAATCAAAAGGATGGGGAGCTTAACAAACAAGACCAAGAATACGCAAGTGGGACCTCCCCATAGCAGGCGATAGCCTTAATAGCCCTTGCATATCCTTAACACTGAAGTCTATGGGCTCTGAGATTAAGAGATGGTGATCACAAGTTAAGACACCCATCCAAGTGAACCTGCCAAGGCATGAGAAGTCCATGGAAACCACGACGAACTCTCAAAACATAATATGGGCAGTGAGGTGAGTTACGGAGAGAAATGGGTGAAGAGAGAGATGAGAGAAAGGGAATTACGATCATCTGGCACATGAAACCCTGTGTAACTCAGTAGGACCGTTTCTGGGTTCAAACCCAAAACCATCTACATATAGTGACATCGCAGCAATAGGCGAAGCCCCAGCCAACCCCCAAGTAGACAGGAATGCAGCCACAGAGAACCACCACTCCAACAAACATGAGAGAAAGGAAGTCAAACGAGACTAAGTTAGAGGGGACGAAGGAAGTCCCATAACAGTACTTGTGGCCCATGAGAGGCAATCTAAGGGGTGTGCTTTGAATTCCCACATAGTGATGACTTGAATTTTTTTTCTCATGTGCTTTCGTGGAAACCACACCATGCAAAGACCCATGCTTGTTTGCATGCATTCGACCAAGGGATGTGCTTTGAATCCTCATGTTTGTTTTTTTTATGAATTTTTTGTGGTGAGGACCATACCATGCAAATTTGAATTACCCAAGAGCTTCCTTGTAGAGAAGAATGTCAAGTAAGAGGGAATCTGTAAGGACACATCGGTAACTTGAGGAATATAAGAGGACGACAAAATTTACATTCCCCTTGAAGTCACACCCAATTCAAACCGTTGGGTCATTGCCAAGTCTGGGAACTACACAAGTCACACATTAATTAAAATGTTTTTAAGTGAAGGGGTTGCATGTTTCTAATGGAAGGAACACACCAAAGTGGGTGAATGGGTGGATGACATGGACTCACTGCCAATTTTATGAGATGAAAATAGACATAAATCCCAAGGACAACAATGTGAGGGTGAGAGCTAGATAACTAGGTGGACTATTGTACATAACCCATCGCAACAAAAACCATCCACGCCAGACACCTGATGACAATAAGACGATGTATTAGCAATCACTTGAAAATGAAACACACATAAAGAAAGGGAAAAATTAACAAGAATTGGCAAACATATGAATGATGAAAAATAAAAAAGTGTAAAAAAAAATTCAAAAATAGTGAGGGGTGTAGTGGAATGGATTAGCAGGGATGATGGTCTTCCCCATGACTAGGTGGAAATGAGGAGACATGAAAAATGGAATGAGGTTATCCTGGTGATGATGAGGTGGCAGCACTGGTTAGGTGGAGTTCACATAAAGGTTTCAGTTATTTTTGGTTGATCAACTGCATTCATGTGGGGTCCTCAGGTTTTTGGATAAGCAAGGCCCCAAATGGGAAGGTCTCGGAGATAATGTAAGATCCCTCCCATAGTGTTTGGAACTTGGTCAGTTGTGGTACATGTGAGGGGTTCCAATACAACACCTTGTCTCCACATCTGAATGTGACCTTCCAAATTCTAAGATCATGTTGTTTTTTATTATAGGCCTTGTGGATCTCATTTGAAGATAGGGCCACTAATCGATTCTCATCTAGCACACTTAAGTTGATAAGTCGTTCACATTGTGCTAGTGGTAGGTCAAGGCCTAAGTCACTAGCGGTGGATAGTGTTCAGAGTTCTTCCTGGATTGGAAGTTTTGGTAGCTTATCGTACACTAATTCATAGGGAGAGTATCCTATAGGAAGTTTCCAAGTGGAGAGATAGGCCTAGAGGGGATCATTAATTTTGGTGCTCCAATCCCTCCTATATTTGCTGATGGTTCGGGTAAGGATCTTGGTGATCTCCCTATTAGTGACTTTGGCCTAACCGTTGTCTTGGGGGTAATAGGGTGTTGTAAATTTATGGGTGACCCCCAAATGTTGGATGAGTTTTCGAAAAGTGACACCTGTGAAAATGAGTGCCATTATCTAAGATGAGTTCATGTGGCACTCCAAACCTACTGACGATTTGTTGTTGGACAAATCGTGCGGCGATGTTTGAAGAATAGTCGATGATGGTTGTCACTTCTACCCACTTTGTGCAGTAGTCCACAGCTACGATGATATACACCTTTTCATTTGACAGGGTGTGATGGGCCCCATGAAGTTGATGCCCTAGATGTTGAAGGGCTCCAGTGATTGGATCCACTGTTGAGGTCCCTCCAACCATGTCGTCATCCCATCATCTCTTTGGCATCATTCGCAGTAGCGGGCAAACCATTGTGCATCCCTAAAAATTTTGGGCCAATAATACTCTGCAAGTAGGATCTTAATGATTGTGTGGTGTCCAGCATAGTGGCCCCCATAATGACCCTCATGAGCATCTTGGAGGACGCGCAGTGTATCGTCATCAAGGACACACCATTGAACCAGGCCATTTGCGCACACCTTATAAAGGTGGATGCTAATTTCCATGAAGTGCTTGGCCTTATGGAGAAACTATTATTTCTACCTATGGTCCCACTCCTTTGGCAATGCTTGAGTTGTGAGGTAGGTGAGGATGTGGCTGAACCAAGGGGATTCCTTGGGCACTTGCAAATCAACTACACCTACAAAGAGGAGTTCATCTGAAAATTGGTCAAAGAGGGGCTCCTCCTCTTCTATGTCATCCCATCATAACCAAGACAAGTGCTCAGCCACCACATTCTCAGTCCTCTTCCAGTCTACCATGGTGAGATCAAATTCCTGAAGGATCACCAACCATCGGATGATGTGGGGGCTCACCATTGGTTTGTTCATTAAGAATTGAATAGCACTATGGTCAGTATGCACAATCACCTTGTATCTGAGCACATAGTGTTAGAATTTTTCCAAGGTGAACACCACTGCCATCAACTCCTTTTCAATGGTGGTGTAGTTAAGCTGAGCACCCACAATTTTATGTCTTGCACAATGGATATAGTATGGACATTTTTGATCATCACACTATGTAAGCACAGCTCCCAAGGCATAATTAGATGCATCTGTCATGATGTGGACAGGTCTAGACCAATCAGGTGCCTATAGAACTAGAGTTTCTACGAGTTTCTGTTTAAGCAATTGGAATGCAGATTCACATTCCTTGGTCCAGATGAATGGAGCATATTTCTTTGTATGTTCTACTAATGTCTTGGCGATTTTTGAGAAATTTTCAATGAAGCACTGGTAGTAAGCAGTGTGGCCAAGGAATGACCAAACATATTTTACAGTGCTTGGTTGTCGGGTGATTTCTTGGATGACCTTGATCTTTTCAGGATCCACGTTAATCCCTGTCTGTGAGATGTGATGCCCCAGCACAATGCATTCTTGGAACATTAAGTGGCTTTTCTGCCAATTGAGCCACATATTAGTGTCTACAAACCTCTTCAAAACTTTCTCAAGGCGGTCCAAGGCTTGCTCGAATGTGGCCCCATAGGTGGAGAATTCATCCATGAAGACTTCTATCCCATTGCCAATTTGTTGCTGGAAGATGCTGAGGACAAGGCATTGGAATGTGGCAGGTGCATTACACAAGCCAAAAGGCATCTTCTTGTATGCGAAAGTCCCCCATGAACTTGTGAAAGTTGTTTTGGCTTGGTCCTCTGGTGCAATTTGGATTTGGTTATAACCACTATAACCATCCAAAAAGCTTTAGTAACGATGCCCTACAATGGTGTCCAACACCTGGTCTACAAATGGGAGTGGGAAGTGATCCTTGAAGGTAGCCATGTTGAGCAATTGGAAATCAATACAGACCCTCCATTTTTCACCTTTCTTCGGCACAATAATGAGTGGACTGACCCATTCACTATCGGCAATAGAATAGATGAACCTCGCCTTTAGCAACTGCTCAATTTCATCTTTGACGACCTGCTTTAGTTTGGGGTTCAATCACCTTTGTGGTTGTTTTCATGGCTTCATGGAGGGGTCAATATAGATTTGATGTTGGCAGACCCTAGGATCAACTCCAATTAACTCAGGATATGACCATGCAAACACAGCATCCCATTTGTTCACCACCTTCAGTAACTTTTTCTTCTATTCAAGAGCAAGGGTGGCATTGATAATTACCAGCTTCCCATTTTGCAAAAATGCATATTCTAAGTGAGTCAGTAAAGACTTGAGCTCCAGGGGCTCTTGTTTGAAGCTTTTAGGGATTTGCAGCTTCCCCCAATCATCATGGTTATCAACAGTAGAGACCCTTTGATAAACCTCTTCCATTTCATCCATGCTTTCTACGTAGGCTCATACAAGCTCCTTAGATGATTTCATGCATAGTGTGCTGCTAGTAGGATTAGCTATCAACCACTGGGTGCCCTCTTGCTTAGTGGCTGCTGCGTATAGGCACTGTTGGACTGGTGATTCTTTGGTACATTGACTCCATGCTTGAATGGATTTCCACTTAGCAGACCATAATTATTGCACATAGTTGCACCCTGAGTCACTGTACATGATGCATGGAACTTGCTTCTTCTCGATCTTTCCAAAAGGATTTTCTTTTAAAATTTCAAGGGAAGGATCTCGGAGTCCTAGACTTGCATCCACCATGCTCAACCAGGCTCTTCCCATTATGATAGAAAAGTTCCCTTTACAATTCTCCACTCGGATGATAAGGAAATCAGTAGGATAAGACCACCCACAAATGGTGGTCACAATGTCCTCCACCAATCATAAGGGAACAATGATGGATTGGTCTACCAGCTTGAGCCGAATTTTGCTCTTTTTTAATGGGGGCAGGTTCCAGTTCTTGTACATGTCATGTGAAATCAAATTGACACCTGACCCCGAATCCAAAAGATCTTTACATGGCTCATTTCGTGCCACCTGAAGATAGATGAGGGGGATTCCTAGATCAATCAATTTTTGGGGAAGATGCCCTACCTTGATCTAGTTGGTCACGACATGTGTGAGCATGACCATTTGTACGTTGGAGGATGGTTGGATTGAAGGTTGCTCGAGCGGTGGAACAGTGGAGGTGGTTTGAAGTTCAAAGTCACCAACCATAGGTGGGTGTGAGGGTGTGCCTACATTATTAGGCCAAAAGAAGGGATGTTTCCATGGCTTGGCTTCTAGCCCACCAGGATGAGGAGCCGGTTGTAGGTTGACAGCCCTCATAACATTACGTTGCTGTGGCTATGGTCAAATTTCTCCCTACATGGGTGGAGCATGTGGTAGCTGAGTGGGATGCTGTGGAGAAGGTGATGGAGGATAGAAGAGATGTGGGCTTTCCCCCCTGGGTGATGGATATTGAGGTTAAAAATATTCTAGGGGGTGGTAATAACTTTGAAAGGCCGCATGACTGGATGAGTCCCGTGGAGAGACTGGTTGCTAAACGTAGTACCCATAGGGATCTAGCTATTTGTAAGGGTACTGCTACCTTGGGGGTGGCATCCCCCATGCTTGTGGGTGCTGCCACTACTAGAACTATTCATAAGGTTTCATTGGCGCTCCACTTGGATAATGTCCTTTTTGTTGGTGGAACTGCCTTGGGTTGCCTTGTGGCTAACGCAACCTTCGAGGTGTTTGCCTCTTCGCCAAGTGAGGATTCAATGTGTACACCCTAGACTCTTGAAGATGTGACACATTTATCATCCTCCTCAGTGTCATAGTATGCAACCTGCTCTGCTAAAACAACTTTTCCCTTACCCTTATGTTGAACACATTTTGCTTCCTTCTTCCTACGCCAATCATGATCATTACCTTGTTCTTTGGACTCTTCTGCAATTTTCAGCACACTTTGGAATTTTTCGTCCAAAGAGTCCCACATCTTATCAACCTTTGCTAATATTTTAGATGCAAAATTTTGTAATGGCAAGGTTTTTCAATTCACCATTGCTTCCAATGGTGATTCCTCTTGCTCTTCATAGAATCAAACCTCCCTTTTTCTGATGGAGGGGTCCCGATTAAATTCCTATGCACTCTCCTTCTTTCTGAGTTCCCCCTCTTCTTTGGTCACCTACTCAATGAGGCGCTGCAATTGATGGGCCCTTAGTTCCAATAATCATCCCTGGGTGTACACGCCAAGGGTCTTTCGCATTTCGAAGCAGAGCCCATCAATGATATGGCAAAGCTATGCCTGCTGAGAGTAGCCATGACCAAGGCACCGATGTAACAATGAATAGTACCTACTCATGGCTACATCCAAGGGTTCATGATTCCCTTGTTTCCAACCTTGGATTTGTTGTCTCAAATTCACCACTTTGGAGTACGTTTGATACTTGTCATTGAAAATCTCAAGCATTGTACTCCATCTTCTGATTGATTCCAATTCCAAGGACCAGTACTAGCTTTCTTCTTCCTTGATGAGTGTGTGAGGGAACAACTTTAGCTTCTGCCAATCATTGTCAATGTTTTGCAGGGTGCAGGTATCATGGAATGCCTATAGGTGAGTTTGCGGATCATAGTTGTATCCCCCTTCAAATCTAGGGATGTTGTTCATATTGATGCGCTTGATTTGGCTATCCTTCACGTGCCTACTAGGGATCTGAACAACCTCGGCGATAGGAGCATGCTCCGAGTAGCCAACAATGGTTCATTTAAGTCATAGTCTTGCTGAGGACCATGATGTCTGTGATGATTTTGGCTATCCATCCTTTCATGATGGTGAGCCTTGCATGATTGGTTGCATGTTTCTCCATGCTGATCCCTTTGATCCTTACAACCACCATCTCCTTGCTCCTTTCTACCACGATTATGATCAGAGTCTGAACTGGGTGATGGTAGAGGGAAGCGAGAGGATGGAGAAGAAGGGGAGGAGTCACCACCACTCCGGTGTTAATCTCCCCCTCTACTCTGATGATGGCCTCGATCATCCTACACATCCTTGCTTGAACCATTTTTTCTACATGACCCTCCATCCCCTTGGGAATCTCGGTCACTTGGAGGCTTGTTCTAGATGATGGACTGAATGAACTGCTACCCCAAAGGAAGTTTGGCCGAATGGGAATCATGACAGATAGGTTCCCCATCATCCTATAGCCCTTGCAAGAATAAGGGATTACTGAATTGTTTCCCCTTTAGGTGTTCATATTGTTCTGCTTGTTGCTAGTCTCGTGCTTGTTGGGCCTTAGTGGGACGATAGTCCCGGTAGTCATGGTGCTCCATGATGTACTCCACATCATAGTCCTGGATGCCTAGTCTGTCAAGATTGTGGAATAGCATTCCAGGAGCCACTCGATTAGGTGGTAGTATGATGTTTCCCTCCATGTCCTGCCATCATAGATGCTCATCCTGATGTAGGATGAATGTGAAGTTAGGGACATATTCATTAGGATGCTTATATACCACCTAACATTCTTGTGGCACTGATGGGTTGGATACATCTTGCCTGTGAGAAGAAGACATGTTGGATGTCATATGATCCATTTACTTGGTGTACCTTACTTTTACTTTAATCTACCTAGCATGCATAAATGTTACTATCCTGGGTCTGTTCCAACAACGTGAATGATAATTTTACTAAAGTTAGATGACGCATGTAAGACTAACAGTCCTCGGCAACGGTGCCAATGATGAGCGGCTAGGTACCCCTACGCCCAACCATACGAATCATAGGCATTCACATGCAACTCGGTTGAATTCTATAGACTGTAAGCACTCTACATACACCAGACCCTAACTAGCAAAACCCTTTGCTAGAACGGCCGTTATCTTCCCAACCTCACTTGTGATGTTCTAGTGGAGATGGTTAAGTGAGATTGAGGCAACTAATTTTTTTGGCTTTTTACTTTATCTTTTGGTGTCTAATTAAGGTATGAAAAGTAAGGAATGAAATATTATATTATCTATAATTATTCTAATCTATATCTTTAACTATTCCTAGCATAAGTATCTGATCCCATCTTCTGTGCACGTCCTAAGCATCCCCTAACCATTAGTAGGCTACCAGACATTAAGCGTCACTAGGCTACCAAGCGTTGGGTTTATGTTCACGATGGTCATAATTATGGCATTTACAAACTATAAAGGAACAATAGCAATTACAGTAATGATAATATAAACTCAATAAATGATTAAAGCGTGTAAATGTTAAACTATAAATGCATAGAAATGGCTAAGTCCAATTTCTGCAAGGAATTCTTGAAAAGCTTGTATTTATTGTCGTTCATGCCAATGGGCTTAGGTACATCAATGCTTGAATAAAGATCTAGACACCTTTCTTACACCTACAGTGGGCACTTGGAAAAATATTCTAACTCTCACGAAAAAAAATTACAAGAGCTTCGCTACAATTGATAAAAAGGTAAATAAGTGTGGTGGGAGCCCACTTATTTATAGGCCAAAAAAGGTGCCACGTAAATGGGGCCCCATCGACGCATGGGAGGATGCATCAACGGGGCCGTGTATATGAGAACGCATCGATGCAGCCACGTATATGGGGCCATGTCGATGCGGTCGTGTATACAAGGTTCCATATACGTAGCCTAGTAGACACAGTGACCAACAAACACTTCATCAAACATCTTAAGGGATATTGCCCCATTGTGTCATACTTATAGGAGTCTGCGGTGTATGCTCTGAATCCACAACTAGCAAAAAGAAAAACACCTAGAAGATTGTCTTATCCTCAAGGAAATCCTAAAAAATTTCATCAGCAACAACAATATTATCCAAGTAGAACTCCATCGCAACTATATAAGCAATATCAATAGTGACAACATTCACAATCATGGGTGCTACCATCGCCAAGGTAGTAGTACCCTTACAGACAACTAGATCCATATGGGTATTATGTTTAGAAACCCCTGTCTCCATGTCACTCTTCTAGTCACATTTCTCATTTTTAATATCATTACTACCCTCCCAAATACTATAGAGCTCATTCTCCACATTCCAAGAGGAATACCACATTCTATCCTTATCCTCCTCCTATTTCTACACCTATTCCTCCACCCTCAACACAACTACTACATGCTCCATCCATGTAGGGTGATCTTCTAGCCTAGCCATAGTAATGCAACACTATCAAGGCCATCAATCTACAATTGATTCATTGACCAAATGGTTTAGAAATTCATGCTTTTAAAAGACCATTCTTCTGACCAACAATCCTACTAAGCCCTCATAAACTCAAGCGGTTGGTCATCCTACTCCTACCTTATCCTTTGCAAACCATTCCACCAAGTCTCCTTTAAACCAAATGCTATCCAAAATCCATATTTTTATGCTCACTTATGCTGCATTTGGTTGGATTTAGGTTGGAAACCTTTCCAGGAAATTAGTTAATCCTAGGAGTCCTCTTATTTATTTACAGATTGCTAGGAACAAACCATGTAAAGCTCTTCTTAATTCAGATTCCAGTGTGAACTTGATTTCTCATGAGATGTACACTACTTGAAGCCTACCACCTATCAAGAAGAGCAATATCCAATTAGAATTGGTAGACTAGTCCATTACTGCATTATTAGGATTGGTAGAAGACATTGTGACCATCGTTTGTGGGTGGTCTTATCTTGCTGATTTCCTAATAATCAAGGTTAATAACTATAAAGGGGACTTCCCAATCATTATGGGAAGGGCATGGCTAAGCATTTTTGATGTAAGAATAGGCATCAAAGATCTTTCCTTAGAAATATCTAAGGAAAATGCATTTGGAAAGATTGAGAAGAAGCAAGTCCCATGCATCACATACAATGATACAAGGTGCAATTGCATGTCAAAAATCTAGTTTGTGAAACAAACATTTGTTTGTAGGTAGTGTGCACATGAAGCAGATATTCAAAAGTGTCTATATGTAATAGCCATAAAACAAGAGGGCACCCAATGGTTGATCGCTAATTCTAAAAGTAGCACAATGTGCATGGAACCTATTGAGAGCCTAACATGTGCTTATGTCATAGGCATAAATGAACTAGAGCAAGTTCATCACTAACTCTTTGATAATGCAAATGATGATACCTATTGGAGAGAATTGGAAATTCTTGAAAATTTTAAGCAAGTGTCCCTTGAGTTAAAAACTCTACCTACTAGCGTGGGATATGCATTCTTGAAAAATGGGAAGCCAGTAATAATTAATGAAAATCTTGCTCAAAAACAAAAATAGATGTTGTTGAATGTGATTGACAAATGATCAACAACCTTTGCATGGTCATATCCTAAACTCATAGGGATGGATCCTAGGATATGCCAACATCGTATCTACATTGATTTGGCCATGAAGCCAAAGAGATAGCCATAACGGAAGTTGAACACTAAATGGAAGCAAATAGTTAAAGAGGAAATTAGCCAACTACTCAAGGTGAGGTTTATCTATCCCATTATGGATAGTGAGTGGGTTAGTCCACTCATGATTGTTCCAAAGAAAGATGGCAAGAGGTGGGTCTATATCGATTTTTGGCTATTAAATATGGCAACATTCAAAGATCTATTTCCATTGTCGTTCATTGATTAGGTGTTGGACACCATATTTTGGCATTGATATTATAGATTTTTGGATGATTATAGTGGCTATAACCAAATCCAGATCATGCTAGAGGATTAGGAGAAAATAATATTTACAAGTCCTTGGAGGACTTTTGCATATCAAAAGATGCCATTTGGCCTATGCAATGCCCTTGCTACATTCCAATCCTTAGTCTTAAGTATTTTTTAGTAGCAAATCAGTAGCAAGGTGGAAGTCTTCATGGATGAATTCTCCACCTATTGAGCTACATTTGAGCAAGCCTTAGACTATATTGAGCAAGTGCTCAAAAGATGTGTTGAGAAAAATATTTGGCTTAATTGGTAGAAGAGTTATTTGATGGTCTAAGAGGGAATTGTATTAGGACACAGAATCTCACAAGGAGGGATTAAGGTTGACCTTGAAAAGATAAGAGTCATCCAAAGAATTACCTGCTAACCAAAAAACTATAAAAGATGTTTGGTGATTCCTTGGACATAATGGCTACTACCAGTGATTTATAGAGAATTTCTCTAAGATCACAAAATTATTGGTCGAGCTAACAAAAAAAGATACTCCCTTTATTTGGACCAAGGAATGTGAAAATGCATTCTAGAGCCTTAGGTAGAAGCTTGTAGAGACTCCAATTCTATGAGCACCTCACTAGTCCATAACATTTCATATAATGAAAAATGCATCTAATTACACCTTGGCAGCCATGGTTGCATAGTTGGATGATAAGAAACATCCATTTTACATCCACTATGTAAGTTGAAGCATTATGGATGCACAACTAAGCTACACTATCATAGAAAAAGAATTAATGGAAGTGGTGTTTACTCTAGAGAAATTTAGGCACTATGTGCTTGGATACAAGGTGTTTGTGCACATGGACCATAGTGCAAATTTCTTCCTAATGAATAAGCTAATGGTGAGCCTGCATGTCATACAATGGCTAGTGATCTTGTAGGAATCCACTCTTATGATGGTAGATTGAAAGATTATTGAGAATGTGGTTGTTGACCACTTATCTCAATTGCAATGGGACAACAAAGAGGAGGAAATCCCATTGTCTAATCAATTTCATGATGAACTCCTCTTATCTGGAGCTATAACTAAATAATTGTCCACTAAGCCTAAATGGTACGATGGCATTCTCATCTATCTTCTTACTCAAGAGATGTCATAAGGGTTGGACCACTAGAAGAAACAATAGTTTCTTCACTAGGTGAAATGCTTCATGGAGATCAACAAGAACCTCTATAAGGTGTGTGTTGATGGCCTAGTTTGTTGGTATGTCTCTAATGCTGATCAACTACAGATTCTCCAAGACACTCATGAGGGTCCTTGTATAGGCCACTATGCTAGGAGACACACAACCATTAAAATCTTGATGATGGAGTATTATTGGCCAAAACTTTTTAGGGATGCTCACCAATTTTTCCACTCTTGTAAATTCTACCAACGAGATGGTGGAATGAAAACTTGAATGGAGGAACCTTAGTAGTGGATTTAACTATTGAAATACTTTGACATATGGGGCACTGATTTCATGGATTACATCATGCCTATGTCAAATGAAAAGGCACACATCATAGTCATTGTTGACTATTATATGAAATGGGTAGAAGTAGTAGTTGTCACCGATTGTGCATCTTCTATTGCTACTCAATTTGTACAATAAAATGTTGTAAATAGGTTTGGTGTGCCATGTGCATTAATTTTTGATAATGGAACCCACTTTACAGGCACTACCTTTCATAAGATAATGCAACACTTGGGGGTTGAATATAAACTAACAACACCCTACCACCCCTAAGCCAATAGTCAAGTAGATGTTACCAATAGGGAGATCACAAAGATCTCAATGAGAACTATCAGCAAATATAGGAGAGACTAGAGCACAAAAATCAATGATGTCCTCTAGGCCTACCACTTGACATGAAAACTTCCTATAGGCTACACTCCCTATGAGTTGCTATACAAAAAACTTCCAACGCTTTCGATTAAATCTGATCTCTATACACTTTCCATGACCTATGACTTGGACCTTGATCTTAGCCTAGCACAAAAAGAAAGATTAATTAACCTAAATGTGCTAGATGAAAATTGATTAGTGGTCTTGTCATCTAACACATTGCATAAGGCATTTACCATAAAATTCTATGGCCTTAGAATTAAGAAAGTCAAATTTCAACGAGGAGATAAGCTCCTCTACTAGAACCCCACACACATACCTCAACAAATTGAGTTTCAGACATTGTGGGAAGGATCTTATATCATTTACAAAACTTTTCCTTTTGGGGCCATGTTGATCTACAAACCTAAGAGCCCAAACAAGGAACAACTAGTCAACATGCAACAAATCAAACCTTTCCACAAGCTTAATTAAGCCACTGTAACAAATGCCTCATCAAATGAAAAACCACACTCAATCTTTTGAATCTCCTCCTTTCAACCTAGTCATGGGGGAGATGGCCATTCATGCTAACTATATACATGGCTCCTTATTTTTTCATCCTTTTTTTTACACATTGTTGCTTTACACCTTTTTATTTTTACAACTTTTTATTTTACGCCTTCTTTATCTTACACCTTTTTGTTTTTACGTTATTAATTTTTCCAATTTTTTTTTTACAACATTGTTGGTATGTTTTATTTTTCTTAAATGTTTTATAATTTCTTGTATATTTTTCCTTATTTTGGTGTGATTTTTGTATTTTTTTTTTTTAATAATAACATGTCTTATTGCCAACTAGGTACAATGTGGTTTGTCTAATGTGAGCATATGCTATCTAGTTATTTGATTATTGGTGTCTAGATTCTAGCTTTGAATTCTATTATTGATAACTAGGACATGGTTTCTTTTTCATGAAATAGGTAGTGAGTCCACAACATCCACCCATCCACAAACTCTATGGTTTTCTTTGTTTTGCAAGTATGATGTCCCTTTTTAATTAATAAGACTTTAATGAACTTGTGATCTTGGTAGTTGGATTCAAAGGTGTGAACAGGGTGTGACTTCAAGGGGACTTGGTACTCTTTGTGCCTTTTGCTTATTTAGGTGCATGTGTGTTTTCATGGATTTCATGCCATTCCATGTTGACTAATAACTGGAAGTTGAATAAGTCTTTGTATGGTGTGGTTCCCATTTCAAAAAAAAAACAATGGGAATTCAAAGCACATTCCTTATACAAAATAAATATGCTACAAGCACTAGTTATGGGACTAGAAAGACATGTAACCCATGTCTTAAGGTCCCCTCTAACTAAGGCTCTTTCTCACTTTTTGCTTCCCTTTTCTTCTTAAATAAGGAACATGGTTGTTCTGTGAGAGCACTCTTGTGTCTCAAGGGAGTGGACCGATCTTAGAGTGGTGATGCAAAGTCACTAAACGTGGTTGGTTGGTTTAGACTAAGGATGAATTTTATCATGTCACATAACCACAAAATTCATAAGGGACTTCATTTGACCTTAATTGGAAACTCCATTCCACTTTCTCTCTCATCCAGTTATGCTTTTCATGCCTCACCTCATCGTCGATGTTCATGTTCTTGTTTGATGTCTTGGTTTGATGTGTTAAAATTCTTAGGTAGTTTCTTCTAGGTTTTCATACTTAACTTTCCATAACCATTAATCATCCATGGGGCTCACAGACTCCTTGGTCTAAGGATATGCAAGGGTAACAAGGGGCATGTACCTACTTTGGAAAGGACCCACTTGCATACCTTTTAGTTGGGTTAGTTAAGTTCTTTATCCTTAGACATTCTCACAATCAAATTCTTTTGTGTGTTCCATTAATGACATCCAATTATGCACATCTTCACAATGTTTTTCAATGAGATCCTCTTTTTCTTGTTGTTGTGAATTCTTTAACCCTCTTTAAGCATTTAATTGCATTTGGGATTTTTAGAATTTAGTAATGAACCACTTATCCATTTCACCCTATTTTTTAGTCTTCCTACTAACACTATTAAAGGAATTAATCCATCATAATCACAGCCTATCGAAGTGTAACTACTGATGAGACAAGGCATCTAGAGGCTATACATTACATATTTCACACTAATCTATGATTTTTTTGTGATTGCAGTGGGAAGTATGGACTAGAAGCGGGACTATCTTCACCAAAGGATAAGCAACAACACCATGTGATGAGGACCTTCATATTCATTGAATCTTCTTCCTCGCTCTTCAACTGCTAGAGGAGTTAGAGGTTAGTTTTGGCTAGGGTATTCAATTCTGTTGTCATGAATACCCAATTTTGTAAAATATTGTAAATCTATACACTTGGGTACTTAGAGTCTATCTATTTTGTCTACGTCAATTTGGATGTTAGTCAATAATCCCATACCTTCCTAATATTTTTTGTAAGGGACTTTGTTCCTCCTTTTGTTCACTCAAGGATGAGTTTTCATTTAGTCATGAATGTATGATGAACCATATTTTGTTTAGCTCCAATATTGAATATCCAATATCAAAGCCCTGATATCGAATACCCAATACTGAGGTCCAAGAAGTGATGTTAGATATCTGATATCATGAAATGTGTGTTGGCTTATAAATATAGTGCTTGGGCACATGGTTTGGTCATAAGTTTTGTCATAGCATAGCATAGCTCTTATAGTTTCTTTTCTCCAAAGTTAGAATATTTTCCAAAGTGCCTACAACATGAGTCATTGAGTATATGGATATTTATTCGAGCACTCTTATACATGAGCATGATAGTGTGTGTGTTAATAAAGATGAGCTTTTGGATAAACCTTGTAGCACCTTGGCTAGATTAATTATTTTATTTATGCATTTAATGTTTTATGCAATTTCATTAAATGCTTCCAAGTAATTAAGCTAAAGTATGCTAAGATAAGTTATCTAAGTTAAATATTAATTAATTAAGCACATAAGTATGATCACTTTAAGCATGCACATGANGTAATTAATTAAGCACATAAGTATGATCACTTTAAGCATGCACATGACACTTGATAGTCCCAGCAATGCTTAACGTTTGGTAACTAGTAGCATTATACATGTTCAAGATGTGCATAGAAAGTGGGACCAGATGCTTATGTTAGGATAGTTAGTTATTAATTAGTAATTAGATTAGTTAAATTGGTTCAAAAATTGAGTTAAAACTTGTTATTAATTGTAGACAAATGAAATATAAAATAATAAAAACCATGTAGCTCAATTACACTTAACCATACAACTAAGCTCCATAAGTGTAGTTGGGAAGACAACGATTGTCACAATTAGATTTCAAGTCTTAGAACTAGTGTACTTAGGAACTTAAGGTCTATGGAATTTGACTAGATTGTGCATGAACACATGTAATTTGTATGTTTGGGTGTAGGATATACTCATTGGTCATCAACACTAATCTAGTTATTAAACTAGGCCATCAACCTTAACAAAGATTAAACTCCAAACTCAAAGAACTTGCTAAACAAGAGTTGGAAAAACTATTGAAAGCAGGGTTCATCTATCCAATTGTATATAGTGAATGGATTATCTCATTATTCATTGCTTTGAATAAGGATGGTAAGTGGAGGATCTATATAGATTTTTGATTATTGAACATGGAAACATTCAAAGATCATTTTTATTTGTCATTTGTTGATCATGTCCTATAGACCATTGTTGGACATCAGTACTATAGTTTTCTAGATGGATATAGTGGACATAATTAGATCTATATTACACTAGAGGATCAAGAGAAAATAATGTTCACTAATCTATCAGGAATGTTTGCATCCAAGGAAATGCCATTTAACCTGTGTAATGCTCCTACAAGCTTCTAGAGACTTGTCCTTAGTATCTCACAAAAATAGATTTACAATAAATCTGAAGTATTCATGGATGATTTTTCTACATATGGAATCAACTTCAAATAATTTTTGTGCTACCTAGAGGAGTTTTTTATAAGATGTGTTGAAACCAATTCAAATTCAATTGGCAAAAGAGCCACTTCATGGTCCAAGATGACATAGTTCTAGTACATAATGTATCTTATAAAGAAATCAAGGTAGATCTAGATAAGATTAGAGTTATATAGAATATCAGTCAAAGGTCATAAATAGTTAAAGATGTCAGATCATTCCTTGGACATATAGGATATTATAGGAGATTCATTGAAAATTTCTCAAATATTTCAAAACTAGTTGTTGAACGGACAAAGAAAGATGCACAATTTCAATGATCAGAATAATGGGAGAAAGCATTCGAATGCCTAAAATAGAAATTTATCAAGAAATTAATCCTTTAAGCACTATATTGGTTTAATCCTTTCCACATTATGATAAATTCTTCAAACTATGAATTTGGGGTAGTGTTGACTCAACTTGATGATAAAAATGACCATGTTACCTACACTGTACTAGTCAAAGCATCACCAGAGCACAATTTAACTATACCACCATTGAAAAGGAGCTTATGGATATGATATACACACTTGAAAATTTTAGACATTATGTGTTCAAGTATCCTATCTATGTTCATACTAACCACAGTGCCATCAAGTTTCTAATGAATAAATTAGTGGTAAGTGCAAGAGTGATAAGATGGTTTGTCATGTTATAGGAATTCGACATCATGATGATCGATAGGAAGGGAATTGAAAATGTTCTAGCTAATCACTTATCAAGATTAAGATGGAAATTTCAAGAAGATGAAGAATCATTATCAAATCAATTTTCCAATGAAAATTTATTTACAAAAATAGCAATGATTGTAGATTCAGTAGTAATTTCATGGATTACTGATTACATAACATATCTAACTGTTGGCGACCGTTTGGGACGTGACCGCCAACGAGTGTCCTCAAATAGGATTTAGGTGCATGCTGGTCTCTGGCAACACCAAGGCCCAGATACCTCCAACTAAACTCAGTAGTTAACGTGAGTATGTGTGTGTGTGCTGTTGCAGCATGCAGTTGTGAAATATGAAACAATTGCATTGTGTGTAAACTACAAATGACTTGTCTTAAAGAGATTCAGCCAACTTTGCCAAGTACTGTGAGTTGTTGAGAGTTCCTACTTTGTTCAATTGCCTAGTCTACGTAGTCCTTATAAT
>MNCI01022408.1:646568-684065 GCA_015680685.1 Gnetum montanum
AAATTTTCTATCGGGCAACAAGAACAATAAGAGCAATCTAAAAATCCCAAAAATACTTGCCAAGGATGATACTATCTAAACCACTAGCTAAACAATTTAAACAAAATAAAAATAAAACATAACTCACAGGACTATGAAAAAGAGGCTGAAATCTTTTCTTTAGCTAGTCATCTTACAAGCATTCTTTCACAATGTCTTCCAAAAATGTGTCTCCAAGCGAGAGCTCCCAAAATGATGTCCAAAAATGAGACCCCAATTGATGATCATCTTTCTTCTTACCCCTGAAACCTTTTTATAGGGTTCAAAGGTAGTTACATATTCAAAAATATCTTACCTAACTTTTCTCCCAAGTAACTTTCCCAACAAGTTAGGTAAGTTACAAAAAAAATCTTGGGTGGTTGTAACCACCATAGAGATAAAAAAGCTGCAGTTGACAAGTGTCACATTTAGTTGCCAATATCATGGGGATTACCATGGGAAGTTACAACTTCCATGAAAAATTACAAAATAAAATCTATATTTAACAAGTGTTATGGGAATATCTATCCCATCAATATATACACACATTTTAAAAAAAAATCAAAGCATCCGAATTCTATTTGCCCATAAGTTTTGCACCTTTTGCCTTTGACTTCAATCAATCCGAAAAACATGGAACAGCCAAAACCCAGCCAGATCATGTTAATCGCTACCATCAACAGCAACCACGTCCATGTCCAAAAATCACAAAAAGAAGCAAGAAAAAGAGCTCAGGAATCTAAATATTGAGTTTGCAAAGCCAAACTGAGTGCAAGATCATATGAAACGTGTGGTAGGGATGAATGGGATGGCTGATGAGGAAGTGCTTCTGCACCTGATGAACCCTATTTTGTAGCATACCAATATAAAAATACACATAATCGTTACGCTAGAACTCGCTGGGCTTCATTTGCATCAACAAACTCCTAAACTTGGAAGTTTCCCCTCCTTGCAGCGTACGTTGCTAAACGAGTGAGCATTCAGTGGAATCCCAATTTCTTGCCAACTGGTGACATGAACGAATTGCATGTCGAGGTCCGTTAAGCAAAGGCAAATGAAAATCAAGAAAGAAAGGCACTGCGGCGGAGGTACAAGTGTTTGTGGTCGTGGTTGTGGCAAGGCTTAACGGTGCCTTCGTTGCTGACGAGCATCTTGTACTTATCACGGTAGGTGAAGTTGGTGCACTCGTAGCCAAGGGTGGCAGCTAGCACGCGCTGGATATAGTTGGCAACATCGTATGGGGAGTGGCCTCCGACGGAGCAGGTCAGATGTGGAGGCAAAATTTCCAGGAACGTGACCTCGTACGTGGGCACCGGATTCATGAAAAAGAAGAAGCAATTGAGGCCTTTCCATCCATGAATAGTGGTTCCATGGAATAGCGTGGGCTGCGTGTGGATTGCCACCGGCACGATGCAGTCCGACAGCTCCGCGGACAGGGTGCTGAAACGTAGTAGAAATGACTCGTGGCATGTCATACCCTTGGAACAGATGGCCAAGTCTCCCCGTGCCAGCAGCTTCTGAATGGTACTTGTGTCCTTCTCTCAGTCCCTAGCCAATCCCACGATGAGCAACGGTGATATGAGCTCTGTGAACCGACTTATGTTGTACGTCACAATGCTCACGTTGCGGCCCAACGCCACCGACACAATCACTGGGTCCAGATTCATTCTGTGGTTGCAAACCAGAAGGACTCCTCCTTATTTTTGAAATGATGAAGCCTAATGCCCAAAGCAAAAATGAATTGTCATGGCTAAATATATTAGAGATCCCCTATGAAAATAAGCTTTAAAGGGCCGTATTTGAACTTCATGTATGACAGACAAGTTTGTGTGCATCCTGTATGTCAATGTCTCAAGAGCCTTTGTATCAACTGATCCTTTACTTGACCAATAAGAAGGACTTCCTTCATAAGTCTGCCTTCGATCTAAAGTATGATAAATGCTTTCATCAGGGTAAATAATATAATTCCTTGTTTGCTATTGTACTATCTTCCAATCTCCGATAAAGGAATAATCTGGCACTTTAATTTCGTATCCCAAGTAGGTCTCAACATAATTTTATTTAGCAGTGAATAACTTCTCCAAAACACCCATCAACCCATAACCTTAAAGCTACATGTTTACTTCTAAATTTTTCAACATATGATGTTCCAATTTTGGATAAGATAGTCCTACTGTTCCATGAAATGGCCAAAATGTGCCAACACTAACCACACAAAAACTTCCTACTAAATGGGATAAGAAGCACAAAGAATAGCTTCTCCACAGAGTAAAAAGATATATTGAAATTAATGAAAATCTTTACAAAATATGTGTTGATGGGTTAATACAATAGTGTGTTCTAAAAAAAATCAATAAAGTTCTACAAGATGTGCATGAAGGACCTTGTGGTGGTCACTATGCACATGGTAGAAAACACTGAAATTGATGATGGCAAGCCACTTTTACTTACCATATTCAGGGACACATATCAATTTGCATAATCTTGTGAAATATGCTAGAGGGCTGGAGGACTAACTACCAAAAATGAAGAATCATAACAATGGATGGAATCATTAAAACCCTTTAAGATTTGAAGAATTGACTTTATGGGACCATCATACTAATGTCAAATGGAAAATCTTATATTATAGTAACTATTTATTACTTCACTAAGGGAGCATAAGTAGTTGTAGTTGCATTACCATAATTGTTGCAAAATTTTTCAACATGTGGTGAATAGATTTAAAGTACAATGAATGTTAATATCAAAAAACAAGACTCATTTCACTAGAGCTACATTTAGGAAGCTAATGCAATAACTTGGGGTCAACCATAAATTAAGTACATCTTATCACACCTATGAGAATGGTCAAGTTCAAGTAACTAATAGAGAAATTACAAAAAATAATAACTAGAAGTATTAGTCGATATAGGAAGGACTGGATTTCTAAACTTAATGATGCTATAAAGGCATATTGATCAACCCAAAAATTTCCTATAGGGTATTCACCATAAGAATTAGTTTATTAGAAATTATTTACTTTGTCAATACAAGAAAAATTAAATACCCTTGCAATTGCTAGCACACTTGACCTAGACTTAACTTTAACTTAAAAAAAGATGATTAATGAATCTTAATCTCTTACATGAACATTGGTTAATAGCTTAAATGAATAACAAAATCCATAAGAAGTATTTCAATGTAAACATGATACCAAAGTTAAACAAATATCTATCAATCCTAGAGATAAAGTCATTTATTACAACCCAAATCATGTCCCACAAAAGGAAAATTTTCAAAATTATGGGAAGGACTTGATATCATCCACACTATGTATCAGTTAGGTGCCATGCAAAGTTATCATCCAACGGATTCACAAAAACTCATCCTTATCAATATCTAATAGGTCAAACCATTTTGTAACTTTCCCTACTCTAGAGACTCTACCTTTCAGACTAGAATACTTATTTCCCATTCAATCTTCCAAGTTTTCACTTTTGAAAATAGTTGTGGAGGTGTCAATTGTGACACTTAGGAACTAGACCTTCTTTTTATATTTTTATTATACTCTTCATCTTTTTTACTAATTTTTAGATTCTTTGATATCTTTCTTATTCTTTTATACTTTTCACATTTCTTTTCATCTTTCATTCTTTAATATCTTTTAAAATTATTTATACATTTTCTATTTTTACCTATTTCTTATTCTTCTATGATTTTTACTATTTATCATGTACATATTTTGTTGATTGTTCTAATAACGTGTAAAGAAATAAATGAGATGTAGTTGAAATAATGAGAATTTCACCCTGTGTTATCCAATACATTAAAGCACCAATTGTATATATAATAAGACCACATCATCTATCCACTCATTTCCAATAATAAGAGGTTCTTACCATAGACATAATAACATTCTTCTGACATTAAAACTAAAATAAACCAATGATCATTATGCCTGGATGAAAAAGTGAAGAACCAAGTGCAAATGCAAAGGGTGTGACATCAAGGGGATGTGTGAATTCTTCAAGGCTACTACTATAAGTCTTATATTGCTATTAAGTTGTATTATTTACTTGATTTTTAACAAAACATGAAAGTATATTTTAAAATAAGTGCTATCTTACCATGTGACTAAAAGGACATGTTACCCATACTTGAAGGTAATCCTCTCATAAGATTGACAAATTAAAAACATAATAAATTCAAATAATAAAAAAATTTTAGGATTCTACTAGAAAGACATGTTACTCATACCTGAAGGTAGATTACTTCTTAGAAATTTCAAGGTTTCTTGGAATCGAATTAGTTATGGGGATACAAAGACATGTTACCCATGCCTAAAGGCACTCCTTTGTCCAATGGTTAAGTTTGCTTTTAAAATAAATTATGCTGTTAATAAATTTCTTTCTTGTTCTTCATTACCAAGTGTTAATATTTCTTGTAGTTATGATAGTATTATGATTGTTAGTTTTGGAAAGATGCAAAGGGATGTCATTGGTCAGTGGTAATGAATTGGTTGGGATCTTAAATGGAAAGGCTAATGATCATTCTCATGCTACATTACACATAGAATTCATTATGCTTATGGTATGAAACCTCATGTATCATTTTTTGCAATTCCTACTACTACCATTCTATCTCATTATTATATATAACCATAATTTGATGGTTTTGTATAATATGGTGCTATTTCTTATTAAGGAAATAGTAACATGTGTGTCTTGGAAGACAGGTATGAGTTACATTCAATTCCTTAAGTAGCTATGGATACTTGTAGATGTAGTTATACAAAGGCATTAAGGGAAGGAGCCTAATTTGGGAAGAATCCACTTGTATAAATCTTGTGTTTCATACTTAATGACCAATTCAACATCATCTTGTACCTCCTAACTACTTAACTAATCATTGTTATTTTGCTACGTATTCATATTTATTCATACATTTAACAATTTTGACTAATCATCTCCTATAAACTTAATCGACTTACCTTATTCAAACTCCTTATTTAACATACTTTTGATGACTAATTTCTATATTCTAAGCATCACCTATGATCTAGAACCCTTTAGACCATTTATATACCTTCCAAAATATCCATTTAATCTAATTTTCTATAAAAAATTCATAAAATTTTAAAAATTATAATGATGATATTGTAGATACGATATATTAGCCCCTATGATATCACATCCATGATGTCATATCTACAATGTATCCCTAATAAAAATCTGTATCCATGCATGAGGTGCTATGAAATTTTTTCATTCTCTCATTTCAAACCTAGGGAGTTCATGTTGTTTATTTAACCTCAAAACTTCAAAGAGCCATGTCTTCCTCACTGCATGTTTGATTTGACCTATAATTATTTTCTCTTGCTCATCAAGTGACCAACTTAGTCATGGGGAAGGGTGCTACATGTGATTTTTTCGAATTACATTAAATTATTATAATGCCTAAAAGAATAAAGGATAAGAATAATAAAACATGATTATATTATAAACCAATGTAAGCTAATAAACCTAACCATTCCTACTAAATAATCATTTGCACATGTTTAAGATAAAAAATTAAAGATTGTGATAGGTCTTTCAAGATAAATTTGTTTGTAATCATTAGAAATTACTCAATCAAGGGTTTCCTTATAAAATATTTTATCCAAGATACAAAATTTTCTAATTTTACAATCTAAACTAAAACTAAAATTGATAATAAGAAATGATTTTGATTAAAAATAAAAAAACTTAAGAAAGGGTTATGAACCATTAGAAATTTTTTTGAATTATTTGGGTAATCTTAAAATTCTTCATGATTGTAGATGCATCCCAAAAGATGTAAAGTAGAATGATCATCATAACCAAGTAGGAAAAGACCCAAAGGAAGAGGTAGAGGACAAGCTGGAGAACAAACTTCATCTATGGAGTCAAAGGCTCATTCTTAATATTGATTGGGATATATGACGTTGGAGAATGGTTAGCCACAATCACTAGGTGACCTTGGAAAATGCCATTTTCCCTCTCATAAGCCCTAGCCCTCAAGTGTGATGATTCATGGCTATCCCATGAATAATTGGGTAAAATGTGTTCATCTCATTTGAGAACCCTTAGCCACCCAGGGGACATGCTATGATGCCATAATTAAAAGGCACATACACGAGGGTTGAATTGCACCATGGGAAAATTTCCAAAAGGATCATGTTCTTTGGCAATGCAACTAATCAACCAAACTTTTGTTGAAATTCCTACCTTAATAATGAAGTATAACATGAGCAAAGTTTCCTTTAAAAAAAGGAATGAAAACCATGTTCATTGGCAGTGTAATAAGTTCTTAAGTGTGATGGGGTCTGGTAGTAATCCTCACCCTAACCTCCATTTTCCCTTTTGAACCTATTTCCAAAAAATTCAAAAAGAGAAAAGAAATTAATTCCTTTTACCCATTCCCTTTCCAAATGTCAAAAAAAAAAAGTCCCAAGGAAAAATCCAAAAGTTGTGGCTAGCTATGATCTAAAATAAGTTTGTCCTCATTAAGTTTGGCATAAGTCTCATACTTAAAGTAGTCCACCTACCTTTTACTTTTACCTTGTGAGAAGATTGGGAATGAGATCTTAATTATATATTTTAATTATATATATATCTATGTAGTTAAAATAATGAATTATATATTTAGATTTTCATTAAACAAGGTGGTGCAGTAAGGGTGGCCCATGTCTAGTTCTCTCTTGAATATATGGTTATTTTAATCATGTTTAGATTAGTATAGTTTGCTTTCAAATTTCAAGTTGTCTTCGTTTTATGATCTTTTCAATCTTTTATCTTTTGCATCTCCTTTTAAGATTTTTATGCCTTTTGTTGTCCCTTACACTTGTGTACAATTTCTAGTTTGGGGGCTAAGTGTTGATGCCAACATCACCCATGCTAGGCACTAGGCCATGAATAACAACAACTAGCTAGGCATACGATAGATGCAATTGGCTACTCTATATTAGTCTAGAAGCCTAGCCATCTAGTCTACATAGTCATATTAATAAGTCGATTATAATACAAAGTTATAACAGTTCAACCAAGATGCTCAAAAATGTATCACCCACTTTATATAATTCAAAGGCATAGAACAAACAACAATGAACCCCAACATGTGAGAGTTGTGAGGTGTACTGCTATAGCATCTACATAACATCATAAATGCTATCAAATGTTTTAGTACAAATCATTATTGATTATAATTCTAATGTAATTTTTACCTATTTTTAAGCCTTAGGATTCCCTAGAAATATCACATGTGCTCTAGCTGAAATTCTTAATTTCTTCACTAAAAAAATTCCCTCATTCATCTCTACTAATAAAGCATTAAAAGAGAAGTAAGGAAATTCATTTGTTGTGTTTTCTCTCTTTTTTTTTGTAGTTTTTTAAAAATATATTGGGTTCATGGCTTCATGCATGAAAATGGAGGTGATGATGTGTAGATTTGGAGTTTGCTACTTGTGTATAAAAGGAAACATGCAAAATGAGAAAAAAATGAAAAAGCTACAGATGATTACAACTTACAAAGACATAATGGTGGGTGAATGTGGGATGTGGGGTGGTGGTTTTGGGTGTTATAGGTGAACATGCAACATGGGCATTTAAGTCAGCAGCAATGAGTAGTTATAAGAGTAGGGCTATGATCAACAAAAAACATCATCGAGTAGCCTTCCCTCTCTATGGTAGGTAGATATCTTTCTCTCTTTTCCAATCAGCTGTTACACAGCAACATTTCAAGTGACCAATAGCATAATGGCAATGCATGGCTCTACATGGATTGGTAGCAGACGAGTAAGTAGCCTCTCTAAGCTTGAGGCAGATGATGTGAATGAGCTGCAAGAGTGATGTGCAATAACACATCAGCATGACAACCTCTCCTCTCTCTAACAACGACATGTTAGTAGTCTCTAAAGCAATGGTAAGTGCAGATGCATCAATGACAAGGTGTGTGGAAGATCGAACATCAACAGCATCTCTCTCTCCTCCCTTCATGGTGGCGTCAAAGCATCAGGCAAGTTGATGGGACGCAATATCGCATGGGCCACGATATTTTGAGGGTACACGATATCGTGTCGTGCCCCTCGATATCGCGTATGCGATATCACGGTGCGCCGTCATATCTATAAATAAGAGGTGGCTCTCCCTTATTTCTCATCCTAGGCTTAGATCCTAGTCAAACTCTGGTAGTTTGATCCCTCCAGAGATAGAATATTTTCCATGTGCTCGTAGTAGAAACTCCAAAGTGAATGGATCTTTATTCGAGCAGACATTATACCTGAACACAAGTTTGTGTACGGAAATAAATAAGAGCTTCTTGGATAAACCTTGTAGTGCATGGAATAGGCTAAAGAGGACTTTTATTTATTATTATTTACTATTTATCATTTACATGCTTTATTAGGAATTAAATCTCTCTCAACCCTTCTCTTCTAGTTAAGTGCCTCAATATGACCGCTTCGAGCACGTGCATTACGCGTGATGATCCCAGCAACGACTAGCGTTTGGTAACCACAGTTGCATTGGTTCAAGATGTGAATAATAAGTGGAAATAGATTCTAACGTTAGGTTAATTCAGACTTAGTTAGTTAGTTAGATTTATTAATTAGTCTATTCAACCCTTCACCTCACTAGCATAGGAGATAAAACATAAAAGACTATAAAAATCATATACCTCAGACTTACTTAACCATACACCGTGATAAATACAAGTAAGTCTAGGAAGACAACGAATAATTAACCTTAAGTGTTCCATGAGGCGTGTAGGCACTTAGTCTGTGGAGTTCGACCGGATTGCACATGTTACGCTCGTATTCGTATGGTTGAGTGTAGGGGTACCTCGCCACTCATCATTGGTGCCGTTGTCGGGGACTAAGTGTTTGTGTGCTAAGTAGAACATAGGAAATTACTCACATCGTTGGGAGCTTAAATGGACCCTTAGGGTTAATTAAACAAAAAATTATATAACAGTTAAATAGCACACCGATAAGACACAATGTCTTTTTCTTCTTCTCACAAGAGTAATACACCACCTAGCGATCATACAAAAAACAGTTGGCAATCCAAAACACATAACCAAAATCTGTTAGTTCCTCAAAAATACATAGTGGTATATACTCATCTCGATGAGTACATACCAGATTTTACCTTTATCCTCCATCAGGATGAACAGCTGTGATGGAGAGACTTGCAAGGTAACATCGTGTTACCCCCAGATTGGGCAATCCCTAACATGCTTCTTCGTGCTCTTGCACAAATAGGCATGATAGAATTATATGTTGAATACGTTGCAGGTGATTTTGACATAAGGGATTACTATCCCATAGCAGTGCAACGTATGAGGGACTCAAGGCAGAAGAGCCACCATACACTGTTGAAGGGAAAAGGAGTCCCGCACGTCCTAAGTGAAATCGGAGATGGTGAACCACTTATAACGAGTTCTCTATCAAATGATGTTCCCCCTCCTAATGATAGTGAGGAGGTGGGGTATCAAAACCTATGATCCATGATATACAACCTTGGTTCTAATCCCCATGAATGCCAACTGTTCACTAAGGGAACAAAAACACATGATAATGAGCGGCACTTTGATCGTCATCATGATCGGGGTTGAGGCCATAGAAGAGAAGGTAGGAAACATCTTCATGGTGATGGTTCTCCTTTTTCTTCCCCTTCTTCATATCATTCACCCTCTCCTTCCACCTCTGGGTGCATCCATCAAGAGCATAATGATGAGGATAGAGGTAGGCAAAATGAGAGACCTTGACGAGAGAGTCGAGAGAGAGGAAAAGGGCATGAATGAAGGGAAAGTAGGGAGCAATGTAGACATCATAGACATCATGAAAGAGATGATCATGATGAACCCCTACTTGCCACCTAAATCATGCTAGACATCACGGAGGCAGTGAGAATACTGACAAGGCATCAAAGAGATAGTCGGATCAAGCACTTAGACATGAACAACATCCCATGCTTTGAAGGGGGGTACATCGTGGATCCGCAAAATCATTTACAGGCATTCCACGATGCCTACACCTTGCAAAACATAGAGAACGAGTGGTAGAAACTCAAGTTGTTTCCCAGGACACTCATCAAGGAAGCAGAGAGTTGGTACCAGTCCTTAAAACTAGAAACCATTAGGAGGTGGAGTACGATGTTATAACTCTTTAACGATAAATATCAAATGTACTCCAGAGTGTCTAGTTTGTGTAAGCAGATCCAAGGATGGAAGCAAGGTACTCATGAACCCTTGGATGTTGCCATGGGCCGCTACTATGCATTGTTACATCATTGCCCGGGCCATGGTTACACACAACGGGATCAACTTCGCCATCTCGTAGATGGGCTAAGGTATGAAACTAGGAGAACCCTTGGGACTTATGCCCAAGGGAGATTATTAGAGCTTAGATCCCATGAGATCCATTGCTTGTTGGAAGTATCCAAAGAAGAAGGTGAACTATGAAAAAGAGAGTATGCGGAAGAATATAACCATGATCCCTCTCTTCAAAAGAAGGGAGTAAGATTTTGCGATGAAGAGGATGAGTCACCACTTGAAGAGTTTGCAAACAGAAAAACCTTGCCACTTAAAAAGCTAACAACAGAAGTATCAGATAAGGTAGATGAAGTATGGAGCTCCTTAGATAGTAAAATTGAAACTGTCCTAAAGATTGTAGAGGAGTCTAACGAGGAACAAAGTGGTGACAAGAACAAGACAAAGCGGAGAGATTTAGGCCCTACACATGACAAGGGTAAAGGGAAAATAACTATCTCTGATGAGGTTCTGGATTCAGACACAGATGACGATGGTGGATGTGAGATCTACCAATATGACCATCCTAAAGGATGTTGTCCAATCATCTCACATCTACAAGAGTCTAGGGTGTATGCACTCAACCCAAGACTCAACAGACGGCAGACACCTCGGAGGTTACCTTATCCCCAAGGTAACCCAAGACAGTTCCACCAACCATTAACATATTATCCAAGTGGAACTCCACCAAAATCCATTGGATAACATTAGTAGTGGCAATACCCATAGTCATGGGAGATGCCACCGCTGAAACAACAATACCCTTATCGGTAGCCAGACCCATATGGATATTACATGCAGCAGCCGATTTCTCCAAGTGACTCCATGGTTCACACAACTCCCCAACATCACTACCAAGTTTGGGAGTACTTTAGAAGGACTCCTTCTCCTCCAGGAGACACTCCACATCCATACCATCCTCCTAATCTATCTACCCCTCTTCCACCGGTAGTTCCCATGACACCTCCTGCTCCAACAATGCAAGGGAAACTCCCCACTCAACCGCAACCACGGAATGCTACGAGAGCCGTAAACATTCAACCTGCTGCTAGTTCTGACAACCGCAAAAAGAGAATACCTTTCTTCAAAACCAAAAGCCTAGACAAGCTTTGACAACAACAAGTGGTTGAGTCCATGCATGCTCCTCCAACATACAAGGCTTCGGAGCATCCTTCAGTCCAACAACAGAGCTTCACGCATACGGTTATGTTAACGCATACCGTAACTGACTGGATCAAGGTAGGCCACCTTCCCAAGAAACTATTTGACCTTGTAAGTCCCTTAATCTATCTACAAATCACCAGGAACGAACCACATAAGGCTCTTCTTGACTCAGGTTCCGAAGTCAACTAAATCTCACGAGAGATGTATCAAGCCTAGAACCTACCCCAACTCAAGAAGAGCAACATTTAACTAGAGCTGGCTGACCAGTCCATCACCATTCCCTTGGGATTGGTGGAGGACATAGTTACCGCTATGTGTGGTTGGTCATACCCAGCCAATTTCCTGGTGATTGAAGTTAACAACAACGAAGGGGACTTCCCAATTATAATGGGAAGGCCATGGTTGAGTACAATAGATGCATACCTAGGGATCTGCGATATTTCCTTGGAAATATCTAAGGTCAACATTTATGGAAAGATCAAGAAGAAGAAAGTTCCATGCATCACATACAGTGACTCATCGGGTGATGACATGGAGGAATGCACAACATCTCTTCCATGCAACTAGTGTGCCCAAGAAACACAAATACAAAGGTGCCTATATGTAGCAACCACACAAGTAGTGGACACCTTATGGTTGACAGCTAGTCGAAAGAGCAAACCAATATGCATGGAACGAACTAGGGAAACAACCCACACTAACAACAAAGGCATAGACACATTGGAGTATGAGCATCGCCAACTTTCATCCCTTAATCTAAGAACATCAATGGGAAGAAGTTGGACACTTCTAAAAAATTCAAATAGGCACTCATTATTTTGGATCTCTCCCTTTCCATTCAGTCATGGGGGAGATGGCCACCTATGCTAATCATTGGAGGCCCTCAGTTCTTTTAAGTTTTTGTTTTACATGTTTTTTTTTACACGTTTTTGTCTTACACATTTTTGTTTTACAAATTTCTTTAACTTTTCTTTTTTCTTTTGTTTTACAACATCGTTATACTTTTCCATTTGTGTGTGTGTGTGTGTGTGTGTGTTAGCCACCTTGTAAGTTTGTCACCTAATAAGTGTTCTTCATGATGGTATGAACTATTTTCATATTGACTGCTAATGTTTGGTTTTTACCTTTAAGTCATGATGTTGATACTAAGGTATGGTTCTTTTAATATGACAGGCAATGAATTCACTTCATCCATACATCCATCAATTTCTATGGTCTCTCTCAGCTTGGAAATGTATAGTCCCTTTCTAATAAGAACTCTAACGAATCAGTAACTAGGTACTTCTCAAACTAAGGAAGGACTTGAGGATTGAAAAGGGCGTGACTTCAAGGGAACTTGATGCATTTGTGTTGGCCATTCTCTCGGGTTCTTGGATGTTTTCTTCTTGAGTTTTCTTACCGTTTTGATGTTACCCAATCCTCAGGAAGCTGAGAAAATAAAAATAACAAAGTCTTTGCATGGTGTGGTTCTCATGCATAGACACATAAAAAAGAAGAAGAAGAAGTGAGAATTCAAAGCACACCCCTTAGAAAAAATAATCCTTTGGGCTACAAGCACTGGTTATGGAACTCAAAATAAAAATGTTCCCTCTAACTAAGGCCCTCCTCACTTCCCATTCTCTCCTCATTTGTTTCGTTGGAATGGTGGTGGCTCTTGGGGGAGGCATTCTCATTATTCAAGAGGATGGATTGGCCGAATGCATTGATGCGAAGTCACTGGAAGTGGTTTGTTTAAGGCCAGAGTTGGAATGAGATTTGCTAAGTCACATTAATCATGATACACACAAGGGGTTCTACACCACCTGTTCTTGGGATTCCATTCCATTCTCTTCTCTCCACCCTTCTCTCCATTGTTCACCTCATTCCTGGTTGTATCATTAGTGTATATCTTGGTAGATGCATTGTTTTCTTTTTGATAAATTCTTGCAGTTAAGACTTTAACTCTTGTTCCACATGACATTCCTAGAGCCTACGGACTCTTTGAATGTGGGTTTGTTAGGGCATTAAGGGCATGAGCCTGCTTTGGGGAGGACCCACTGACATTCCTATTTGGTGCACCAGTTAAATTCTTTCCCTTAACATTTTGCAATTAATTTTATTTTGTTCACTTCCATCTTGACATCCATTTCATCGACGTTATAGTTGTCTCTTTTTCTCCATCTTTCTTGTCCTTTTTCTTTCTCCATTCTATCGCTACTGGAGGTTTGCGATTAGTCATGGGGGTACGAGGCCCAATTTTTTTGATTTTCTCCTAACCCCTACATCTTTGCTAGTCACCATTAATACATCTCCAAATCCGCAATCAACCATACCACAACCTAGCCAATTGGACTTACACCGAAGCAAGGTATCAATTGCATTGTGATTCATTTACCCTTACTAATATAAGACTGTGTTGTATGTGCAGATGGTAATCATACAACAATGGATTGGATCAAGAGGGAACCTTTGGAATGGAGTGGTGCTGAAGCAGCTATGCAAGGAGCAAGATCGATGGCGCGCTTACGGATGGACAATGAAAGGCATAATCTTGGCATTAGCAGTAGCAAAAATTCTTTCTCTCTCTCTTTCTCAAGCTGCCAAATAAGGCCTGATGTCAATGTAATAAGGTGTTCACTCTTGTTGTCATGAACACTAGTTTTGTTATCTTGTAATGATGATCCGTTCACATGTCATCCCATTAGTTCCATTTTGAGTCAATAATCCCATACCTTCCCAATATTTTGTAAGGAACTCAAGGACAAGTTTTCATTTAGTCATGGGGGTATGATGGGACGTGATATCGCACGGGCCACGATATCACGTACGTGATATCGCGGTGCACCATCATATCTATAAATAAGAGGCAGCTCTCCCTTATTTCTCATCCTAGGCTTAGACCATAGTGAAAATCTGGTAGTTTGATCCCTCCAGAGATAGAATATTTTCCATGTGCCCACAGTAGGAACTCCAAAGTGAACAGATCTTTATTCGAGCAGACATTGTACGTGAACACAAGTTTGTGTACGACAATAAAGACGAGCTTCTTGGATAAACCTTGCAATGAATGGAATAGGCTAAATAGGACTTTTATTTATTGTTATTTACTGTTTATCATTTACATGCTTTATTAGGAATTAAATCTCTCTCAACCCTTCTCTCCTAGTTAAGTGCCTCAGTACGACCGCTTCGAGCATGTGCGTTATGTGTGGTGATCCCAGCAACGACTAGCGTTTGGTAACCATGATTGCATTGGTTCAGGGTGTGAACGGTAAGTGGGAATAGATGCTGACGCTAGGTTAATTCAGACTTAGTTAGTTAGTTAGTAAGAGTTAGTAATTAGTCTCTTCAACCCTTCACCTCACTAGCATAGGAGATAAAACATAAAAGACTATAAAAATCATATACCTCACAGTTACTTAACCATACATTGTGACAAATACAAGTAAGTTTGGGAAGACAATGAATAATTAACCTTAAGTGTTTCATGAGGCGTGTAGGCAGTTAGTCTGCAAAGTTTGACCAGATCATGTGTGTTATGCTCGTATTCGTATGGTTGAGTGTAGAGGTACCTCACCACTCATCATGAGTGAATGGCAGTAGCGCATGGGGTGAGGTAGTGTGGGTAGCAGAATAGCAACAGTTTCTCCGAGCTACATGTTATACGTGATCGCAACAACATGCAGTAGGTCTGAGCAACCTCCCTTCCCCAGTAGATGATGGTGGGAGTTATAGTAGGCAATAATGGTTGACTGACATGTGAGAGGATACATGCAACAATGGATAATAGTAGCAAGCACAAGCATTAATAGTGGCATGTGTTAGATGTTCCTATCAATGGTAGGCTCTCCCAACAATAGGCTCTCTTGGTAGTGATGTAGGGCATGATGGTAGGAACTTTGATCGATGCACTACATGTGATAAGTAGGCACAAGACAATATATTCCAATCATGGTCAGGTTTTTCCTACCTCTCAATGAGCACCATTGGCAACTACACTTGAAACAACAACAGAAAACCAAGGAAAGTTTAAAATTTACCAGTTACTTACTATATTTTCATGAAGTCTTGAAATTCAAGATAATTATTCAATTTAAATTCTCCCAACTTTCTAGTTTGGTTTACTATTTTTTTGAACATCACATAGCCCTGTCTAGCTAAGACTATTCCCAGGTTTCATACCCATACGAGAGGCATTGTAGGCAATAATCTCCGTAAATAAGTTATTTTCCAAGTGTTGGTACATCCAAAATTTATGCAGCAACAGTTGCAAATGCAAATGTTGTTGCTACTCTAAATGATGTTAAATCTTTAATTGCCTTCAATAGATGCATCACTAATGATCCTCACTTTGTTTTCTAAGATTGGTACTCTAACTCTTCCAATGCTTTTAACTTTATTAGAATTTGATGCTCTGCAAAGCATACAAACAGAGTGATTTGAGTGGATCTTGGTAGTAAGGCTATGCATGGATTAATATCTCCAAAAATTACAAATTCTTTCATGCTACTCTAAAGGTAATCGATCTATTCAACAATGCACTCTCTACCTTCATCCCCCCTAATCTTGGTCAACATTTTCATCTTCTATAGCTTAATATGTACACCCACATGCTTAAGAGTCCTATTTCTCCATAAATGGAAAAACTTGTCTTCACTATAGTTTCTTTACCTTGTTAACAATGCTCTTTAACAAAACCATTCCTGTTTCTCTTGAAACTCTTGCTTAGCTCAAGATCCTATACCTTTACAATAGCTCCCTCAATAGTCCAATTCCAAAGTCTTTTTCTCAACTCAAATAGATGACCCATCTTGTCCTTTTGTACAAATATCTCAGGGGCCTATTCCATCTTCACTAGAAAAATAAATTAGACTTGAGTTTCTTGGCCTGAACTATAATCATTTCCATGGATGCATTCCACACCAATTAGCCAAACTCTCTTCTGTTAAATACCTTGATTTGAGCACCAATTTTCTACAAGGCAACTCTCACTCATTCCACTTCTCTCATGGAGTTGTACTTTGTTTCTAATGATATTGAAGTACCACTACCTTAGTCAATAGGAAGCATTCCAAAGTTCATGGCTAACCTTACATCTTTGATGATGCTGAGTTTGAATTTTAACCAAATGCACGATACTCTTCTAGCATGGATCTCAACCTTCACCAAGTTACAAGTTCTTGAGTTATGTGTTAAACGATTCTCTAGAGTAATACTAGACTCATGGATGAACACATCAACTATGATCACTCAATGCCCATATTAAAAGCCCTTTTCAATTGTAGATAGTTGAACTTCTTAAGTATAGGATGCATGAATTTACGAGTAATATTTCCTTCAAGCCACATAAATCTCTCTTGTTGACTATACCCATTATAAATAATTCTCTATTTGGATTTATTCCCCTTTAGCTTAGTAGGTTTTCTAAACTTAAGAAAGGTCTTTATCTTAGCACCAATGCCCTCTTCACTATAGTTTCAAAAATTTTCTTCAAGGCATCATTCCTCATTTTGTTGGAGGGCTCACCTAGCTAAGAGTTCCTTGCTCAACACAAATAGATGACCACTCGAGTTGTATAATAATCATCTAAGAGGCTTGTTCTAGCTTCACTTAAAAAACTTACTACATTACAATATTTGTTTCTTAACAATAATAATTTTCATGGATGGATTCAACCAGGTACAATGCACCACCTTCTTTAATATGTAACTTATAAGTTTAATAGGTTCAATTTGTAGGAGTATTAAAAGGTATTGAGTTAGGACTACACAACCTAAGCTACATCAAGATACACAGCCTTCACTCATGGATAACTTGAGCTCTAGACAACCACCAAATGACATGTCTCATGAGCTAAAAGAAAGCTCTAAACATCAACTATTCATCCACTCATCAACCAAAGAAAATAAAAATATGTAAAAGTAAACAACCTCACAATCATACCTAATAAGTACCTACAAGACCATCATCCACCAATGCAATTCCATGATTCCTATTTAAATAGTATCACAAGGGATAGTAGCATATGAAATAGTTTCAAAACAACTACTAAAGTTCAAAATCAGCAAATAGAAGTTTAACCAAGGAGAACAATAATAAAAAACGTTGAACAACTTTCCAAAATAATTAAATATTGGTTAGATTTAAAGACAAGTTACAACAACTTTAAAGTACATCATAAAGAAGGAATTGTTGGTTGTAGTATGCACTTTAAAAACTCTTATTCCACTCATTCTAAATACCCATATTGTGGTGTACAAGCAAGACAAAGAAACAAATTTAACAAGCCCAAATTCAAGGTAATAGGTCACATCTACATATGGAAATATAGTAAAAGCACATAGTCAAAGCTCAAATCTTAGTGAAAGTAATTTTTTTGTAAAATAGGGACCAAATCCATGTCATTTATATTTAAATTATTATGCCACATAAGATTAGGAAATTCTATTATTTTTATTTTTATTAAAACATTGATGTGTAGATGTAATTAGAGAATGACCCCAATCTCTCATATCTCTTGAATTTCCAACTTAACTTTCCATAAAATAGGTTTGTCCCATTATATTCTATTATGGCCCCATCATTTGGCTATAAATATGTGGGCAAATCATGTTTGTAAGAGATGAAAATTGATGCTATTAATGCAATTTGAAACTAAATTAATAAGATTGATTATGTTATGAAAATTTCTACTCTAGTAACTTTCATCATCCATCATCAATTCATCATATTCACCAATTCATTAATCCAAGAAGTTGAATAATCACATTTGAGACCACTTTTGTGTAACAAATTTTAACCATCAAAGAAACTCAAATCAATTCCAAATTTTGTAGGAAGGTAGATTGTTGAAAGAGCCTTGTATTAAGTATTCACTCACTATATAAATCTCTTAGATTTCAAAAATATTCATCATGCAAGTCACCAATTTCTATTCTAAATACTAAATAATTTTATTCAAGACCCTTTATGTAGGATAGATTTGAAGGATAAATAAACTCTAATTAACATGAAATTTTACAAACTTATAGATTGCAGAATGGGATTTTGAACAAACCTAAGATCAACCCAAAACACATCCATATTTTGAAGATATCATACATACAAAATAAAATAATAATAATTTTACTCAATTGGGTTACCCACATCGTCTAATACATTGAGCTACCAAAAAATTTGCAAAATATAAAATTCTTTCAAATCTTCTTACATCTAGAAAATCAACAATTGGTATTAAGGACGAACCCACAAGAGATACAACTAAGAATTTTCTAGCATATTTTTTTATTTATGATGGGAAAAAAAATTTCAAGGTATGACAAAGATTAACACACATTATTGGATTTTAATGATGTTTGGAGAATCATTAATACCATAAAAATTGAATAAAAAATTAGGAAGAAATTTTAGAAAATAATCAAACAAGAAGAATTGGCTAAAGGATTACTTTACAATTTAGTTTGTGGCAAAATTAGGGATGCGCTTTCACATTTGAAAACCAGCAAGGAAATGTGGAAATATTTTTAGAACAAGGATCAAGTTAAGAAGGGCACAAATCAAAGTCTATAAAATATCAAGGAGGGCATAAATCAAACAAAATCAAGAAGTACAAACAATCAAGGAAAACTCATACTCAAAAAACTAAGAAGAATGCAAACAAGGAGGATAAATCAAAATTTTCACAACACACAAATTCAGAAGAGAAGCATAGCAAGAAGTCAAAAGTTGAATGAGGGCCAACACTATTAGAAAATAAGCAACCAATCTTTCATGCATTTTACCATTCAAATAAACAAATTCCTTCAAACAAGTGGCTACTAGGAATACATTGTGGAAATCACGTGATCTCAAGAATTGATGACTTTACCAATGTATCTTTTAGAAGAGGCCTTAAAAATCTATATTTTGAAGATGGAGAAATCCAAATTCTTCAAAAAGGTACAATAAATATCAATATAAAAAATGGAAATTTTTTTGAAATCAGAAATGTGACATCTCATCCCCAGATGTCATGGTAAACATCAAATATATGATATATTAGACATTATGCATAAGAAAAAAATATACCAAATGTGAAATATATGTAATATTTGACATTATATATAAAGGAAATAATAGGAAGAACACAAAAAAAGAAAGAAAAGAATGCTTTGTTAATATAGAATAATGTATTCATTATTGAGCTTTGATAGTGTTCCTTGGGGTTTTTTTTCCTTTGGCATTTATCCCTTAGAACCAATCCAACACTACCACCACAATTAGGCTTATATCCCAACCAGAAGGCATGGCCAATCTACTTCCTATCCCACTTCACTTGACTCCTGTGACTTGCTTATACCAACTTAGCAACTCCATGCTGGCATGACCTCTAACCTCGAGTATAAATACCTTAGGTAGAACCCCTAAAGGTTACATTAAGAGACACATATGTTATTACAATGCACCCTTTTAGGTCTTATTAAGATAACAATAATACTTGTTATAAAGAGACACCATCTTGATTAGGTAGCAACATCATTTGAAAATGGGGATGTAACAATTTACCCTCCTTAGGTTTCATTCATCCTTAAACAAGTCCACGTTCTTTATCTTTCTCTAGCTCCAATACTTCTGTTATGCTTCCATGCTTCAATAATTTGATTTCTCCTTTGAACTTGAAGTTATTTCTTGCTTATTCTACAAATAAGATATATGTGAGAAGAATATATGGAAAATTAAATATTACTTTATTAATACTTGCCTTATTTTTTTAAGATAATAACAAGAGTTGAATTAAAGATATACCGACCACCAATCACGAGTCCTAACTAGGATCACACAAAGTGCAACTTGTATTTAGTTATTCAAGTGAAGGTAGGGAAAATTCTTTATTCCCAATTTTTATTATCTTATATATTTTACATATCTAATTGAAATATAAATTAAACAATGAATAAAATAACAAGATTATCAATAAAAGTAAGAGTGAGATAATTCCTAAGCTTGATCAACCTTATGAACTAATGGGAGTAATTGTAATTCTACCATAAGTGGTATATGACCAAATGGTCTTGTATAGGATGGCAAGGATTGATCTTGATTCTTCTCCACTTTTTCCTTAGAAATTAACTCTAGTAATGTGGTAACTTAGAAGAATCAAACATCATATGAAATACAATCTAAAGTCTTAATGAAGAATGTTGTTGATCCATCTTCATTAATCATAATAGAGTAATTGGTAAACTATGATTCTTGATGAGCACTATCCAGTAGCATCATCTATCCTTGAATTCTAGAATCTAATTTATCAATTGAAAATTCAAAATAAGTAGAATATGTACTGGCTTATGGAATTGCATGTTGAATTGATGGAAACATCTTCTTCAAATCAAGTTCATCTTCCAAGGATTTTTTTACACATCCATATTTTAAGAATTGATAAACACTACTTCCAACTTTTGCATTGAATTCTCTACACACAATAAATGGAATTGAATCAGTATTACTTATGAATAGCTTATTCTTCAAACTTTCTTCTATTTTCTTAATCAAGTATCCTCCTTAAAATAGTTTAACATCTGAACATGTTGATTTGGCAATTAAATGTGTGTTGACTATGCATGCACATCTTTCTTATAACTAAATTTTTAAAATCAATGCCAAGGCTATGTGATTTTTCTGTTCCTTTCCATGGTTTAAAGTTCTGAAATTTCAAAAATCATATTTTCTAAACTCCATTCAAATATTATACCAATTCAAACTTGGCTTCTTTATAAAAGATTGCACAACCATCCATGTTGTGATTTCTACAATACACTAATCTGTATGGCTCAAAAGAAGAACTTCCACAATGATCTTTTTGCTTATACATACCTTTGTATCCCATCTTTCCCAAGTCTAGTTGGAATTGATATAGAAATTCCCATGGAAAGACTTCTTGTAGGCATAAAACATTAGCATCCAAATCTTGTAGCTTTGCTAAAATGTATGGGTATTGATGTTTGTGTCACTTCAAAGCCCATGGTGGACATAGCAAATGTTGATTCTCACTCACTAGGGATCTTGCAAGCATGTTGTATGTTGCAACTTTCATTCTCATTCTTGAATTCTCTTCTAAATCATTTCTCTTCATGAGTATCATACTCCTAGTTGAAACAATATTTTGAGTCTCCATCTTGTTCTACCATATGATTTAATTGCAAGATGAATTAATATACATCTTCTTGATCATTGAACATTGTTTTGTTTCGTTAATTGATTCTCCAACTGATACACCAACTGATAATCAACTAATATTAATACAAAAACTAAATAACTACATTATTTAATTTTTGTAATATATAATTACATTACTTGATTTTTAGTATACATTATCTAATTTTAGTAATATTTAAAAACATCATATAATTTTAGTAATATATAAGTAGATTATGTAATTCTTAATGACCTTCTACCCCCCTTGAGAACACTGACTCTCACAATGTAATTAATGAAATGTCATAGTAATCTTAAGATCACAAGCAAAGATTTGAGCCTTGAATCTTAAGGTCTTAAAAGGTTCAATTCATAAAACACAATTTATGATATCATCGAATTATGAGGTACCTAGATGATAAATCTGACCTTACCATTAAGTTCAGAAGGGTGGAAAATGTTGAAGATGACTATTCATATGTTGAAAATGGATGTTGTATGTTTGAGTTGTGCAAAAATTAAACTATTGAGGATGTTGCGGCACTATGTTCAGCAAGGAGTAAAAACTAATTTTTTGGGTTCCCTGGTGATGAAGCATCAAAGTGTCACATTAACAGGCCCTCATTGATGGGTCCTTGTCGACGTGGTGTTGCCTCATCGATGAGGCTACATTAACATAGCATTTTCTACATTTATGAGACCCCATCAACACAATATCTGTTCTTTTCTTATAAATACATGTGCTCCCATATTGTATTGGCATTATTTGGTTAATAGAGTAGCCAAACTCTTGCAGTTTCATTCATAGTCTTAGAGAATAATCAGTAAGTGCCCATAGTGTGGATCTGAGTCAGTTTGTATGGTGTCTTATTTGAGTCATAATGTACCTAGACACATTCCATGAATGGCAATAAGATTAAGATTGATTTTTATTCATTGCAACACTTTGACTTAGATTAAATTTACTTTTAATGCAATTTATATTCCATGTACTTAGTTAATATTTACATTTCCATGCACATTAATGAATTGGTAGAATGAGTGTGACCAATTTTGAGTGTAAACATGTATTTGCTTGGTAATCCCAGCAGCACTATTGCTTTGTTTACCCAGTAGCATAGTGCTTGGTAATCCCAATAGTGAATACATGGGTTTAGGATGTGTACAACAAGCTGAAAATAAATACTCATCACTCATAGGCTAGTTTAGACTTTACTTTCCATTGTTAATTCATTTAAATAATTAATTTCTTTATTATTGTTAGGAGTAGCATAAGGTCAAACAACATCAAGAATCATATGCCTCACTTTGGACTAAACCATATGTGACAAAGCTATCACTAGTCCAAGTGGGAAGACAAAGAACTATGATCAATGCTTAATTATCTAGATGCATAACTAGTCCCATCCATGGAATTCGATTAGATCATGTGTGAATACTTGTGATTCGAATGGTTGGACATAGGGGATACCTCACTACTCATCATTAGCAGCATTGCCGAGGATGGTGCTAGTTATCTAGATTAGTTGTATCATAAATGATCATTGTTAAGATGTTAATGATTTATCTTTTAGAAAACATTAATATTTTATTTTAAGTCACACACATTAAAAACATGCCTTATTCACATAGGACCAATATTTCATCGTATGATGAGAACATTCATTGGAGAACTAACAGGATCTATACTGAAGAAAGTTGGAGTGAACAACCTCATGTAGGGGTTTTACATGTTCATTTCCACCCTAACTACACTCAAGGACTACATTCACCTAAGGTAGATAATTCTAGAGGAGGGCCTCAAGGCCTAGGACCTCCCCTAAACCTAAAAAAGATAAATCAAGGGACCATGGGGAGAACATAGGAGCCATGGTGATTCTCCCAATTCCTCATCTTCCTCTTCCTCTTCAATGTCTAGTTCTAGCAAAGATGAATGTAGGTATAGAGATAGAGCTCCACTATGGGGTCAAGATAAAGATGGAAATCAAACCCAAGGGAAAAATCAAAGACATCAAAATGAGCATAGACAAGATCATCACAATCAAACAAATAAAAATATAGATTATCACCATAATGTGTATGGTACAAATGAACCCTTGTTGGCTACTAGGGCCTAACATAGATTAGGGAGGTAGTTCAAATATCCCAAAGGCATCAAAGGGACAACCACATCAAATGGCTTGACATGAACAACATTCCTAAATTTAGGGGAGGCTATAATTCTAATCCACAACATCACTTACAAGCCTTCCATGATGCCTATGCCTTGAAAAATATTGAAAATAAGTGGCAAAAGCTTAAGCTCTTCCCTAGGACACTAATAAACAAAGCTGAAAGTTGGTATAGATCATTGGAACCAAATTCCATCCACCAATAGTTCACAATGCTAGGACTTTTTAACGAAAAATACCAAACCTATACGAGAGTGTCCAACCTAAGAAAACAAATCCAAGGATGGAAGCAAGAAAACCATGAACCCTTGGATGTGGCCTTGTATAGATACTATTCGCTACTACATAGATGTCCTAACCATGATTTCTCACAAAAAGAGCAACTTTTCCATATCATAGATGGGCTTTGTAATGAAATGAAGAAGAAACTTGGGATTTATGCCCAAGATTAGTTATATCAACTTAAAGTCCATCAAATACAAAGGCTAATCAAGTGGATGGCAAAAGAAGAAGGAGAGCTATGTAAATGAGAGAATGTAGAGGAAAATAACTAGGACCCAACTCTTCAAAAGAAAAGGATCCATATCTATGATAAAGAAAAATAGGCAACTCTAGATAAGGTGATTTCACAACAAACCTTGCCAATACAAAAGTCTATCGATGTGCTTGAAGTAAGGCTAGATAAGATGTGGGAGTTGATGAATGAAAAAGTCACAACCTATGTAGAAACCATAGAGGATAGAGTAATACAAAATGAGTCGAGTGATCAAAACAAGAGGAGGAAAAGAACCAAGAAATAGCTAGGAACACTTATCAACAAAAAGGAAAAATAGCTATAGAAGAAGAGGCTATAGAATCAGCCACCAAAGAGAATGATGGATGTGACTTCTACCTATATGTCCATCCAAATGGCTATTTCCTATTCATGTTACATCTACATGAGTATTGGGAATTTGCATTGAATCCTAAGTTTGTACAAAAGCAAATGCCTAGAAAATTACTTACACATAAGGTAATTATAATCAATCCTACAACCAACTATACTATCCTAGTGGGACTTCTTATTAGCCTTAAAACTACTATCAAATGTAATGGCACAACCCACAATCATGGGGAAGGCCATCATCAAACCATCACTTCCCTTATTGCCAACCAAACCTGTATGGATATTACATTTAACAACATATTTTCCCAACTGGTTCTACTTCCTCTACCTCAAATTACTACTACTTCTCCTCTAAATATCATCAACCCACAACCTCTTCTATGGGATTGCCACCTTACGCTTCTTATCCTCCATCATCTCCTCAATATTCTCATACTTCCCTCCATCACATGTCATGGCTAGTAACACAGGATGGTTTGACAATGCATCATCAACGAAAGAATGCCACTTGTGTTGTGAATATACATGGAAATGATAATGCTATTAGGTCTCAACCATAACCTCAAAAATGCCCTTTCTTTTCAATAGTTTTCTCACACAAGCACAAAACTTGTAGACCTACTAGTGCATTGAAACCCACACAAGGCCAATATGGTGCAACACCCTTCCTCACAAAAATGATGTCTCCTAATCATACACAATAGCCAACACCCATTACCACTCCAAAACAACACATAAATGATAAACATATCATTCTAGAAAGACATAAAAATCCATGCATCACTAATAGTAAAGGGTGCAGTTCTGGGCCAGAAATTCAAAATATTAACACAACCCACAAAAATGCTAAGGAACAAGTATGGAGCAAAAACCAATCTACATAGTACCCACTAAGCTAGAATACACCTAGTGTCTTGAAAATAATAATATAAAACTATTACAAAGATGCACGAAAGAAACCTATCTGCTTATTAGTTCTAGACTTAAGAAAATGAACCAAATAGAGGACTTAGACACAAATATCTTACACTTTGGTTATACACCAGAAGAGGATATTAAACACGAAGACCTGGGAATTAAAATAAAAAATCAAGAAGAAGAAGCAAACACATCTGGATCCCCTAAAATGGAAATACCTTCAAGTCTAGATAAAGATACATCTTTAAATGATCCAAACAAGACTATCACCAATGTTAGATGTGCTACCACATGATTAATTAAAATAGTAACAATGATAGATGGGAAACCAGTGGTGTATAACTAGGGGATTGTGCAGTCTATCTCCTAAATGTGTGACCATAAGATTAGTCATGGGGGAGATGCTCCATCATGGTTCAATAACTAATAAGTGTTTCACTTTTTTATTTTACAACTTGTTATCATTTTCTTATTTCTTCCAAAATTTTCTGATTCTTAATATGTTTTCTATTTCTTAATATTTTTATTTTCTTTATATTTTTCTCTTTTATTAAGTTATTTTCTTTAGTTTTATGAATGGTTTTTTTATGCTTCCATTAATAATATTTCTAGTCATGATGTAGAAGTCAATGCTATGTGTTGGGTTTTTCTGCAATGCTATCAAGATGATTGGGTAAGTAATTGTGTAAAGCATTGAGACCACCACATCCATCCCTCTAGTTCTCTAAATAAAAGATCTTTTTCATGGAAACAATTTAGTTCTTCTATCATGAAACTAAAATTAATCAATGATCATTATACCTTAAAGAAAAAGAGAACGACCAAGTGGGAATGGTAAGGGTGTGACCTCAAGGGGATTTGTTGGGTTCTCTTCTTGACTTCCTTCATGTGATTTATGACTCCTCAAGGAATGTATCATCACTCCTTCATCAACCAATAAATAGAAAGCCATGTCTTTCCATGGTGTGGTTCCCATTTTAAAAAAATTTAAAATACAATAGAAAAAGAAAAAAATCAAACAAAAAAGGAACAATAATAATAATAATAATAATGGGAATTCAAAGCACACCCCTTAGACATAATAATGGGCTACAAGCACTAGTTATGGAGCTAGAAAGATATGTTACCAATGCCTGAAGGTACCCCTCTAACTAAGGCCCTTCCTTCATTCTTCTCTTTTTGGAGTGATGATTGTTCTTTGAGGTGGCTATGGACTCATGGTGGTTGCCAAGAAGGAACACATTAATGCAAGATCACTATTCATGGTATGGACTTGGTTTGAACTTGGATGGATAAGTATGCTGATCATTTTAATCACATTTTTCACAAGAACCTATTATGTACATGGTCAAGTACCTTATATCCCAATCTTTGTAATCTTTTCTCATACCATTATTTACCTCACTATTGCATGTGATTATGAGCCTTTTTATTTTGTGTAATATAGTGCAACATCCCAACCATGGTAGTTTTTTGTTGTTTAGAATAAATGCATGGTCTACATTTAACTTCTTGGGTGTCCATGGACATTTATAGAAGTGGTTATGAAAGGGCATTATGGTAGGAGCCTGCTTTGGGAAGGACCCACTTGCATAACTTTTGTTAATCATGGATTTGAAATAACCTTCACATTTTCTAGAACATCAATGATTGTTTATCTGAATTTATGCATAATTTTAGGACTACTTCTCATCTATTTCATTAATTTCTCCTACTTTTCTATTTCCATATCCATTAATATTTCTTCGCTACCTTCTGAATCAGACCTTTGGTTTCAATTATTCAAAAACTTATATGCTTCTAGAGTTATGCTTATTAGTCATGAGGACTAGGGATGTTAGCTTTGAAATTTTTCTAACATCCTATTTTTGAAAATCATGGCAACTAATAGTATCAAAATAATGTGAACAACTTGATGATTTTAGTTACCTCAAAGCCTTGGGCATAGTATGTTGTCAATACCTTGTGCTTAAATGAAAACTAAGGGATCTAAAAATAGTTAATTATTAAGGAAAATTTACCAAAACTAATGTTGATCCTTTGGTAACTATAGTTGATGCTAAAATAAATGTTTAAGGAAGAAGGTCTTTTTCCAAGCATGAAAATGAAGCTAAGAGGAGGACAACAGAGGATATTCCCATGGACAAATCATAGCACATACAAGATAGTAGCTCAAGCATCACATGTTTGCTAGATCCATGGGATGATGAGAATAAATTTGAGTCCATCCTTCAAGAATGTTCTACATAACTAGAGAAGCATCAACATAACAATCAAGGTTAGAAGTCTACCCCCACTAGTGACAACAAGAAGAATCATCTTCAATGGACTTTTGGAGACCTCTACAAATTATGTAATATTTAATGTTTTTCTAGTCATTTCATCATTTTGTAATGCATCCACTTGAATAAAATTTTGTAATGTGACACTCAGAGTTAGTTAGTAGTTAGCATTAGTCAATAATCTCATTATTTCCAATTTTTTTTGTAAGAAAAGCTTGGTCCTATCCTGTTAACCTAAGGATGAGTTTTCATTCATTCGTGGGACTATGAGGAAGTGTCAAAGTGTCATGTTGACAAGCACCCATTGACATTTCCTCATTGAAATGATGTTGCCTTGTCAACAAGGCCACATCAACATAGCATTTGCTATGTTTATGAGGCCTCATGAACATAGTATCTATTCTTTGCCTATAAATATGCATTATCTCACCATGTATTGGCATTATTTAGTTAATAGAGTAGCTAAAATCTTGCAGTTTTATTCCATAGTCTTAGAGAATAGTTAGTGGGTGTCTACAATGTGGATCTGAGTTAGTTGAATGGCATCTTATTTGAGTGGCAATGTACCTAGACACATTCCATGAACAACAATAAGATCGAGATTGATTCTTATTCATTACAGCACTTTATCTTAGATTAAATTTACTTTTAATATGATTTATATTCCATGTACTTAGTTAATATTTACATTTCCATGCACATTAATGAATTGGTGAAATAAGTACAACCAGATTCAAGTGTAAACATGTATTTTCTTGTTAATCCTAGCAATGTTATTGCTTGGTTCCTCCAATAGCATAGTGCTTGGTAGTCCTAGTAGTGGATACATGGGTTCAAGACATGTATGACAAGCTAGAAACAGACACTCATCACCCATAGGCTAGTTTAGACTTTATTTTCCATTGTTAATTGTTTTAAATAATTGATTTCTTTATTATTATTAGGAGTAGCATAAGGTCAAAACAACATCAACAATCAAATGGCTCACTTTTGACTAAACCATATGTGAAAAAACTATCACTAATCCAAGTGGGAAGACAATGAACTATAATCAATGCTTAACAATCTATATACACAACTAGTCCCATCCACGAAATTTGACTGGATCACGTGTGAATGCTTATGATTCGTATTGTTGGGCATAGTGGGTGCCTCGCCACTCATCATTTGGGATGAAACTAACTTTACCAGTGGGTCTAAAAGGTTGAAATCTATAGGAAATGACTCTCCATTCATTGATATAGGCTTATGAAATAAAAAGTTATGGCTTCTGAGGTTGAAGGCCTTTGGTGCAAAAGACGAGACTTCCCAAAAGGTCACCCATCCAGTTCTACTCCAAAATGTGTGCTTAATTATGGAATGTTTATTCTTGTTATTACTAAGATACCAAATTCAAATTTTAAAATTATTTTTTTATCTTCTTAATTTAAATTGATGGTTTGATGATGATAAATTTAAATTTTCCATTCAATGTCGATCATTTTGAAATTTCTGTCAATTGATGGGAATTTCAAATTTTTCATCTACTAACTAAGAATTTTCCTGTTGCAAGTAGTAGGGACAACATTAGTAATGGATGTGGTAGCATGCTAGTGGAGGAGTCTAGGGAAGCTGCTAATGATGTTGATGGCCAGGCTAGGCAATAACAGTGTAGTGTTTCCTATTGATGGTGGCAATGCGATTATTGTCTTCGGCCTCCCTAGGGCCTACATGACCCATTTCAAGGTCGATGTAACTTTTCATTGGGCCTATGTGGCTCATCTTAGGGTTTGCATGGCCTTCCACTAGGTCCACTCATTCCTCTTAGGGCCTACGTGATCCATTTTAAGGCCAACATGGCCCATCACTAGGCTTGCATGACCTATTTTTAGGGCCTGTGTGGTCCATCACTGGCTTGCATGGCCCACGTAGGGCTTGTGTGGCTTCTATTAACACACATAGTAGAACAGGGCCAGCATGGCACATCTTGTTGAAAGAGGTAATGATTGATGATGTCTGGAGAGGTGATGATTGGTAGTAGGGGAGGCGATGATCGACAGCATGAGAGGTGATGATCTACAGCATGGGAGGAAATGATCCATGGCATGGGAGCCAATGATTTACACAAGCAATGGGTGATAGCAATATAGTCAATGATGACTTGAAAAACATGGTGAGGATAATGCATAGGCATGGTAAAAGGATGCATGGTTGTAGGGTGTGTGTGGCTAGTAGCACAAGCTACATAGTTGAAGGATCTGCAACACATGCCATGGCTCTACCCCTCCCAACCCTACTAGGGTTACGATTTGAGAGAACAATAATAGGTGAGCAAGGGTTTCTAGGTATAGCAGCAATTGTGCGATAGGTGATGCACAATGGTGAAGAATGGTAGGGCAAAGCAGATGGTGTAGTGTTGTGGCGTGCAACTAAAATAGGGATGATGTAGAGGTAGCATGCCCATGCGAGAGTAATGGTAGGTGTAGGCAGCTATGACTACAAATCAGTAGAAGAGAAGCCTAACAAGCGATGCATAGCATGTGGCCATTCTTGGCTGGCCCTTGGGGTCAACCCTTAACTATCGCCTACCACGGCTAACATTAGGGCCTAGCCACAACTGGCAGCATGAATAATTGTAGCCACTAGTAGGGCTCTTCACAACCACTAGGAAGGCCAATTGCAACTCTACAAGTTTATTTTTATTATTATTATATAAAATTAAGTTGGGGCTTGGGGTCAAACACATGACCTCTAACTTAAAAAATTTATTATTATTATTTTATTCCACCTTACCTTAATGGTTGACATGGCAATTCGACTAATGACAATGTGGAGGTTCAGTATGGGTAACTGTAGATTCTAAGTTGATTCCTAATCCTAAAATTTTGACATTTTTTGTTCAAATAATAAATTAATAATTTAATAATTTAATATTATTTTAATGCACATATAATAAGAAACTTTAAACATCAATATCTCCAAAACCATAACTCCGATCGAGATAAAATTTGTATTGTTGGAATCATCTCAATGAGCACTACACATTGGACATAGTATTAGGGTTTAAAAATTAAGTTGATTTTTTAGGAATTAAAAAGACCAAACTAGCCTATTTTGTTGAATTAACATTTCTTAGGCTAACCTATGGTAACTTGAGGTTTTCTAGATTACTTGGGTAATGAGTTTCAACAAAAAAAATTAATTTAGGTCATGGTTACTAACTTTTTAGGAGAAACTTAATAATGAAATTAATCAATTAATTAACATTTATAATATTAAGATGGGTAAGAGTTACCTAAATTAGTGTACCTTTATCTTACTAACATCTCTTGCAATTGATGAATTTTGATGAGGCATGATTAAATATTCATCAATTAATGATATCCGTGAAAGAATTTTGTTGGTTCCTGAGATCTAAATGCTTGATCCATTTTTCATGAAATAAATGGAAAGGTATCTTCTAACTTACATCATAGACATATGGTACATCTGGTGATGATCAATGGCTTCCCCTATGTTGTGGCTTCAAGATTCATCATCTGGTTCATATTGTAGTCAGCCCATGGTTCTGAATGACCCTTGGATCATGATTTGCTCTAATACCAATTGTGACATCCCATCCTTGGATGTCATGGAAAACATCAAATATACGATATATTAGACATTATGCATATGAAAAAAATATACCAAATATGAAATATATGTGATATTTGACATTATGTATAAAGGAAATAATAGGAAAAATGTAGAAAGAGAAAGAAAAGAATGCTTTATTGATATGGAATAGCATATCTGTATTGTGCTTTGAGAGCATTCCTTGGAGTTTTCTTCTTTTAGCATCTATCCCTTAAAGGCAATCTAGCATTGCCACCATGGTTAGGCCTATAGCCTGATGAAAAGGGATGGCTAGTCCACTTCCTGACCTACTTCACCTAGCTCCTGTGACTTTCCTGTATTGGCTTCACCACTCCATGCTGGCACGACTTCTAACCCTAGGTATAAATGCCTTAGGTCAAACCCCCAAAGGTTACCTTAAGAAACACGTTCATTATTACAATGCACCCTTTTGGGTCTTAATCACAACTAGTATTTCGGGTTTTGTTAAGATAACAATACACTTATTCTAAAGAGACATCATCTTCATTAGGTAGCAACATCATTTGGGAATGGGGATGTGAGAAGAAATGTATTTTATGTTCCAAATCTTGAAAAATCCTTCCTATCACTTAGCCAATTGACAAATGATAACCATAAATTAGTATTTGACAAAAACACATGTAGCATTTATGATGACAATAATATGAAAGCCAAATTTGAGATGCTTGAAAATCAAATTTATTTCCTAGAAATAGCTTCAAAGTTAGAGAATGCAAGAAATAGAAAAAATTCAAAAGGTGCCTCCAAAAAATGAAAAGAAAATTGAAGAATTAAAAGACTTAGAACATTACATATACAATTTATTCAAAGAATAAAGCAAGTTATCAATGCCATAATATCAAAGATTGAAGAAATACATGAAGAAAGGAAAGATCTCCACTCACCTTTGTCAAATTCTAAAAAAGGTAAAAAGCTCCAATTACCTTACAAAAGTAATAAAAAGAGGAAGAAGAAAATTCAAGACAAGAAATAACTATTGAAGTTTAGAATTAGTAAATAGCAATTCAAGTAATGAGAATAATAATCAAAAACATTAATCAAGTTTCCAAAATAATTGAAGATTGGCTAAATTCAAAGACAAGCTATAACTCTAAAGTGCATGCTAAAAAGGGACTATTGGTTCTAGTATGCATTTTGGAAACTCTTACTCCATTCTAAATGTCCATGTTTTGGTTTAGAAAAAAGACAAAGAAATGAATTTAACAGGCCCAAATTCAAGGTAATAGAAGTTCATATTTACATATGAAAATATAGTAAAAGCACATTGTTAAAGCTCAAATCTCAAGAGAAGACAAAGATTAAGTGAAACCAAAATAGATTTTTTGTAAAATAGATACCAAAGCTATGTAATTTATATTTGAATTATTATTCCACATAAGACAAGATAGGAAATTATACTATTTTTACTTTTATTAAAAGATTGTTGGGTGTATGCAATTAGAGAATGATCCCAATCTCTCATGTTTCTTGAATTCCAGCCTAATTTTCCATAAAATAGCCTTATCCCATTATATTCTATTATGGCCCCATCATTTGACTATAAACATGTGATAAAATCATGTTTGTAAGACATGAAAATTGATGCCATTGAGGTAATTTTTTGCTACAACAATAAGATATATTATGTTACAAATTTTACTCCAAAACTTTCATCTATCATCATTTCATCATATTCACCAATTCATTAATCTAATAAGTAGAATAGTCACATTCAAGGCTATAATGACGGAAAACGTCAGCCGCTGAAAATACCGAGCAGAGTTCTGTGTACATAGTTCCAAACCCGGATCCATGCGAAGGTCATGCTGGAGAAAACGAATCCGAGGTGCCCTGAATGGTCTTGTCGATCATACAGGGACTTACTTAATCAGTAAAATTTTGTAATAACCGGATGAAAAAATGACGATTTCAATGAGATAATATAATATCATTAATCTCGAAGATGATCGAGAATGATGTAAACGATTCAAAGCAATTGCAAAATCTATATAGATAAGACGCAAGAAACCAGATTCAGAGAGTGTGCAATCCCGAGATCTGGGATTTAGCTTATAAACAAAATGTGTTGGATACAATGGTTATAGATGAACTTCGGTTTAGACGAAGCACGAGCCAACAACAGGAAAGCTATTTAAAGATAAAACAAGCAAAGGTTGATCTACCTTTTTCTAGCCAATATGGACAAAAGGGAGTCAGACCCGAAACTGAATATCCGTTAACTGGTTGTTTTTGATCAAAGATTCTTGCCGATCACCTTCGATGTTAACGATATTATATTATCTCATTGAAATTACCATTTTTTCATCCAGTTATTACAAAATTTTACTGATTAAGTAAGTCCCTGTCTTATCGACAAGATCGTTCAAGGCACCTCGGATTCGTTTTCTCTAGCATGGCCCTTGCACGGATCCAGGGTTGGAAATGTGTACATGAAACTCTGCTCAGTATTTCCAGTGACTGATGTTTTCCATCATTACACTTACCAACTGGGGGATCGTTCCTATTAAACTTAATTTGCAACCTCTTTCTCTCTACGTCAGTCAGACCAACGAACTCCATGGTCGGACGATGTTTTTTCTGCTGGACTGACGAATCCACTATTTCTATTGCAAGGCGTTTCCCCCTTGACACACTACCGGTGTAAGAAGGGAGCGCTCCACCCACGCTGTCCTGGCCCCGCGTATGAGGTGCCACCAAACTCTTAGTTGTAAGTGAAAGCAAATCCCTAATGCCTTTGGGGGGATCCTGGGATTGGGTAGTGCCGAAAACCTGGGAAATCCAAGGTTTGGAAATCTGGTTACGATCTTGTTGCACCTAGATTCCATTCCTTTGAACCACTAGGAATTCGGCAAAATGTCGAAAGAAAGCCATAAAGAAGGTGAAATGCACATTGAAATGGGACTCAAGCTTCTTGTAAAGCTTGACCATTTCAGCCTACAAGCCTTCAGCGAACTAGCTGGCCCAATTATACCACGTTCCGTCCTCCATAACCTCCTGCATGATCCGAGCCTACTCTATGGTAAGGATTCTCCCCTGAGAAAGTAGCTTGGGGAAGGCGTAGGCTTGGAAGAGGGGATAAATGGTATGAGCCACCTCCAACTCAATTTTATTAGCAGGGATTCCTTTCACTTCCTTGTTAACCCCCAACCACTCCTCTATCTCCTTCTGGTGTTTAGAACTTCTTTTTGACTTTTCTTCTACCGGAAGGCCATTAGAGGGAATGCCAAAGAAGTCAGCAAATAGTCGAGTGTCAATATCAAAACTTACACGCACGTTACGCATGAGTATGCAGAGATGCTCGGCTTCTTCGCTGAAAGAGTTAACTACGGTCAACATTTTGCCCACGATGACGTTAGGGGTTATAGCCAAAAATAGCTCCATTAGTCCAACTACTTGGAGGTTATTGGTTAATACAAATGAGGCCACACTATGGATGAGCCAACACTGCATTTCTTTTATGTCACCATAACGAAACAAAAGACTGCTTGCTTCATGCTTGGAAGCCATAACCGTGATCTCCTATGATTCCTTAACTGTAAACATAAAACAAGGGTTTAGAAAACATAGAAAAATAAAATGATTTTACACATTGTTTCCATCCCATAAGATTGTACAATGAACCACCATAGCGTAATTTACCGCATCTAAAAGATGAAGGAAATGGTGGGATTTTCTCCTGCACGTTTGCGATAGTGAGAGGACGATCCAAAGTCCACTCCTTATCCAGCCATCCGAGCCTTTTGCACTTGGTGAAAAATTTGACATAGTGGTTAGGGTAATGTGGGATTTCCAATTCTAGTTGTCCCATAACACCAGCACATACGTTGCTAATAGAGGTGAACTCCTTTATGGCAATTTCGGTCATAGACAACGTATCTGTATCACCCTGGAGACCATCATTATTGATGAAAAATCTACATCATAGAATTTAGACAATTGTTTACACTAGTCATAAATTCAGAAAAATAGTTAGCATATTATGATGCCATAGAAACACTTACCCACCTGCATAATACACAATCCCAAGTGGATTCTAGAAATAGGTCGTAAGATGACGGGCAACGAACAGAGTGTTGTAGGTGTGATAACAATTAAACCTGGGCATATCCCAGATCCAAGACAAATGCCTCAAACCCCTAGCGCTCTGTTCACAGTCTTGCACCCGCACGGTTTTGATTGAGTCGTCCACCAAGAATGTCAAGATGCTCTGTGTTGATCCAACCAGTAGCGTCTTCAGAATGGCAACGGCTGTCTTGGCCGGCAGATGTGACCAAATAATTACACTGTAATTGCGTAACAAAAACTGCAAAAACTCCCATGGGCCTCTTCAGAACCAAAATGCCTCCTCTTTTACACGAGCATGAGGAGGATGAACATTGGCCACGGGGACATTTAAACAACACAGAACACCCATAATGTCCAAGACAATCAGGATGGGCTTTAGCGTAATCCTTTACAACGAAACGGACTTCTTTTAGAAACATAAATACAAACATACTAATGACGTAAGAGCAACACAAAAAATAATTTCTTCATTACGCAACACTAGGGTTTCCGTTACCTTAACTCCCAGGAAATTGCAAGTTATGCTAGAAATGCATTACGAAAACCGCCTAAACCCTTGCGACTACACAAGGTCTGTCCTTGACAACGACGATAAAAGTAATACTGTGTATTATCCTAGCATAACATGCAATATTTATGGGTGATATGATGGAATCCTACTCATACTACATAAGGGTATACTACCTGGGCTCCTCCAGTTATGCATTATGTTTATACAATATTTTCCAAGATCGCCCTAACCCTTGCAACTACGCAAGGTCTGTCTCCAATAACAGCGATAGTGGTAATAGTACAAACTACGATAGCTTAGCCCGCATGACCAAGTATCAATGCCCGCCATAATACACATCTTCAAAATAGGTACAATTGCGACACCATAACAATGGAAATAACAATCATGCAGGGGGATAAAAGACCACTTACCGAGCAAGTGGAGGAGCCTCCCGTGTTTCAACCCTATCCTTTGAAACCTGCTGCAAACTCTCCTGCACTTCATCAATCTTTGCCAATTTGACATGTTTTCCTTTCATCTTCGACGTCATGGTCACGACTGAACAACCTTCGCAAAATTACCTGCTTACACCTTACCTCTGCTTTCCTTCTGCTATAGCCTAATTCAAATTTGCAATGTCTCCAGTCTTCTTTGAGGATAAATCACCGACTTATAAATGAATTGGTTGAAACTAATTGTTGTGTGCTCGACCAATGCGAAATTTTCTCGAAATGCAGGTATGTCAGTGTGACATGAAGCGTGAAGATCGCAACATTAATCTCGTAGATATCATGTAGATTACGGTCCGAAAAGACCCTAAACTAACGTGCAGCTCATCGTCTCGTAATCTGGTTGCATTAACTATGGTCTACACAAAATTTTAAATTAGCTATCTTGACACGATAGACACGCCACGTTACACTCCCCACCATAGTTCATAGAAGTCTTACGCTAACATCTAGGAAATTAGGCTGACACTTTCTCACAAATCACGTATATGGTAATGGTCCGCTAAGACCTTAAATTGGTGAATTTTTAACACCATTTCTAGAAAATCTTGCATCATTTCATCAGGTTGACAAAAAACAATATAACAACCTCCATTCTTGGAGGTTTTGTAGGTCGATTTGCACTTTCTCTCTTCTGTAGCTCACCTTCTTCTTGTGCTACTTATTCCAACAAGCTTTTAACTTCATGGGCTCTTATTTGGGAGAGTCTCCCTTGGGTGTAAGTCCCAAGAGTTCTTCTCGTTTCATTTCTTAGCCCATCCACGATGTGGCGAAGTTGATCCCGCTTAGCGTACCCATGGCCAGGGCAACAATGTAGTAGTGTATAGTAGCGGTCCATGGCAGCATCCAAGGGTTCATAAGCACCTTGTTTCCAGCCTTGGATCTGCTTACGCAA
>MNCI01022408.1:686034-833751 GCA_015680685.1 Gnetum montanum
CGATATCGTGTACGCGATATCACGGTCCGTCGCCATATCTATAAATAAGANTACACGATATCACAAGGGATGCGATATCGCGACGCTATGCATGTCGCATCTCATCAGTAAGTAAACATTTTCATTTCTCATATCAATATCTTGTCCTTTCTAAATAAGATCTTAAAAGATTGAATTTATCATTATTTTTCTTAAAATTTTAAAATGTTAAGAAAATTTTGTAAAAATTTGTAATTTCACCTCATCCATGACTAAATTGCAACTTTGATATATGTTGGTATAAGATTTACAAAATGTGATATCTTATGTTTATAGGGCAACATTTTAAAAGGGAAAATCAAGGAATTTCAAAATACAAATAAGTCCCATAAAATCTTGAGACATTTTTAATTGTTGTATCAATGAGATATCAAAATAAGGAAATAATATCTCCTTCAATGAGATATCAATTCCAAATCTTCAACTATTGTATCCTTTTAAAATACCATCCTTTCTCTTTTATGTTTTCAAGAACTACTTAAAATTTTTTGATTTGTTTTATTTTTGTTATTTTAAGTATACACAATATACTAACAAATAACTTCTGTTTCAGAGAAAGTAAATTAAAATTGAATAAATATATCGTTTCACGTTGTATGTTTTTCCTCGCTTTAAGTTGAATGCCCATTAATGCGGATGAAGACGTATATTGTTGAGCTTTGAGCAATAAGCAAGAGCCTCTCTTACATTTAAGAGAGGAGAGCCAAATTATGTAGAGAGAATAGTCCATTCATTGCTTTCATATCAGCACTAGCCCAGCAAATACAATGAATGAATAGCGCCCCAACTACTACACTGAATGAATGAATGACCTCCCAACCACTCCAATGAATGAATGGCCTTCGTTTGCGCAAAATTCTTGCGTCTTGACTTTTAAAAATGTCAATAAATAAATCGGATAAGTCACATTCAAAATTGTTGACCTTTCTTAACAATAAATTCTAATCTGATAGTGGTTGGTGAAACAACTACTACACTGAATGAATGAATAGCCTCCCAACCACTCCAATGAATGAATGGCCTTCGTTCGCGAAAAATTCTTGCGTCTTGACTTTTAAAAATGTCAATAAATAAATCGGATAAGTCACATTCAAAATTGTTGACCTTTCCTCAACAATAAATTCTAATGGCACAATACAAATTTAAAGGTCATTTATGTAATTGTCCGTAACAAAATCGGATAAATCACTTTCAAAATTATTGACTTCTCCTTAACAATAAAGTTTACTCTACCAGCAGTTGATGTAGAGTTGATGAATGACCCGGTCATCATTTGCCGGTCCAATACAAATTGAAAGGTCATTTATGTAATTGCTTTTTCACGTAACACCAAATACATTGCAACTTGCACGAATACAATGTAGATTGACAAGATCTTGGATAGTTTGTGTTGAAAGATTCAAGTCATGAAAGCATCATGAAAATTCTTATGTATCAACAAGTTTAGAAATGTCCTATTGTCAATGATAACTAATACAAAATGTAAATGCAATTGCATACTCTTAGAAAATACATAGACACTTAAAATAGAAATGTCTATTCATTCAAATTTAGCCTCTTCTAACTATTACAATGACCTTCATTGATTCATTCATTCCTTGCTCATCCATTCTATTCTTCGTTCATTCATTTCTTATCCATTGATTTGGAACCTGTCACCATGCTTATCTTGTATTGAAAGAATCAATTCAAAGGCATTTTGTTGAAAATTCTTTAGTAATAATTCTAGAAATATCACATTGTCAATCAAACAATTCACATGAAAGAAAATACATGACAATTTGCAATAATACATAGATTGAATGTTTACATGCATAACGTAGATTGATTGGTGACTATGGATAGATTGATGGAAAACATACTCTTTATACTCCACTATACATTAGCCATGTAGCCTGTGTATTGTTTGTGTTGAAAGTATCAACACATGAAAGTAGTGTTGAAAATTTCTATGTAATAATAACTTTAGAAATGTTCAATTATCAATGACAACCAATATAAAATTTAAATGCAATTATTTACTCTATAGAAGCTGTAGACACTTGAAACAGAATAGTCTAGTTATTCATATTTGAACTCATTGGTTCATTCATTGATTTCATATTCATTGGATTGTTCTTTCATTTCTTTCTTATTCATTAAATTGCAATCAGCCACCATTCTTAGTTTGTGGTAAAAATTAACTCATAAGGCATCACTAAAAATTTTTAACTAATTTACATCCCTAGAAGTGTCCCATTCTCAATGATAACAATAAAAAACTTAAATGCAATTACGTACTAAAAAACTTAAATGCAATTACGTACTCTAGAAAAGACATTGACACTTGGAATAGAGTACTTAATCATTCATATTTACACTCTTCCAACGATTACAATGACTTTAATTGTTTGATTCAATGTCTTATCCATTATGTCTTCCGGTGAGAGAATCAACTCACTTCGTAGATAGATCTTTCGACTTTAATTGTTTGATTCAATGTCTTATCCATTATGTCTTCCGGTGAGAGAATCAACTCACTTCGTAGATAGATCTTTCGAAATTATAATTTTATCCGCACCATACTGCAGTCATGCAGCCCGTGTGTATAACCCATGTGTTAATCATTATCACTATTTTTAATTATCATCTAAGTAAACGTATTTTTTTTTAACCTTTCGATGATAAGTAAATAAAACGGATGCAACGGAAAAAGTCAAGAGTTACCGGTGATCCTCATTTAGTGTTATTGAAAATTCAACATCTAAAGGTTACATATACGACAGCTTCAGCGTGTTTCTACTGCACATGACATTCACCACATCCTCATCCTAGTGCTGCGTCCATTGCATTCGCCACCAACGATAATGATAATGATAATGATAATGCTGCTCAACGCATTTTCAGGTACATTGTTTGCAATTTTGGTGTTACACCATGTTGCTGCTTACCCTGTAAATGTGAATTATGATCATTCTGCTGCTTCTGCTGTTGCAAATTATGAGGTCAAATCCTTGATTACCTTCAAGAAATGCATCACCAGTGATCCTTACTCTGTTTTACAAGATTGGCAATCTCATTCTGAGAATCCTTGCAACTTCACTGGAATTCAATGCTCTTCTGCAGGTAGAGTCATTTCAGTGGATCTTAACAACAATGGTCTGCAGGGATCAATATCTCCAGCCATAGCAAATTTATCTATGTTGAAGGTGTTCAATGTTGTTAACAACTCCTTGTCTGGGTTCATTCCACCTCATCTTGGCAGGCTTTTTAAACTTCAGCAACTTGAACTAGGTTGCAACATGCTTAAGGGTTCCATTCCTCCACATTTGGGGAACCTTTCTTCTCTACAGAGACTTGCTCTGGGCGTGAATTCCCTTGAAGGCACCATTCCTGATTCTATCGGAAAACTCAGTCAGCTCAACATTCTATACCTTTACAGCAACTTAATCACAGGTCCCATTCCTCCGCAATTGAGCAACCTCTCTTCACTTAAGGAGCTTGATCTGGGCACCAATTCTCTGAGTGGCACCATTCCTGATTCTCTGGGAAAGCTCACCCAGCTCAGCGTCCTGTTACTTCTCAACAGTAATCTCAGCGGTCCAATTCCAGAGTCTTTTGCTCAACTCAAACAGATGACCAAGGTTGATTTGTCCGACAATTTTCTGGAAGGCAGCATCCCGCAATCCTTGGGCAACCTTTCTTCCCTTGAGTACCTTGATTTGGATAGCAATTCTCTGAATGGCAGCATTCCTGTTTCTCTGGGAAAGCTCACAAGGCTCAAGGTCCTGTACCTTTTCAACAATTCTCTTACCGGTCCAATTCCAGAGTCACTGGCTCAACCCAGACACATGACAGAACTTTACCTTTCTGAGAACCATCTTAGTGGCCCTGTTCCACATCAATTGGGTAACCTCTCTTCCCTTGAGTACCTTGATCTGCACACCAATTCTCTGAATGGCACCATTCCTGCTTCTCTGGGAAAGCTCACCCGGATTAAGAGCCTGTACCTTTTTGGAAACTCTCTCAGCGGTCCAATTCCACATCAATTCGGCAACCTCTCTTCCCTCAAAGTGCTTGCTCTAAGCACCAATTCTCTCCAAGGCACTCTTCCCAGCTCTCTCATGAACTGCACTTCTCTCACGAACTTATTTTTACATGGGAATGAGTTTGAAGGAACGCTGCCAGCATCACTAGGAAGATTGAACAAATTGCAAGCGCTCAATCTAGCAAAGAACTTCTTCAGGGGAAGCATTCCAAAGTCCATGGCCAACCTTACTTCTTTGACAGTGCTGAATCTGAATTTTAACAGTCTGCAAGGCACTCTCCCTGCATATATCTCTACCTTCCCCAAATTAAATCATCTGCAATTATCAGGTAATCAATTCTCTGGAGCACTACCAGACTCATGGATGAACACATCATCTCTTATCAACTTAGTAATTGACGACAACTCTTTGCAAGGAATCCTTCCTAACTGGCTCGGCAAGCTTTCTCAGCTGCAACGGCTTCAATTGGGTCACAACAACTTTACAAGTGAGGGAACCAACTATGACCAATCCATTCCCATTTTAAATGCCCTCTTCAGTTGTAGGCGTTTGACGCACTTGGGTATGGAAAACATGAATTTAAGAGGAATCTTACCTTCAAACATTGGTTCTCACTGGCCAAATCTTGAACAGCTATATTTATATGGCAATATCATCTATGGCAGAGTTCCTTGCAGCATAGGAAACCTCTCAGCAGTTTTTGCACTTGACTTGGGAAGCAATCTTTTATATGGCAACGTTCCTTCACAGATGGGGAACATGAGTTCTATTCAGTATCTCAGCATCAGTTACAACAAATTGCAAGGCAACATTCCAAGTGAACTGGCTCGTGCAAACAACACCCTTGCTTACCTTTATCTTCAACACAATAATTTATCAGGCCTCATTTCTCCCACCATATGTGAGCTGGCAAATTTGCGTGAGCTCAATCTCGGGATGAATTCTTTCTTTGGGAAAATTCCTCCAGAGATGGGTAATTGTTTGCTTCTGGAACATTTGGATCTTTCTGCAAACAAGTTATCCGGAGAAATCCCACCAGAGGTTGCTGGTTTGAAAGGGATTCAATTTGGGTTTAATTTATCCAGAAATGCTTTAACAGGGAGTGCCTGAAAACATAGGGGGTATGCAGATGGCCCAGTATATTGATCTCTCCAACAACCATCTCTCAGGGAACACTGGCATTCACATTGTAGAATGGTTAAATGCAGTGAAGGTCAATCTCTCTTTCAACAATTTCACTGGAAATTTGTCAGAAAAAATTGGGTACAAGCTAACACAACTTCAAAGCATCGATCTCTCCTGTAATTCTTTCACAGGAGCAGTGCCCGAGTCATTGTCCAACCTTTCTTATCTACAGTTTTTGAATTTCTCCTATAATAATTTTGAAGGGCGCATACCCTGTAGACAGGGCATATTTAAGAATTTCAGTGAACGGTCTTTCACTGGAAATTCTTTGCTATGCGGTGGATGCTTTGGTCTCATGGAATGTAAGAGAGAGAAACACCATACTTCTCACAAGTTGAGCATTCTCAAAGTAGTGCTGATAATCATCACCTCCTTGTGTGGGGTTCTTCTTCTGAGTCTTTCCATCTGGATCTTATTGAGAAAGTGGAACAGTTTTAAATCTTCTTTCTCAGTCCTCAACCTCCAAAATCCATTCATGAAATTATCAATGGAAGAATTACAAAGAGCCACCCAATGTTTCAGTGCAGCTAGCTTAATTGGCCAAGGAAGGTATGGGAAGGTTTATCATGGGACATTAAGCCAGGGGCAACCAGTAGCCGTTAAGGTATTCTTGCCGTTAAATGAAAACAGATCTGAAACCAGTTTCAGGAATGAATGTCAGGTATTGGGAAAGTTGCGCCACAGGAACCTTATCAAGATTTTAACCGTGGTTTATTCTGGTGATTTCAAAGCCATAGTCATGCCATATATGAGCAATGGTTCTCCTCATTCACTTCTCTACGATCAACATGAAGGACAATTTAGATCATTATGCTTGCAAATGAGGCTACGCATATTGACAGAGTTAGCTGGGGCACTCAGTTATCTTCATCATGATTGCAGCCCCACAGTAATTCACTGTGATGTTAAATCACATAATGTGTTGCTGGATGAAGACATGACAGTGAAGCTTTCTGATTTTGGCATAGCCCATTTTGTGGCACAGCAGTCAGCATCTGCAACATCTTCCTCATCAGATGCAATCAAAGGCACTCTAGGATATGTTGCTCCTGGTATATATATTTTTTCAACCAATTTTAATATTTGAGGTCTATTTATCATTTACCTTTAACCGTATATCTCTACTAATGTATTGCTGCTGCTTGTTATTGAGTTAGAGTACGGAATTGGAGGAGAGCTATCCATTAAAGGAGATGTTTATAGCTTTGGAGTGGTAATGTTAGAAGTCATGACCAGAACAGAGCCCACACATGATATGTTTGGTCCTCATCTCACATTGCCAGATTGGGTGTCTACGGTGTTTCAGACAACCATAGGAGAGGAAAAAGTAGAGAGAATTAAAGGTATTTTAACAAGAGCAAACAACAGCAGTGAAGGGATTGAAATTCAGAAAGAAAAAGATTTGGAGGCAGTTGAAGGTATGTTGAGAGTAGCCCTAATTTGCACAAGCAAAGATGTTGTATTGAGGCCATCCATGAAAGAAGTGGAGTCGATTTTGTCAATGATATATGATTCATACACATCGTTGCCATTCACAATTGATGTTGAAAATCGGCTCAGACTTCCCTTCAATAATTTGGATGAAGTGGTAAAGAAAGTTGAAACACAGCGACCACTGAATATATATGGGAAAGAAAAAATACAAGAGGTATCATCCAGTTCAACCTCTTAATGGTTTTGCTTTTGCTTTGCTTGCATTTTAGCTTCCTAATTGTAAAAAGTATAGAACGTATCAGATGTTAGAAGTTTTACCTTATTCTGATGAACTTCTTTTTATGTAGAACCTGCTTTTTCCCTAGCAGAATGGTAGCATTCCTGGTTTACTTTGTTCGCATGAACTTCTTTTTATGTAGAATCTAATTTTTCCCTGGTAGAATGCTAGTATTCCTGGTTACTGAGATTTGTTAATAAATTTTACTACAGAAAATTTTCACTGGATACATTAAAGTAAATAGCACATCTGGCAAGTACCTATTTGGCAAACAAAGAAAATTTTTTTAAAAGGGAAAGGAAAACTTACATACTGTTACCTGAATGGTGAGCTCTGTTAATCTTGAAAATGCTGTTGGCCTCTTTTTTTCAGAATGTTATGTTGTTGAACGGGTTCAGTAAAATAGTTAATTGATCAATAGAAAAGCAAAATTGGTAGCATAGTATAAAGAAATTGGCATTGCTTTTAACAAATGTGATACTTCATTTTGCCAATTTGTTGCTGGAAATGACAAAATCAATCCGTCAAAGTTGGTAGCGTTTACATATATATACATATATACACACGTGATCTTTTTGTATTTCAATTTAAATATAACTGAATGCATTAATTATACTCAGGTTAACTTTCTCATGCCTTTATCATTTTGATTTATTAATGCCACAATTCGTTTGACTGTCTGATTAAATTTATGTTCAAAGCCGTTAGTTTAAAGTTTGAAATTTCTGATTAATATTCACTTGAGCAGAGAAAAATTCTTGCCATGAATCTTAAAGAAAACTAATGCACATTTCTGGCCAAGAAGTAATTAATAAAATAAGACAAAATAACAAGAATTTACTCAAAGCATAGCATGGGAACATGAAATGATTTTACAAAGTTGAACCTTAAAAGATAGTGATAAAATGTAACAATAGTATTATGAAAGAGATAATATCAAATTGTTGTAAAGGTAATTATTTTATTAGCATAATATCATCTTTCTATAAGCCTCTTGTTGTCAAAAGCCTCACTTCTGTGAATGGATCAATGATAATAAAGGCATGAAAGACTCCCCAAAGAACATGTGAAGAAAATAAATAACAATGCTCACATCACACCTTCAAAACATTTTTTTTTTTTTTGTATTTTGTGCAATCTTTCTCTTTTAAAGACATAAGTTTTGTTGTTTGATGATGCTTTGAGTTGAAGAAAATAGTGATACCAAGCAAAATTTAATGGCTCATGGTACACTGTAATAAATTTAATAGCAAAATTTAGGGACTTTGTTAATTTTTTAATAAATATAATATTACTACATTTCATTCTTTAAAAATGAATTTTCCTTTATTTTTATGGTGCAAGGAACTTCATAAAAGGGTAAACAAGAATTTGTATAATTTGTAAAGTATAACAAAAAAAAACTTAAATAAAATTGAAATGGTAAAAACTAAGGTATTTGTCCTAAACATAAGTTACCTGGAGCATAGTAAAAACATAAGTTAAGGACCATGGCTAGGGTTGAAATTGATGCTCATATGCCCTTTTTTGCCCTTTTGAATGAAAAATAACATTAAAATTTGCAAGTAAAAAATGTAATATAAAGTCTCTTGTCAATATCATTTAAGTGTATATTTAATTAAATATGATTCATACATAGGAATAACCGACCTTATATACACTTTTAAAGTAAAAAAAGTTTTTTCAAAGATGAAGAATGATAAAGTGATAAGATTGGACATAGATGTATGAAAGCTTATTTGAGAGATAATGAGAATTTCATTAATAAAATTATTCAATAAGATCTAAGAGAAAGGGACAATGTCAAATCAATGGAGGAGAAACACTATAGTATTAGAAATCAAATTTTTGAAAGTCTACGATATTCGACATCTTATATGAAGCTGTGATATCAAATCCACGATATCAGGGCATAAGGTATGATGTCAGATACCTGATATCACGAACATGTGTAGGCCTATAAATACGACACTTAGGTGCATGATCCACAAACAGTTTCATTTCAAACTTAGTGAAATTCTATCAGTTTGTTTTTTTTTATTTGAGCACTTAACACTTAACAATGTATGCCCATAGTGTGATCTTCAATGATTGAACTAAGTCTTTATTCGAGTGGAATGTACTTGGACACATTTCATGACTGAAAATAAAGATCGATATTACTTTGCATCATTGCAGAATCATTTAGATTTCTTTACTATTTACTTAAACTAATGTTTACTATTTTGACTTAGTATAACGTTTACTATATTCCTAGTTACTAATTTACTTTTCCATGAACTTTACTTTTGTTGTTGTTAAGAAGAATGAATATGACTAATTCTAAGCGTTAAGCGTGATTGTCTGGTAACCTAGTAGTATTGTTGCTTGGTTCGCCCAATAGCAAGATACTTGGTAATCCCGATAACAATTACATAAGTTCAAGATGTGTGCGAAGAGTTAGGAACAAATGTCCATTGCCTAGGCTAGACTAGATTCATTTGTTGTTTACTTAAACTTAGAAACCACTTTCATTTACCTCATGTTTACTAGGAGTAAAATGGCCAAAGAAACATTAATTATCATACACCTCACTATGAGTTAAACCATACGCATTGATTTTACTAGCTCACATGGGAAGATAGCAATCACGAACTTAAACCAATTACTAGCATAATTACATTTCCTTGTTCATAAAATTTGACCAGGCTACGCATGAACACTCATATCTTGTATGGTTGGGTGTTGGATTACTCCACCACACATCATTGGCACTATTGCCGAGGACATGTCAATGTATGCTTAGTAATTGATTTCTCAAAGTTCATTGTATCTGAAACATAAAGCCAAACCTTACAATCATAAGGAATACACACTTAAAATAGAACATCTAAAAACTATACTATGGCTTCAAACAAAGATCAACCATCACTTGCCAAGAAGACAAGAAGAAGCAATGATAGAATCGTTAATGAAGAAGAATGGGAGATGCTAATGCAAACAAGAATTACTTATGCTCACACTGATCCTTACCATCTAGACTTCACTTTCATCTTCCATAAGGACAATCAAATGAGATGGAAGGACATGTAAGGCAACATAGTCCTGCCTCCAAAACGTGTAGCACTTAACATGCTCCAAACTACCTTAAGGGAAATGCATTTGAACCAGATCCAAGAGGGGTATCATGTGACTCAACATATGACAAGACCCTATGAACCCACAAAGGAGTAGATGAGGAGAGATGTTGCCATGGAGATCAAACATGTACACAGCAAAGGAAAGTAAGCCAACACATTTATTGTCTTGAAAGAACTTGATGCTAATGCATTTATTTCCAAGAAACTCCACCAGAACCATGAGGAACCTTAAAAAACACTTATCATCAGACTTGAGGAACTTTTCAAAGCCCAACTTCATTTTACTCTAGTAGAGACACCTAATGGGGAGGCTACTAACTCAAGGAGTAAGTGGGACTCAAGGCCAAGGGTCCCTACCAAATCTTACAAGGAAGCATATAAGAGTCATTAAAGGAGAATGAGTTAACATCATTCTTATGATATCTCATCTACCTCATCACAATCATTGGTGGACTCTAACAGAAGAAGACATGAGTATTGGGACTATGATAGGGAAGAAAGGAGGACTCATGGCCATCATGATCGATATTCAAGGCACTCTAATATAGAAGATGAAGAAAATGAATGAAGTAGACAAAGGGATCAAAGAGAGGATTAAGAAAGGTATGAGCACAAAAGGGATCACTGCTATAACAAAGCATACAAACCCAACCATGATGATGAGCCCTTTATGGCAACCTGAAGCATGATACACATCTAGAAAGTTGTCCACATACCAACCAGACACATGAGGGATAGCTGAATCAACTAGCTAGACATGAACAATATGCCAAGATTTGAAGGTGGCTACAACACTAATCCACAACATCACCTTCAAGCTTTCCATGATGCCTGTGCCCTCCAAAACATCAAGAGTGATTAGCAAAAGTTAAAGTTATTTCCAAGAACATTTGTGAAGGAGATGGAGAGCTAGTTTAGGTCACTGGAACCTAAATCCATCATACATAAGAGTACCATGCTCAATATCTTTAATAACAAGTACCAAACCTATTCACAACTGTCAAATTTAATAAAACAAACCCAAGGATGAAAGCAAGGAACTATTCACTACTACATAGGTGCCCAGGCCACAAATTTTCACTACTACATGGATCGATACTATTCACTACTACATAGGTGCCCAGGCCACGAATTTTCATCAAAGGAATAGCTCAAGCACATTGTAGATGGACTACAAAGCAAAACTAGAGAGACCCTTGGAGTTTATGCCCAAGGAAGATTATCAGAAATGACCACCCATTGCATTCAAAGACTAATTGATTAGGTAGCCAAAGAGGAAGATGAGCTAAGAAAAAGGAAATAAGCTGAAGAGTATAATAGAGATCCATCAATTCAAAAAAGAGATGCACGAGTCTATGATGTACAAGAGAAAACCTTAGATTAGGCCATTCAAAAATCATTCAATGATATAGCAGCTAAGGTAGAGAAAGTCTGGGATTCAGTGGATGAGAAATTTTCTACAGACCTAAAGATTATGGAAGAAAAGACTGAACAAGCACTCAATAGGGATAAGAAAAAGAAGAAAAAAAGAGATTATGGATGAGATAATTACAAGCACAAAGGAAAATTTGTTACCATTGAAGGGTACACTGATTCCAGTTAGAGGAAGAGGAAGGATGTAAGATGTGCCAGTATGAATATCCTAAGGGATGTTGTCTTATTATGGCCCACTTGCAAGAATCTGGGATATATGCACTCAATCCAAGCTTTTTCAAAAAGTAGGGGCCTAGAAGACTTTCTTATCCTCAAGGTAATATCAAGCAACCTTTCTAGCCAACATATTACCCAAGTGAAGCCTACCCTCAACCACAAGAGCAATATCAACAATAGTGGTAGCAACCATAGACATGGGCAATGCCACCGCAAAGGCAACAATATCCATATAAGCAACCAAACCCTTATGGATATTGCATTTCGTGTCCAATCTCACTAGCAAACACAACTTTTCAAACCCCACGGTACTATCTAACTGAATACCACAGACCAATGCCACTAAGGACCAACACACACTCGTACATGCATCCAAAAGTAGTTGATTTCTCAAATAAAAATTCAAATCCTTTAGCACCAGTTCCATCACTCATAATGCAATGGAAATTGTCATCACAATCGCAATAAAGGAAAGCTGCACGAGTAGTAAACATACAAATAGAGGATCATACTAGCAATACTAAGGGCCAAAAAAAGAAATGTCCTTTCTTTAGAAGAAGTCTTGAAAAGGCTGGTAGAATTAGAGCTTCGTCGAGACCAACTTCCCCTACCACAAATTCTCTTACAATCAACAAGCTTACATCATCATCCAATCAAAACATACAAACTATCCTGCTCACTAGAATCATTACAACTAGATTAAGGCAAGGCCACTCCCTAAGAAGAGAGTTGATCAAGGAGTTTCTTTGATCTATTTACGAGTAGCTGGAAGCCTGTCATGCAAAGCTCTACTAGACTCAAATTCTAGGGTAATTTTGATCTCTTAAGAAACATATCAAGCATGGAACCTACCACCATTGAAAGAGTGCAACATTATGTTGAAGCTTGCAGATTAATTTGTTATCATTCCTTTCAGATAGATAGATGATGTAGTAACCACTTTCAATGGGTGATCTTATCCAGCTGACATTCCAGTAATTAACATGAACGATGTTGATAAGAAATTTTCAATAATTATGGGGAGAGCATGACTTAGCACAATCAATGCTAAGTTAAGTATGAGGGATCTATCTATGGAAATCTCAAAGGAGGATAAGCACAGAGCCATACATACATAGTAGATTCCATGCGTTATTGCTAAAAGAATAGGGTGCAATCATGGATCAACATTCCAGAATGTTAACACAACCATCACACCAATCCACAACAAATGTGAAGAACAAGTGTGCACACAAGAGAGTGCAAGAGCCACAAAACCAAAAGACACCCTATGGCCACTAACTAAGAACCAAAAATTGTCCAAACAATGCATGGAATAATCTGACTCATTTATTAATTCCCATCCTAAGAAAATGACTCCAACTAAGGATTGAAAAATGAAATTAATAAATCATAATCATACACCAAAAGGGGAAGAAAACAACAATTTAGACAATCAAAATTCAACTACCATTAAGATCACATGGGATGATAACTAGAAAGTCAAATTAATAAAGATGGTAAGTGAACCACTTAGAGTGTAGGATCTAAGAGATCTAGGGAGCATTTTCTGAACATTTGCCCATGAGTTCAGTTATGGGGGAGATACTTTACTTTGATTCTAGAATTAATAAGTGTTTTTCCATTTTTTTATTTTACAATTCTTTTTACTTTTCCTATTTCTTGATACAATTTTTCCTATTCTTTTAATCTTTTCTCATTCTTTGATACTTTTTATTTCTTAAATTTCTAACATTCTTTGATATCTTTTGATTCTTTAACATTTTCAATTTTTTAACATTTCTCATTCTTTATACTTTTTCAAAATTCTTACTATCTTTTTCATTTCTTTTATACTTTGTTTTCAAACCCTTTGTAAATAATTTTGCTTACTAATAAGATACATTACAAATAAAGGCAAGATGTAGTCCAATAAGTGAAGATTTCTCTATGTTATTAAGTCATAAGGGGCTAATTATTTGAACAATGAGCCCACATCATCCATCCATTTGTTTTGTTAATAAGAGGTTCTTATCATAGCCATAATGATATTCTTTTCCATCATACAACTAAGAATAAACTTGTGATTATTATGCCTAGATAGAAAAGTGAAACACCAAGCAAGAATGAAAAGGACGTGACATCAAGGGGATTTGTGGATTATCTTGGATTACTATTGTGAGTTCTATCATGTTGCTAAGGTTGTATTATATCCTTGAAGATCTAATGAAAAATGGGAGTAAGAGTAAAATAAGTGCTACTTGAAAAGGTTGGCACAAACAAAATAAAAGAGCACATAATAAATTTCTAGGGGTCCCACTAGAAAGACATGTTAACCATGCTTAAAGGTAGGTAGCTTCTCAAAAATCTAAAAATAAAATAAAGTGCCATGAATAAAACTCCTCCCTTGGACAATACACTAAGTGACAATTCTCCTTACAACATTGATAGTATTATAGTTGTACTTTCAAGAGATGACATAATGTGATGTCACTAGAACATGATTTGGACTTCATTTGAATCTTGAATAGAAAGGCTAGTGATTATGTTAACCACTAATAAAACACAAAAATTCACTATTCTTATGGTAAGATACCTCACATCCCAATTTTTGCAATTCCTTCTAAGTCCATCTCATCTCACTATTTGAATAGTCATAACTTATGGTTTTTTTGTAACATAGAGTTATTTTCTCAATTTGGTGGTACTAACATGTGTGTTTTGCTAAACAGGTATGCATTAAATTCAACTCCTTAAGTTCCTATGAACACTTTTAGGCATGGTTATACAAGGGCACTAAGGGTTGAAGCTTGCTTTAGGGAGTACCCACTTGTATAATTGTTGTATCTTATACCTACCAAGAAATTCCACATCATCTTGAACCTTCCAATATCACAAAACATTAATAAAAACTTCCCATATCATCTCAAACTATCTATTCTAAAAACATGAATCCATTACCCTTCTTATCCATCTTATGCACTTTTGTAGCCTACAATTCCTACTTTCTAAACTACCAATGACAACTCTTTGTAACAATGAGCACATATCCATCATCTGAACCCTCTAAGTAACCTTAAAACCTTCCAAACATCCCAAAAAATTAATTTTTTCCATTAGACCCTCATGAAAACTAAAATTTCTTAAGCTCCAATATCAGGTCACTGACATCATATCTGTAATGTTGGGTCCTTAATATTAGGTTCCATAAAACCTATATATATTAGTGAACACTTGGAAATTTTTTCATCCTTTTTCATTTGAGCCTAGGAACATTTTTCAAATTTTCTTATTTGATCTAAGCTTTGACCTCCTAGCTTTCCCAAGCCATAACTTGACTGATATTTCTTTGATTTTCATGACTTTCGAACCCATTTAATCATGGAATTCTCACATTAGTTTGTGGGGGGGTGTAGGAAGGAAGGGATCCCTAGTGAGGAAAATTTTAGTCAATTTTTTGAAAAATCCTAACACCTGGAAGGTATTTTAAGGATAAGTATAACATAAAAATTGAAATTTTTAAAGAATAATTGCACATATGAATGAAAAAACACTCAAATAATGACCTTAAGGGACCATAACCATCATCATGAGCAATACATATGAACAAATTAGACAACTATGATGGGTTATAAGAGATTAATACTTATGGGGTACGTTTTGCAAAAATTTTCCTAACTCTACAAATCCTAATGAATTAAGAACTTAATGAAAGTAAGGGTATGAATAAGGTATAAAACCATTATGAATAAATCTGAACACCTTAGTAATCCCAATTTCTTGATGATTGCAAATGGCCCTAAAAAAAGGAGCACAAGGAGAACCCTCATAGGGAACAAGAAAATGACCAAGAAGCCAAGGTAGAGGTCAAACTAGAGGACAAGAACTAGCATACTAGGAGTAGAAAGCCCAATCATTTAGCATTCATTAAGAAACTCCTACTACAAGACAATCAACCCAAGGAGAGGCAGAAGAACCACCAGTGTAAGGGCAATGCCTCACATTTCCATAAGATTTCCTCCAAGCTATTCAAGAAAGATCCATCTTGACCACAATCATTGTGGAGATGAACTTTGGCCCATTCATGGGATTTGTTCTTGAAGTGGTGAGGATGCAACTCCAAGCATAACCGCTATCGTCAATATTATCATAGAATGGAAAATGGTACCTTGGAGAGACCAATCAATTTTGGCACAAGGAAGATGGTACTATAGTCAATATTAGAGGGGTCTCAGTTTCGTTCTTAAGCAAGGCCATTGTAGAAGCTCTGAATATACCCAATGAAGGAGAAAGGTTAGCACATATATCCACTCAATTAGATCCTAAAACTAGAAAGCTATGGCTAAAATGGGCTTATGGAAAAGAAGATAAGGGCTATAATGAGTTAACTTTGGAAGAAAGAATCCACTTCAAAAATTTTCACTTATCACCTATTCCCAACCAAAGGACTCAACTGACTATCCACTTAAGTAGCTAGAGGAAGTGCGATATTGATGAGAAAATACAATGTCAACCTTGCACAACTCTATTTTATGGAAATTCAAAGGTAGTTTGAAGAAAAGAAGGTAGGGAAGTCAACATGCCCATTCCCTTACCTTATTAGAAAGTTGTGCAAGTGAGCTGAAATCCTAGGATACATCAATGACATTCCTAGGAGAGCCCAAAATGCTTCATATGCTAAATTGCTCAAACCAACACCACTCATAAAAGATTAGGGTGAAGAAAAAGAGCAAGAGCAACAACAACAATAGTAAGAGCAACAATAAAAAGTTCCACCATTGTTGCTACAAGATTTTAGACCATCGATGAGTCATCTAAAAAATATTGTAAAAATAATAATCATATGGGGAAAAAGGAAGGAGGAAAATCTTTACAGAGTTATCTATAGTGTCATCCAACCCACAATTTCAGCTAATCCAACAAGTGGACAAATTTCATTATAGTCAGGAGGAGAGATACAATGGTCACAACAGATCTCTAAGAATGCTACATCATTTCAAGTGGTGCTTAAGAATGGAGAAGGAGCCATAGTAGTGGTAATGTAGCACAAATATGTAGCAGGAGCAGCAAAGATGATCACCGATGTTACATCCCCATTCCCAAATGGTGTTGTTGCCTAATGAAGATGGTGTCTCTTCATAACAAGTGTTATTTTCATCTTAACAAGACCTAAAAGGGTAGTTGTAATTAAGACCCTAAAGGGTGTATTATAACAATGGATGTGTCTCTTGAGGTGACCTTTGGGGATTTTACCTAAGGCATTTATACTTGGGCTTAAAGGTCATGCCAAGCATGGAATGGTGGAGTTGGTATAGGCAAGTCATGGGAGCCAACTGAAGTGGGACAAGAAGTGCACTATCCATTCCTTCTAGCTAGGTTATAGGCCTAACCATAGTGGTAGTGTTGGATTTCCTCTAAGGGATAGATACAAAAGGAAGCAACCCCCAAGGAACACTCTCAAAGCATGATCCGGATATGCTATTCCATATCAATAAAGCATTCTTTTCTTTTTCTTTCTACATTTTCCTATTACTTCCTTTATACATAATGTTGGGTATCACATATATTTCACATTGGTATATTTTCTTCATATGCATAATGTCTAATATATCATATATTTTTAATTTTCCATGACATCCAAGGATGGGATGTCACAATTGCTATCGGAGCAAACCATGACCCAAGGACCATTCAGAACCATAGGTTGAGTCCAATATGAACATGATGATGAACCTTGAACCCACAACACAGGGAAAGCCATTGATCATCACCACATGCACCATATGTCTGTAATGTAAGTTAGAAGATACCTTTCCATTGATTTCATGAAAAATGGATTAGACATCTAGATCTTAGCAACCAACAAAATTCTTTCATGGATATCATTAACTGATGAAGATTTGATCAAGCCTCATCAAAATTCATCAATTGTAAGAGATGTTGGTAACATAAAGATACATGGATTCAAGTAAATCTTACCCATTTTAATACTATAAATGTTAATTAATTAATTAAGTTCATTGTTAATTTTTTCCTAAAAAGTTAGTAACCATGACTTGTATTAATTCCATTTTGTTAAAACTCATTATCCAGGTAATCTAGAAAACCTCAAGTTACCATAGGTCAGCCTAAGAAATGTTAATTCAAGAAAATAGGCTAGTTCGGTTCTTTTAATTCCTAAAAAATCAACTTCATTTATGAACCCTAAGACTATGTCCAACGCGTAGTACTTGTTGAGATGATTCCAACGATACAAATTTCATCTCGATCAAGTTTACAATTTGGGAGATATTGATGTTTAATTGTTCTTGTTATATGTGCATTAAAATAATATTAAATTATTTAATTATTAACATTATTAATTTATTATTTAAAAAAATTTCAAAATCTTAAGGTTGGGAATCAACCTAGAGTCTCTATTTACCCATACTAAACCTCCACCTTGTCATTGGGCGAACCACCATGTCAATTGCTGAGGCAAGGTGGAATAAAATAATAAGAAAAAAAAATGTTAAGATAGAGGTCATGGGTTCAACCCCAAGTCCCAACTTACTTTTATATAAAAATAAATAAATAAATCTGGCAGATCCATGATTGGCCTTCCTGGTGGTCGTGACTAGCCTTGATGCCAATTGTCACTAGTCCTGCTGCCAGCCACGATCGAGCCCTATTGCGAGCCACAATTGGTAGTAGTTAAGGGTTAGCCCCAAGGACCAATAAAGGATGGCCATGTGCTATGCATCACTTTTTGGGCCGCTCTTCTACTGATCCACAACCATGGCCACCAACGCTAAACACTACTCTGTCGTGCACCTGTCAGCTCTACACCATCCTTGCTTTGGCCATGCGCCATGATGCTTCGCTACTAGGTCACTTGCTCTACCTAACCATTCTTCACTGTTATGTAGTGCCTATTGCAAAACCACCATCATGCCCAAAAATTCTCACTTATCTGCTGTTGTTTCCTCAAACCTTGACCTTAGCAGGGTTGGAAGGGGTAGAGTCACAACCTATGCCACGCATCCTTCAACCATGTGGCCTATGTCACCAACCATGTGTACTTTGCAATAACACATCTTTTCACCATGCCTACACATTGTCCTTACCATGTTTTTTGTAGTTGCCATTGACTGCACTGCTATTGCCCATCGACACTATGGATCATTACCTCCCATGCTAAGGATCATTGCCTCCCATGCCATAGATCATCACCTCTCATACCATCGATCATTGCCTCTCTAGAAGCCGTCAATTATTTCCTCTTTCAATAGGATGCACCATGTTGACCCTATTCAGCTACATGCACTAATAGAAGCTGCACAAGCCTTGCATGGGGCATGCAAGCTAGTGACAAGCCATGCAAGCCCTAGAAAGGGACCACATTGGCCCTAAAAAGGACTGCATAGGCCTAGTCAAGGGGCCACACAGGCCCCAATAGGATCACGCAAACCCTGAGAGGGCCACACAAACCCTAAGACAAGCCACACAGGCCTAATGGAGGACAACGTAGACCTTGAAATGGACAACACAAATCCCAGTGAGGCCTTAAAAATGGTTGCACCAACCTCTCACCACCGATGCTTTGCACACCATCTTGCCAACTTGCTGCTTGACCACTGTGCCATCACTACCATGCCTAACCACTGATGTCACCCAGTAGCCACTTAGGCCATCGCTGACACGCCACTAAGGTCATTGCTACTCTCAACACAAAAAAGACAAATTGTTCGTCACTTGACGAAAAAAATAAAATTTCCATCAATTGAAGAAAAATTTAGAATTCCATTGTCAAATGATTAATTTAAATAAAAACAAGAAAAAATGGTTTTAAAAATTTAAATTTTTCACATTGGTAACAATAGAGACAAAAATTCCATAATTAAGTATGCTCACCTTGGAGTAGAACTAGGATGGATGACCTCTTGAGAAGTCTTGTTTTTCATGTCAAAAGTTTTAGACTCTAGAAGCCATAAATTTTGATTTTGAAAGCCTTTTTCAATAAACGAAAAGTTTTTTCCTAGATTTTTCAACCTTTCAAACACAATGGTGAAGTTAGATTCATTCTAGAGAACCCTAAAAATTAGTTTTTTCTCCTTGCCCGATATAGTGCCCCAAGATCCTTAAAAGTTTAATTTTCACACAACTTGAGCATACGATGTCCATTTTCAACATATGAATGGTCATTTTCAGCATTTTTCACCCTTCTAAACTTAATGGTGAGGTCATATTTATCATATGGAAATCCAATAATTTGATTATATCATAAATTCAACCTTTTGGGCTTTAAGATTTAGTGCATAACCCTTACAAATAGTCTTAGGATCACTATGGCATGTCATTAATTACACTGTAGAAGTTAGTGTTCTTAAAGGGGGTAGGTAGAAAGGTCATTAAGAATTAGATAATATAGTTACATATTACTAAAATTATATAATGTCTTTAAATATGACTAAAATGAAATAATGTAATTATAAAATTAGATAATGTAGTTAAATTGGTTGGAGAATTAGATGTTATATTAATATTAGTTGATTATCAGTTGATGAATCAATTGGGTTATCAATTAGAGAATCAATTGATGAAACAGAACAATCTTCAATGATCAAGAAGATGTATATCAATTCATCTTGCAACCAACTCATACAAGAAAACAACATGAAGATTCAAAATACCATTTCAACAAGGTGTATGATACTAGTAAAGAGAAATGATTTAAAGGAAAATCCAAGAATGAGAATGAAAGTTGAACCATACAACGTGCTTGCAAGGTCCCTAACAAGTAAAAAACAACATCTGCTATGTCCATCATGGGCCTTGGATTGGCACGAATATCGATACCCACACATTTTAGCAAAGTTACAAGATTTGGATGCTGATGTTTTATGCCTACAAGAAGTCTTTCCATGGGAGTTTCTTTACCAATTTTAATCAAACTTAGAAAATATGGGATATATAGGTATTTATAAGTAGAAAGGTTCTTGTGGAAGTTCTTCTTTTGAGCTATATAGATTAGCATATTATAGAAATCACAACATGGATGGTTACACGATCTTTTATAAAGAAGCCAAATTTGAATTAGTACAAAGATTTGAATGGAGTTTAGAAAATATGATTTTTGAAATTCCAAAAACTTTAAGTGATGGATAAGAAAGAACAGTTAAGATTTTGAAAAAATCACATAACCTTAGCATTGTGATGAGTAGCAAGATACCCCTATGCACAACCATACGAATACGAGCATGTATGCACAATCTAGTCAAACTCCGCAGACAAACTAGCTGTGGTACCTAGATAGTTACATGTTGATCGTAGTTCGCTGTCTTCCCACCTAGACTAGTAATTTCCTTGTTGTGTATGGTTTAGTCTAGAGTGAGGTGTATGGTGTAATTCCTAATTACTATGCTACTCCTAAAGTCAATGGGAAATAACTTGAGTGGACTAATAGATGATGGAAAATAGAGTCTAAGCTAGCCTAAGTGTGATGAGCATCATCCTTAATCATTCATACACATCTTGGACCTCGTGTACTACTTTTGGAATTACCAAGTGCAAACTACTTGAGCACTACTAGATACGCTATTGGGTTACCAAGTAGTTACACTTAAATGTTTGTGATTAAGATGTGCCCATTCCGCATTAACAATAGGAATAGTAAATGACAATAAAGAGATATTAACTAGGAAAATAATAATTAATAAGTAACAAATAAGCAATTAAAAAGATAAGTGGATGCTTCAATGATGGAGTAATCTCAATCTCTATTGTCGATTTTGTGTGTGTCTAAGATTATCACACTCGAACAAAGGTTCCGTACAATTACAAGCATCACACTAGAAGCATGCACTTGGGAAAGGAACTAGAAACTAACTAATAATTGACAAAACAACTCTACCCTAAAACTTACTAAGAGACTTCTTTCCTATGCGCCTGAGTGCTATATTTATAGGTCAACACAGGAATCATAATATCCTGTATTCAATATCATTATCCAGGCTGTGATATCGTGTACCAAATATTGAGTTTTTGATATCGAGGCCTGGCAAATCATGATTCATCATACCCCCATGACTGAATAACAACTCGTCCTCGAGTCAAACAATTCAAATGAGAATGAGTTCATTTGATTACATAGTGGATAGGTATGGGATTATGGACTAACTATGAATTATTTCATGCCACAGTGTAGAGTTAAAAAAAATAAAACTGGGACACCAACACATAATAAGAAAGACAAAATTATTGAAACTCATGTGGTTCTTAGTGGTGGTGGCTCCTCCATGGGCCTTTTCCCCTTATCTTGTGTTCTAGGCTTTGGAAATGGATATCTCTGAATGAGCGCCTGAAGCTTTTGCTCTTTGATTTGGGGATCGTGTGTCGTCCATATTGATGTTCCAATATTTGATGGAGTTGGCACCTCCCATGGACATGGTAGTTGTAGAAACATCTAATTGGCTTTGACATACCAAGTTGCAAACAATTGTCATTCTTTCTCATAGGCTCTGGCTTTTTCTCTACATTCTTGGTAGTCTGTGAGCCATCGAGCCAAATTTGTTACAACATCTTTTTGCCCTTAGTAGCTGGCTTTGACCACCTCTAACTCAAAATTTACTACCTCCAATTTTTGTAGTGTCTTTTTGTGTTTAGCAAATTTTGCTTCATATTTGGCATAGGTGGCTACTACCTACTTCTCCAATTTTGTCCTTGGGCATCCTACTATTAACAAGGCTAAGTTGGCATATTGCAAGTTTGCCAACTCCATGTATTCAGTGAGGTCCTAGATCTATAAATCCTTACTTTTTAGTTTTCCTTAATGGGTGAAGGCATAAGTGTCTAGTATGGCCTACCAATTAGCATTTTGAGCACTGAGAGCATTGATATGGGTCTAGGCCATATGGATTTCTTTTTCAATAATTTTCTTGTACATCCCCACCTGGTCTCGAAAATGTTCTTTCAACTTTTTATGTCACTTAGCTTCATTCTACCACGTGCTTATTTCAATGGCCATCTTCTGATGGATTACGCATACCTCCTCCATTGAGAGGGTCCTATTTTCTCTAACTAAGCAATTCATGTCCTAGTTGATCCTTATTAATTATTCTCGCATTTGTTGAAAATTTTCCTCAAGAAAATTCTTTTGTTTCTTAATGGTGGTCAATCAAAGATTCTTAGCAACAAGGAGTTTATTTTCTTCTTGTAAGGCCTTGAGTGCTTTAGCATGTGCATATGTTTGGGCTGCACTTTTGAAGCATCCCAATCAGCCTTCTCTTTCTCCATTGCCACCCTTTCATTTCCTTCTAATAGTTTATTTAGTTGCTCCATCTGAAATAGCTCTAGTTGGTCAACTGGGATAAGGTGGGATGGATTCCACTGTGTGGCTTGCAGGGCGATGAACTTTTCTTAAAGTTTTCTCAACTCATCCTTTGCATGTTTGGCCCTAACCTTCATCATGACCAACTTTTCCTTTATGAAAATCAGGTCTAATTATGCTACTGTGACATCTTGAGGGATGTTAAACAAGGAATTCATCACTTGTTCTATCTGCAGTAATTGATCCAAAGCATCCTCATGTTCAATAGAAGTCATCAAGGGACAGGCTAACACTTGAGCATTGTGTGCTCTTGTGAGATCCACTGGTGGCATAATAGAGACATTGAATGATTCTTTGATGTGGTCTACGACCACTTCTGCTGCTCTAGCTACATCCAAGTGTTGCATGACCACTATTGTGGCACCTTCACCAATTTCTAATTGCACTTAAAAAGATGCAATGGTTCCAGAGATATGTTGTGACCAATGTGATTCCCCTCATCCTATTTGTATAGAAACCTTACCCCATGTGTGATCAATTGAGATTGTGGGTTGTATGACATCAAAAATTATCTTGAAGAGATTAGCCTCATCATCACTTCCCCAACTAATCGTTTCCACGATGGCCTTGAGATGGCTCATTGACCATCGATAATCTTATGGCGACGGTGGCAGTTGGTCTTGCTAGCCTATGGGTTACGTGTTATGCCCTACTTCTTGTTGTTGACTAGGCCTCATGTCTAGAAGTTGGCTAGGCCATATTGTTTGAGGTGTAGTGGGCCCAACCATCTGCTCTTGCTCAGGCTCTAATGTCTCATCGGCATCTTTCCTTGGTGCTAACAGCTTTAGTAATTTAGCATATGAGGCATTTTGAGCTTTTTTGGGGACATCATTAGTGTACCCCAAAATTCCAGCATGCTGCCATAGCTTCTTGATTGGAAAAAGAAAAGGCAATGCAAGCTTCCCCATCTTACGTTCTTCAAACCGCCTCAACATTTCTGTGAGATATAGATGGGGTAGATTGGCATCAACCTTGCCCATTAAAATTTCACTTCCTCTAGCCACATATGTGGAGATCCTATTTAGTCCTTTTGTTGGAAAAATGTGATAGGTGCCAATTTTGAAATAGATTTTCTTTTCAAGGGTGAGTTCCCCATATGTTTTGTCCTCCTTGCTGTATGCCCTCTTTAACCATATTTTTTATGCATCAACATTGGAGCAAGAGGATGAATGAGCAACCTTGGGCCTTGTATTCGAAAGGTTTAGAACTTCTGAAATGGCCTTAGTAGAAAAATCAACTGAAATCCCACCAATATCAGCGGTGGTACCTTCTTCCTTATTATGCTAAAATTGGTAGGTCTTCCCTAAACACCATTCACCACTTTCTAAGAGAACAAGCCACAATGGAGATCCTTTGAGTTAATCTCTGACTGACTTAGGGGAAAATTCAGTAAAAAGGTCCAAAATTGAGTTCCACTATCATTGTAGCTGATGTGGACCTTTCCCAAATTACCTAAACACATTCCAAGGATAATGTGAGATGTTGTCCTTGTTTAGGCACCCTGCCTTCTCCACCTTCTACTTGCCTAAATTGTGCATTCACAGGGGTTTCTTGATGGATGCTAAATGATTGTGCCTCTTGCTCTACATGTTTTGTGGGAGGTCTTTGACCTCTGCCTCTCCTTGGGCATTTGGATGCACCTTGAGAGGGTCCTCCCTATTGTCCTTGTTTAGGGACCATCTGTAATCATGCCAGGATCAACTATTAGTAAGGTTGTTTAACAAAATTTAATTATCTTATATCTTACTCATTACCTTTAATAAATTCAATTCTTTCTTAGTGTGATTTTAGAGTTAGAAATTTTCAAAGAAATCCCCCTAAAATTTTTAATGTCAGGTCTAATTTGATCAGGTGACTCCAAAAATAATTTTCATGGTTTGGGTGAAGAAATAAAATTAGTTTGGCATACGTTCTTAGTATTTCTTAAGATCACTTACCCCTATGATATCCTTTGGGTGATAGTGAATTTCGATGAAGTTATGTGTAACTTGGAGTGTACCCTTGCCCCAAAACTAAGTTAAACACTCTAGGTTTAATCAGGTTCACTTAGAAGGAGAATCAGAGCATTAACGAGCAAGATATTAATGTTTAAATGATAGGTGTGCAAAGCATGAAAATTTGTGGAAGAAAATTGCAACAACTCCCCTTGTGTGAATAGTTGAAAATGATGTTGACGTGTGCAGGGGGTCCATATATATAGACTTTATAGACACGATATCACATCAGACATGATACCAGGTACCCAATATCGTGTCCCTTCCAAAATAGGGTACTTGCCAAAATTGATAAATTTTTGAATTTTCACAACCAAGAATGAAGGATTTAAGGTAAATCTAAAAGATCTAGGGTAATGTTGAGTAGACATAAAGGCACCAAAAGTGTAATGAAGTGGAATTATACAATGAAGTTTGTGAAAAAGGTGAGGAAAAAAGACATGTAGTGGTGCACAAGAATGTTTGGGTTGAAATCATAATAAACGAAAGAATAAATTCAGCAGTGCAATACTTGGAGGGTATATGATGATGTAGTGGTGTGTAATAAGTGCAAATTACAACAGACATGTCTCTTGAGATGACCTTTGGGCATTTGACCTAAGGCATTTATACTTGAGCTTAGAGATCATTCCAGGCATGGAGTGGCATAGCTGATACAAGCAAGTAATGGGAACTAGGTAAAGTAGGATAGGAAGTGAATTAGCCATTCCTTTTGGCTGGGTTATCCTAACCATGGTGGCAGTGTTGGATTACATCTAAGGGATAGATACCAAAGGAAGAAAACCTCAAGGAACACTCTCGAAGCATGAGCCAGATATGCTATTCCATATCAATAAAGCATTCTTTTCTTTCTCTTTGTGCATTTTTCCTATTATTTCATTTATACATAATGTTGAATATCACATATATTTTGTATTGGTATATTTTCTTCGTATGCATAATGTCTAATATATCATATATTTAACGTTTTTGATGACATTCAAGGATGGGATGTCACAACTGAGCACATTAAAGAATCTTTCAATATACCTGTTGTACCACTGGTGGATCTAATTAGAGCTAGAGATGCTCAAATGTTACCTAGAATCTCAATGACTCTTGTTGACCATGGGGACATGCTTAATATAATACTATAGATGTGGTAAGTTATGATAACACTCTCTGACATCCTCAATGATGTCGCTATAGTATAGTCTGAACTCATTGGTATCAAGGAAAAACTAGTCAAGGAAGAGACAAGGGTAGAGCATGCAGAAAATGAAATTCTAAGATTACAAGAAGAGCTTGTTGCCATTTAAGTTGAAAGAAGTGTTTCCACATAATTTATTGTGCCTAACTAGATAGAATAATTCAGAACAAAGTAAATAAATCACTTGATTGAGTAGAATAAATAGCTAGCAACTGAGAAGAAGAAAGTGGTATGGAATGCCTTCATAGCTAAAGCACAAATATATGCACATGTGAAGGCACTTACTATAATTTAAGAAGAAAATAAACAACTTTTTTTTGATAACATGAGGTTGACCACTGTCAAAAAGCAGAAAAACATTTTGAAGGACAGCATCTACTAATTAAGGGAACAATTAGTGAGGGTCAGCCAAGACATGAGCCACCTCACAAAAGAAAATAGAACCCTCTCTAAGGAAAAGGTATAGGCCATCTGACAAAAGTTAGCCATTGAAATAAGTATGTGGCAAAATGAGGCAAAGAAACACGAGAGGCTCAAGGAACACTTTCAAGATCAGGTGGGCATTTACAAGAAAATCAACGAGAAATAGATTTAGATGGCCAAAGCTAGAATTAACACTATTTTATCATAGAATCCTAATAGGAAACCCATTCTAGATAGTTATGCCCACATTTACTAAGTGGAAGTGAAAAACAAATACTTGCGGATTGAAGATCTGAAAGAATACAAGGGGTTAGCTAACCTTCATTATGCTAACTTATCCATGTTAACAGCACATAGGTCTAGGAATGAATTAGAGTAGCAAGTAGTAGCCACCTAGTTTTGAATGAAAAAGAGTTTATAGATAGAAAAGATGCTTTGCAGAATCTCCAAGTGACAAACTCTAAGCTCAAAGCAATGAAGGCTAGCTATCAAGGATAGAAGGATGTAGCAGAAAATTTGGCTAGTAGATTGATAGATTATCATGAATTATGAAAGAAGGATAGAGCATTCAAAAAGAAAATAAGGTAGTTTATCTTGATTTGTTAAAGAAAATCAAATGTTCCCACAGCTGCCATGCCCATGGGACATGCTGATTCCATCAAATATTAGTTCATCAACATGGACAGTTCACGATCTAATGAGCGGCAAGGTACCCCTATGCTCAACAATACGAATACAAGCATTTCATGCACAATCCAGTCGAATTCCAATGACTAAGTGCTTATGCGCCCTTGTGGAACAAGGACGAGTTGGTTGATTGTTATCTTCCCAAACTTACTTGTATGTCACGGTTGTATGGTTAAGTAAGCTTGAGGCATATGATTCTTATATCTTTTATGTTTTTATGTCCCATGCTAATAGGGAAAGAGAGAGATAACTAGGTAACTAATTTAACTTAACTACTCATTAACTAAGTTCTAACTAATCCTGACACAAGCATCCGTTCCCACTTGCTGTACACATCCTAAACCAATGCAGCACTGCTAGGATTACCAAATGCTAATTGTTACTGGGTTACCAAGCATTACACACATGCTCGAAGCAGTCATGCTTGTGTACTTTAACGATTTTCTTAATTGATCAAAATGAATTGTTATGCTAATAATAGAAATGTAAACTGCATAAAATAAAATAAATGCATAAGAAAATAAAATAAAAGAAATGCGTAAGAAAACAAATCTCAAGTGCTGCAAGGATGAATTGAAGAGCTCATCTTTATTGCCATACACAATGTGTGCTCAGGTACATAATGCTTGAATAAAGATCCATCCACACTTAGACCTCCTACTACAGGCACTTGGAAAATACTCGAACTTTCAAATAGACTACAAGAGTTTCACTACTTGACTGCTAAAAGACTTCCCTCCCAATTGTGTGCCTCGGCACTGTATTTATAGGCTTGGGAGTAACTACTCTAATAATTAGAATAACTACTAAAATAACCACTAGAGTAACCTCTCTGATAATCAGAATAACTACTAAAGTAATCACTCTAATAATTAGAGTAACTGCTAGAGTAACCACTAGAGTAACTGCTCTAATAATTAGAATAACTACTAGAGTAACCACTCTCATCACGATCCTAGAATGAAAGAAGAAAAGCTTCAAGCATTTTTGAATTGGTACAAATTCCAAAATCTTGATGATAAGGAGAAGCAACCAATGGAAGAGCCACCACCACCTAGAACTACATAAGGCTACATCAAGCTTTACCAAAAAATTTTTTTGTTAAAGTTATCATGTCATGTGTCATTTTTGTAAACACCACTATAGCAATTAAGAGTCATGTACATAGTAGTCAATGTCATGAGAATCTACCTCCCAATTTTGTAAGGAACTTCATCCTCATTTTGTTTTAACTCAAGGACAAGTTTTCAATTAGTTGTGGGGGTATGATAAATCAAATTTTTTCAAGGCTATGATATCAAGCATCTAATATTGGAGCTACGATATCAAATCCCCGATATCAAGGCACAAGCTACGATGTTGGATACCTAATATCACGAACACATGTAGGCCTATAAATATGACACTTAGGTGCACAGTCCACAAAACTTTTCATTCCAAACTTAGTGAAATTCCAAACTTAATTTTAGCACTTAGCACTTAGCAATGTATGCCAGCAGTGTGATGTTAAGTGATTAAACAAAGTCTTTATTCAAATGGAATGTACTTGGACATGTTTCATGACCAAAAATAAAGATAAAGATTACTTTGCACAATTTCAACATCACTTAGATTTCTTTACTATTTACTTAGACTAATGTTTATTGTTTTAACTNGCAACATCACTTAGATTTCTTTACTATTTACTTAGACTAATGTTTATTGTTTTAACTTAGTATAATGTTTACTGTTTCCCTAGTTATTGATTTACTTTTCCATAAACTTTACTTTTATTATTGTTATGCAAAATGGATACGACTGATTTCAAGCATTAAGTGTGATTGTTTGGTAACCTAGTAGTATTATCACTTGGTTCACCCAATAGCAAGATACTTGGTAATCCTAGAAATGATTATAGAAGTCAAAGATGTGTGCAGAGAGTTAGGAATGGATGTCCATCACCTAGGCTAGACTAGATTCATTTGTTGTTTACTTAGGCTTAGAAACCACTTTCATTTGCCTCATGTTAACTAGGAGTAAAATGGCCAAAGAAAAATTAGTTATCATACATCTCATTGTGAGTTAAATCATACATATTAATTTTACGAGCTTACATGGGAAGACAACGATCATGAACTCAAACCAATTACTATTATAATTACATTACCTTATCCATAGAATTCGACCAGGCTACATGTTAACACTCGTATCTCATATGGTCAAATGTTGAATTACTCCACCGCTCATTAGTATTCATCTACAAAAGTTATGAATCATGATTCATCAGGCTACGATGTCGGACCCCCGATATCAGATCCATGATATCGGGTACACGATATCATAGCCCAAATAACGATATCAGATACATGATATCATGACTCCTGTGTGAGCCTATAAATACACATGTAGGCACACAAGAGAAGTCAGTCTTTAAAGTTTTGAAATAGTTAGTTTTAGAAGTTAGATCATTTCTTAGTTCTTGTCAACCCTTTATCCCAGTGCATGCCTGTAGCATGATGATTGTAATTGTATGGCATCCTTTATTTGAGTGTGACGTACTTGGACATGCACATGACCAGAAATAAAAGATCAAGATTACTTCATCATTATAGCATTCACTTATTTTAATTACTTCATTTTAATTGTTATTAAATGTAGAATGAGTATGACTTAATCATGAGCATCTACGTGTGACTACTTAGCATCCCAGTAGCGTACTTGGACCATGCGCTTGGTAATCCCAGTGGTAGTCATGCACGAGGCCTAAGATGTGTACAAATGATTAAGGAACAGATGCTCATCACACTTAGGCTAGCTTATATTCTCTCTCCCTATCTCCTCTTAGTATAGCTCTCTCTCCCTTTTCCCTCCTAGCTTAGCTAAGATTATTTTCCATCACCTCCACGAGTAGCATTAGTTTAGGAACACATCATACACCTCACTCTGGACTAAACCATACGTGACAAAGCAAATACTAGTCTAGGTGGGAAGATAGAGAACTGCGATTAGCGAGCAACTATCTAGATACCACAACTAGCCTGTTTGTGAAGTTCGACTGGATTGTGCATGAAACGCTTGTATTCATATGGTTGAGTGTAGGGGTACCTCGTCACTCATCATTGGCACCATTGTCAGGGATGGTGCTAATTATTTAGATTAGTTACATCATACAAGATCACTGTAACAAAGTATTAATGATATATCTTTTAAAAAATAATAATAATAATAATAATTGTAATTAAATCACACACAAATTTACAACCATGTCTCTCTCACAAGACTGCGATAACGCAACAACTAGTAAGGAAATTCATTAGAGAACCAACAAATTATATAATGATGGAGATGAGGTTTGGAGTACTCAATCTAATGTAGGGGTTTCCTATGAACATAAACAAAGACAACATCATCACAACTCAAGAATGCATAACATACCTAGTGACGATGAACCCCTACTAGCCACTACAAGCTTAACGCATATACAAGAGGTCATTCGAATATCCAGTAGGCATCGTAAGGAAAGTTGTCTACCCAGGCTTGACTTAAACAACTTTTCTAAGTTTTTAGGAGGCTATGATTTAGATCCACAACATCATCTACAAGCCTTCCATGATGCCTGTGTATGGAATAACATTGATAATGGATGGCAAAAACTTAAGCTCTTTCCTATGACACTCGTTGGCCAAGCAAAAGTATGGTACAGGTCCTTATGATCAAAATTAATTCAACGTTGGCCAACAATAGTAGAACTATTTAACGAAAGATATCAAACTTATGCAAGAGTGTCAACCTTAAGGAAATAAATCTAAGAGTGGAAACAAGCACAACATGAACCCTTGGACATGAATTAGAAAGATATTATGCATTATTAAACAGCTACCCAGGCCACGGGTTCTCCGAGGAAAGGCTAATGTACCATATCATAGATGGGCTCCGTAATGAAACAAGGGAAACGTTACGGATGTCTTCCCAAGGTCAACTATATGAGCTACAAACCCATCAATTTCAAGAGCTTATCAAGTAGGTAGCAAAAGAAGAAGGAGAAATGGCTAAATGGGAGAACATTAAAAAATCTCAATAGCCCCAAAACCTTAAATCAATAAGGGCCCATGATAATAAAGAAGAGAAATTAACTCACCCCAAGGATGTGGAACCATCTTTGCCAACACTATAATCATTGGATGAAATTAAGCCAAAGATCAATAAGATGATGGAATGGATGCATAAAAAGTATGAAGAATATGCCAACATTATTGGAGGTAGAGTCATGATGAACCAAGAAGTAGGACAAAATACCCTTAGACATCGAAAAGAAGGGTTGAAAAAAATAAAAGCTTAATTGCAAATCATACGTATCAATGCAACATTTGCCTGTACGATCATCCCAAGGGTCAATGCCCAATCTTGTCACATTTACAGGAGCATTGGGGAAGAGTGTTACATCCAAATTTCATACAGAGATACTGTGTTTAATCATAGTGGCAATAATCCCAGTTGTGGGGGAGGGCACCCCCAAACTGGTTACACCCTTCATACCATCTGAATCTAAGTTCTTATCAAGTCCAACATCCTATTATCCCAACTGGGTCAACATCTTCTATCTCACCACATTATTATTATTCTCCTTAATACTATCAACCCATATCCTCTCCAATAGGACCACCACCTCGTGTACATTATACTTCTCCTCAATTTCAACATTCTCACCTTTCACCTCCTTCTACATCACCACGAAGTGTTCCAAAATGGTTTGCACCATAGCAGTAACCCACAAATATTACTTATGCTTTTGCTAATAACAACAATTGAAACTCTCCTCAACATCAAAGATGCCCCTTCTTTCAGCATGATCGTAATCATGGACAGCACAATTCTGAGCCCACTACATCTCCAACTCAGCACAAGTCCAATACTGTGGTGCAACTTCCTCTACAATGCCTCGGGTGACTTTATCTGGGCCACCACTCAATACTCCAACAACCATGTAGCCTAATGAATATAGCCACATGGGGATACATGTTGATCCTTGCATACCATTTTACGGTCACAAGTACTATAGTGGGTCAACTCCTTATAAATTAACCACATCTTATAAGTTACCTTACTATGCTTACTATGATCAAGTGTGTGAACCCCAATGGGGTAAGTATGACCAGGTCTCAATATTTCCAACATGCAAGGATCCCAACCTTTCATTTATTAATCCTAGCTATGCTCAACCATTTAGTTATGGGGGGTATCCTCCATTCTAACAAGCAGGATTAATAAATATTTTTCCTTTTCTTTAATTTTACAATTTTTTGTTTTTCAATTTTTCATCTTTCAAATTATTGTTTTATCTTTTTGTTTTTGTTTTCCTTTTTATGAGTAATCTCATCCACAAATAAAACACTCATGTGAACCATTGGTTGAGGTTTTGTTTTATTCTATCAAGTCTTAGGTGACTAATTATTTGAACAGCAAGCCCACAACATCCACCCATCCATTCTATGAATAAGAGGTTCTGCCCTGGGTACAATGATATTCCTAAGCATTAAAACTTAAAGTAATTTTATGTTATTGTACCCAAAGTGAAGAAGGATGAACCAAGATGGAATGGTTAGGGTGTGACATCAAGGGGACTTGTGGATTCTCTTTGGTGACATCTATAGGAGTTATCATGTAGCTTGGTTGTACTAAGATCCTTGTAGATCTAATGAAAAATGGGAGTAAGAGTAATCAAAAGGCACCCAACCAGAAAAAAATAATGTTATTCTAAGGGGTCCCATTGGAAAGACATGCACCCATGCCCGAAGGTAGGCGGCTTCTCTAGATAAAGCAATTCATCAAAAAAAATGGGTGCCACAAAGCAAAATCACTCCTCCCTTGAATGAAATGCCAAGTGATCATATGTCTTGCTATCATTGTGCTCTTATGATTATCCATCATTGGGATGAAGTAATGCAATGTCACTGATCAGAGGAATGGACTTGGTCCTGATTTTGGAGTGATGGGCTAATGACACACTAATCATGCCTTACATGCAAAATTCATTGTGCCTTGGGTCAATTACCTCATGTCCTAATCTCTACAATCCCTTCTATGATTCGCCTCATCTCATTGTTCATGTATTTATGACTCATGACTCGAGTAGCATGGGATTCATATCTCATCATGGTGATATCTACATGTGGGGATTTTGTGAAACTGGTGTGGATTACATTTAACCCTTCTAGTGCCTACGGACATTTTAAGGTGTGGTTACATAAGGGAATTATACATAGGAACCTGATTTGGGGAGGACCCACTTGTGTAACCCTTGTAATTTGCACTCATAACACATCTCCCACACATCATCTAATACCCTCCAAGTATTAGCAATGATCTTCTTTCCCTTATCATTCTTCTGGTTCAAACTTTCCTANATCTTCTTTCCCTTATCATTCTTCTGGTTCAAACTTTCCTATGAGCCAACACATGTCCTTTTTCCTCATACTCTTCATTACTTTCATTGTCAAATTTTACACCATTATACTTTTTGTGCCTTCAGGATCGAGCAACTCAACAAATTGTTGGCAAAAAATAAGAGAGTGATGAAGGAGAAAGAGAAGGTTTATTGGGATGCCTCCAAAGCACAAGCGCAAACCTACGTGCATGTCAAAGCACTCAGAGCCTTACAAGAAGAGAACAAATAGCTCACTGTTGACAATCTTTCATTGATCACTGTGGAGAAATAGAAGAATGTTCTTGAAGAAGACTTTCAATAGCTATGAGAATAATTGATTAGGGTTAATCAAGATATCAGTTGTTTGGCTAGAGAAAATTGAACCCTCTCAATGGAGGAGGTACACGCAATCTGTCAAAAGACGGCAATTGAAATAAGCGCATGGCAAAACAAGGCCAAGTGGCACAAAATATTAAAGGAGCATTTTCAAGACCAGGTGGGAATGTACAAGAAAGTCATTGAGAAGAAGATCCATATGGACAAGGCTCACATCAATGCTTTCAATGCCCAACACACTGATTGGCGAGCCATATTGGACACATATGCATTTGCCCACCAGGCGGAACTTAAAAGCTGGGACCTACAAATTCAAGACCTCACAGAGTATATGGAATTGGCAAACCCGCGGTATGCCAATCTAGCCATGTTAATAGTAGGGTGCCCGAGGATAGAGCTCAAGGGGCAGGTAGCTACCTCCTACGCCAAATATGAAGTAGAATTGGCAAAGCACAAGAAAACATTACAAAAGCTGGAAGTTGCAAATTCTAAACTAGAGGTGGTTAAAGCAAGCTACCAAGGACAAAAAGATGTTGCAGTGGACTTGGCTTGATGGCTTACAAATTTTTAAAAGTACAGGGACAAAGCTAGAGCCTATGAGGAGGAATGATGGTTGTTTGCGGCCTAGTATGTCAAAGCAAACAAAATGTTTCCACAACTACTATGCCCATGGGAGGTGCTGACTCCATCAAACATTGGAGCATCAGCATGGATGGTACAAGATCCCCTAACGAAAGAGGAAAAGCTCTAGGCACTACTTAAATGTCATCAAATTCCAAAACCTAGAGCACAAGACAAGGGAAAGCAACCCATGGAGGAGCCACCGCCACTAATGGAGCGCAATATCGCATGGGTTGCTACACGATATCACGGCCGTCACAATATTGCATCCCTCATGATATTACATACATGATATCGCGTCTTCCCCTGCGACATCGCGTACGCAATATCGTGATCCACCGCCATATCTATAAATAAGAGGCAGCTCTCCCTTCTTTCCTCATCCTAGGCTAGAAGTAGGGAAACTCTAGCAGATTGATCACTCCAGAGATAGAATATTTTCCATGTGCCCGCAGTAGGAGTCCTAAAGTGAACGAATCTTTATTCGAGCAACATTGTACCTGAACATAAGTTGTGTACGGCAATAAAGAAGAGATTTCCGAATAAACCTTACAGTGCATGGAATAGGATTTTATTATTATTATTTATTACATATTATTTATTACCTGTTAACACGGAATGAGTACGACTTGATTACAAGCATTTAAGGATGTGTACGGATAATCAAGGAACGGATGCTCATCACGCTTAGGCTAGATTAGATTCTCTCAACCCTTTCCTCCTAGTTAAGTGCCTTAGTACAACCACTTCGAGCACGTGTGTTACGCGTGGTGATCCCAATAACGATTAGCGTTTGGTAGCCACGGTTGCATCCGTACAGGGTGTGTACGGTAAGTGGGAATGGATGCTGATGCTAGGTAATTTAGACTTAGTTCATTAGTTAGAGTTAGTAATTAGTTTCTCAACCCTTTACCTCGTTAGCATAGGAGACATAAAACATAAAAAACTATAAAAATCATATACCTCAGACTCGCTTAACCATACACCGTGACAACTACAAGTAAGTCTGGTAAGACAAAGAATAATTAACCCTAAGTGTTCCAAGAGGCATGTAGGCACTTAGTCTATGGAGTTCGACTGGATCGGGCGTGCTACGCTCGTATTCATATGGTTGATTGTAGGGGTAGCTCGCCACTCATCATTGATGCTGTTGTCGGGGACTAAGTGTTTGTGCGTCGAATAGAACATAAAGGATATCACTCACATCGTTGGGAGCCTAAACAAACCTTTGGGTTAATTAATTAAACAAGAATTTATATAACGGTGAAATAGCACACCGATAAATCAAAATGTCTTCTTCTCACAAAAGTAATTCACCACCTAGGACTAATACTAGAGACAGTCAGCAACATAAAACACATAACCAAAATCAGCGAAGTCCTAAACAATACAAGATAGTCTATACTTATCCCGATGAGTATATTCCAGACTTTACCTTTATCCTCCATCAAGATGAACAGTTACGATGGAGAGATCTGCAAGGTAACATCGTGTTACCCCCAGACCAATCAATCCCTAACATGCTCTTCCTTGCTTTGGCACAGATTGGCATGACAGAATTATTTGCTAAATACATTGTGGAAGACTTTGACATGAGGGATTATCATCCCACAGCTACATAACATATGAGGGACTTAAGGCAGGAAAGCCAACATACACTGATGAAGGGAAAAGCTCCGTACATCCTTAGCGAAATAGGAGATGAGGAACCCATTATCACGAGTTTTCTAACAAATGATTTTCCCCCTTCTAACGATGGTGAGGAGGTTAGGTATCAGAACCTACAATAAACGATACATAACATTGGCATGAATGCCAACTGTTCACAGAGGGAACAACAACTCATGCTAAGGACGAGCACTTTGATCGTCACCACGATCGGGGCCGTGGCAACTGAAGAGAAGGCAAGAAGCATCGCCATGGCAATGATTCCCCTTCCTCTTCCCCTTCATCTCATCACTCATCCTCTCCTTCCACATCTCAGCGCAGCCACCATGAACATAACGATGAGGATAGAGGAAGGAAAGACGAGAGACCTCGACAGGAAAGTCGAGAGAGAGGACATGGGCAAGGACATAGGAAAAGTAGGGAACCATGAAGACATCACAGGCATCATGAAAGAGATGATCATGATGAGCCCCTACTTGCAACCCGAAGTATGCTTGACATAACGGAGGCAGTTAGGATTCCAACAAGGCGCCAAAAGGACAGTCGGATCAAGCATTTAGACATGAATAATATCCCACATTTTGAGGGGGGATACAACGTTGATCCGCAGCATCATTTACAGGCATTCCATGATGCCTATGCCTTTCAGAATATAGAAAATGAGTGGCAAAAACTTAAGTTGTTTCCCATGACACTCACCAAAGAAGCAGATAGTTGGTACTGGTCCTTAGAACCGGAAACCATCATGAGGTGGAGTACGATGCTAGAACTCTTCAACGATAAGTATCAAACGTACTCTCGAGTGTCTAATTTGCGTAAGCAGATCCAAGGCTGGAAACAAGGTACTTACGAACCCTTGGATGCTACCATGGCCTGCTACTACACATTGTTACATCATTGCCCGGGCCATGGATATGCTCAGCAGGATCAACTTCGCCACATCGTGGATGGGCTAAGGCATGAAACTAGAAGAACCCTTGGGACTCATGCCCAAGGGAGACTCTCACAACTTAGAGCCCATGAAGTACATAGCTTGTTGAAATAAGTAGCAAAAGAAGAAGGTGAGCTATGCAAGAGGGAAAGTGTAGAAGAATACAACGACGACCCCTCCCTTCGAAAGAATGGAGTGAAATTTTGTGATGAGGAGGATGAGTCACCACTCGAAGAGTTGGTGAACTGGAAAACCTTGCCAATTCAAAAATTAACAACAGAAGTATCAACGAAGATGGACCAACTATGGGATTCCTTAGACTCAAGAATTCAAAGTACCTTGAAAATCGTAGAAGAGTCTAAGGAGAAACGAAGTAGTGACAAAAGTAAGACAAAGCAGAGAAATGCAAGCCCTGCACATAACAAGGGTAAGGGGAAAATTCCTATCTCCGATGAGGCTGTGGACTCTGACACAGACGATGACGGTGGATGTGAGATCTGCCAATATGACCATCCTAAGGGATATTGTCCAATTATCTCACATCTACAGGAGTCTGGGGTGTATGCGCTAAATCCAAGACTCAACCAATGGAAAACACCCCAAAGGTTACCTTATCCTCAATGTAACCCAAGGCAGTACCACCAACCACTAACGTACTATCCAAGTGGAACTCCACCACAATCCATAGAACATCATCAGTGGTGGCAATACCCACAATCATGGTGGATGCCACTGCTGACACAACAGTACCCTTACCGACAGCCTGATCCTTATGGTTATTATGTGCAGCAGCCAGTTTCTCCAAGTGACTCTATGGGTCACACAACTCCCCAATGTTACTACCAAGTTCAGGAGTACTTTAGGAGGACTCCTTCTCCTCCAAGAGGCATTCCACACTCATTCCATCCTCTAACTCCATCCGCACCTCTTCCACATGTAGTTCCCAAACAACCTGCTCCAACAATGCAAGGGGAACTCCCTACTCAACCGCAGCAACATAACGCTATGAGAGCTGTAAATATTCAACCTAGTACTGGTTCTGACAACTGTAAAAAGAGAAGGTCTTTCTTCAGAACCAGAAGCCCAAAAAAACTCTTGCAACAACAAGCGGTTGAGCCGATGTACATGCCTCCACCATCCAACAACAAAGTATGCATACGATTATGTTAACGCATACCGTAACCGACTGCATCAAGGTAGGCCACCTTCCCAGGAAACTATCTAACCCTGGGAGCCCCTTTAGTCTATCTACAAATTTCCAGGAATAAACCACATCAGGCTCTTCTTGACTCAGGTTCCGAAGTCAATTTAATATCACGAGAAATGTATCAAGCCTAGAACCTGCCTCAACTTAAGAAGAGCAACATCCACCTGGAGCTGGCTGACCAGTCCATTACCATTCCCTTGGGATTGATGGAGGACATCATTACCACTATGTGTGGGTGGTCATACCTAGCCGATTTCCTGGTGATTGAAATCAACAACAACAAAGGGGGGCTTCCCAATTATAATGGGAAGGCCATGGCTAAGTACAGTAGATGCGTACCTAGGGATCCACGATCTTTCCTTGCAGATATCTAAGATAAATATATATGGAAAGATCGAGAAGAAGAAAGTTCCATGCATCACATACAGTGACTCAGAGGGTGATGACATGGAAGAATGTTCAGCATCTCTTCCATGTAATTGGTGTGCCCAAGAAATAAAAATCCAAAGGTGCCTGTATATAGCAACCACACTAGTAGTAGACACCCCATGATTGACAGCTACTAGAAAGAGCAAACTAATATGCACATAACGAACTGAGGACACTCATGCTAACAATGAAGGCATAGACACATTGGAATATGAGCATCACCAACTTCCACCCCTCAACCTAAAAATATCAATGGCGAGAAGTTGGGCACTGTTATGAAATTCAAACAGATGCTCATTATTTCGAATCTCTCCCTTTCCATTCAGTCATGGGGGAGATGGTCACCTATGCTAATCATTGGAGGCCCTTAGTTCTTTTTAGTTTTTATTTTACACATTTTTGTTTTACAAGTTTTTGTTTTAACACATTTTTTTACACATTTTTATCTTACACATTTTTGTTTTACACGTTTTTTTTATACACATTTTTGTTTTACACGTTTTTGTTTTCCAAGTTTTTTTTTTTTACATGTTTTTGTTTTACAAATTTCTTTAACTTTTCTTATTTTTGTTTTACAATATCATTACACTTTTCCAATTTTTTGTGTGTGTTTGTGTGTGTATTCCCCATCCTATAAGTTTGTCACCTAATAAGTGTTCTTCCCGATGGTATGAACTGTTTTTCCATTGATTACTAATGTTTGGTTTTTACCTTAAAGTTACGATGTTGATACTAAGGTATGTTCTTTTGATATGGCAGGCAATGAGTCCACTTCATCCATACATCCACCAGTTTCTATGGTCTCTCTTGGCTTGGAAATGTACAGTCCCTTCCTAATAAGAACTCTAACGAATCGATGACTGGGTACTTCTCAAACTAAGGAAGGACTCAAGGATTGAAAAGGGTGTGACTTCAAGGTAACTTGATGCATTTGTGTTGGCCGTTCTCTTGGGTGCTTGGATGTTTTCTTCTTGAGTTTTCTTACCGTTCTGATGTTACCCAATTATCGGAAGCTAAGACAATAAAAATAAGAAGTCTTTGCATGGTGTGGTTCTCACACATAAAAACAAAAAAAAAAAAAAGAGAAAAAGAAAAGAAAAGAAAAAAAAGTGAGAATTTAAAGCACACCCCTTTGAAAAAATAATCTCTTGGGCTACAAGCACTGGTTATGGAACTAAAAATGTTCCCTCTAACTAAGGCCCCTTCTCGCTTCCTATTCTCTCCTTTGTTTCGTTGGAATGGTGGTGGCTCTTGGAGGAGGCATTCTTGTTATTCAAGAGGATGGTTTGGCCAAGTGCATTGATGGGAAGTCACTGGATGTGGTTGGTTTGAGGTCAGAGTTGGAATGAGATTTTCCAAGTCATATTAATCATAGAACACACAAGGGGCTATACACCACCTTGTTCTTGGGATTCCATTCCATTCTCTTCTCTCCACCCTTCTCTCCATTATTCAACTCATTGCTGGTTGTATCATTAATGTATATTTTGGTAGATACATTGTTTTCTTTTTCGTAAATTCTCATGGTTAAGACTTTAACTCTTATTCCAAAGGACATTCCCAGAGCCTACGAACTCTTTGAATGTGGGTTTGTTAGGGCATCAAAGGCATGAGCCTGCTTTGGGGAGGATCCACTGACATTCCTATTTGGTACATCAGTTAAATTCTTTCCCTTAACATTTTGAAATTAATTTTATTTTGTTAATTTCCATCTTGACATCTATTTCATCGATGTCCTAGTTGTCTCTTTTTCTCCATCTTCTTGTTCCTATTCTTTCTCCATTCTATCGCTACTAGAGGTTCGCGATTAGTCATGGGGGTACGGGGCCCAATTTTTTTGATTTTATCCTAACCCCTATACCTTTGGTAGTCATCATTAATATATCCCCAGATCCACATCAACCATACCACAACCCAGCCAATGGACTTACACCGAAGCAAGGTATCAATTACATGTTAATTCATCTACCCTTGCTAATATACAACTGTGTTGTGTGTGTAGATGGCGATCATGCAACAATGGATCAGATCTGAAGGGACCACTTGGAATGGAGCGGTGCTGAAGTAGCTTTGCAAGGAGCAAGATCAATGATGTGCTTCCAGATGGACAACGAAAGATGCAATCTTGGTGTTGGCAGCAGCAACACTTCTTTCTCTCTCTGTCTTTCTCAGCTGCCAAATGAGGCCTGATGTCAATGTAATAAGGTGTTCACCCTTGTTGTCATGAACACCAGTTTTCTTGTGTCTTGTAATGATGATCTGTTCACATGTCATCCCATTAGTTTCCATTGAGTCAATAATCCCATACCTTCCCGATATTATTGTAATGAACTCGAGGACGAGTTTTCATTTAGTCATGGGGGTATGATGGGACGCGATATCGCATGGGCCACGATATCGCGTACGTGATATCGCGGCCATTGCGATATCGCGTACGTGATATCGCGGCCATCGCGATATCGCATCCCTTGCGATATCGCGTCTTCCCCTGTGATATCACAATTCACCACCATATCTATAAATAAGAGGTGGCTCTTCCTTGTTTCCTCATGCTAGGCTAGAAGTAGGGAAACTTTGGTAGATTGATCACTCCAGAGATAGAATATTTTCCATGTGCCCGCAGTAGGAGTCCTAAAGTGAACGGATCTTTATTCAAGCAACATTGTACCTGAACACAAGTTGTGTACGACAATAAAGACAAGCTTTCCGGATAAACCTTACAATGCATGGAATAGGATTTTATTATTGTTATTTATTACCTGTTAACGCGGAATAAGTACAACTTGATTACGAGCATTTAAGGATGTGTACGAATAATCAAGGAATGGATGCTCATCGCACTTAGGCTAGATTAAATTCTCTCAACACTTTCCTCCTAGTTAAGTGCCTTAGTACGACCACTTCGAGCATGTGCGTTACGTGTGGTGATCCCAGCAACGATTAGCGTTTGGTAGCCACAGTTGCATCGGTTCAGGGTGTGTATGGTAAGTGGGAACGGATGCTGACGCTAGGTAATTTAGACTTAGTTCATTAGTTAGAGTTAGTAATTAGTTTCTCAACCCTTTAACTCATTAGCATAGAAGACATAAAACATAAAAAACTATAAAAATCATATACCTCAGACTTGCTTAACCATACACCGTGACAACTACAAGTAAGTCTGGTAAGACAATGAATAATTAACCCTAAGTGTTCCAAGAGGCATGTAGGCACTTAGTCTGCAGAGTTCAACCGGATCGTGCGTGCTACGCTCGTATTCGTATGGTTGAGTGTAGGGGTATCTTGCCACTCATTAGCCACTTGGAACCACATGAGGTCCACAAAATTTTGTAATTTTGTGATTTTGCATTTTTTGTGTTGTGTTCCGATTTTGTTCTATTGAGTTCTCCACTACGGCATGAATAAATTCCTCGTCAGTCAATAATCCCATACTTATCCACTATGTAATCAATGGGGCTTGTTCTCACTTTGACTTGAGGACGAGTTTTCATTCAGTTGTTGGGGTATGATGAATCGTGATTCATCAGGCTACGATGTCAAACCCCTGATATCGGATCCACGATATTGTAGCCTAAATAACGATATCAGATACATGATATAGTGACTCCTATGTGAGCCTATAAATACACATGTAGGTGCATGAGAGGAGTCAGTCTTTAAATTTTTGAAATAGTTAATTTTAGAAGTTAGTTCATTTCTTAGTTCCTCTCAACCCTTTCTCCTAGTGCACGCCCACAGTGCGATGATTGTAATTGTACGACATCCTTTATTCGAGTGTGACGTACTTGGACACGCACATGACTAGAAATAAAAGATTGAGATTACTTCATCATTGCAACATTCACTTAGTTTAATAAATTCATTTTAATTGTTATTAAATGTAGAATGAGTACGACTTAATCATGAGCATCTACGTGTGACTACTTGGTATCCCAGTAGCGTACTTAGGCCATGCGCTTGGTAATCCCAGTGGTAGTCATGCATGAGGCCTAAGATGTGTACGGATGGTTAAGGAAAGGATGCTCATTGCACTTAGGCTAGCTTAGATTCTCTCTTCCTATCTCCTCTTAGTATAGCTCTCTCTCCCTTTTCCCTCCTAGCTTAGCTAAGATTATTTTCCATCGCCTCCAGGAATAGCATTAGTTTAGGAACATATCATACACCTCACTCTGGACTAAACCATACGTGACAAAGCAAATACTAGTCCAGGTGGGAAGACAGCGAACGACGATCAATGAGTAACTATCTAGATACCACAACTAGCCCGTCTGCGGAGTTCGACCGAATCGTGCGTGAAACGCTCGTATTCATATGGTTGAGTGTAGGGGTACCTCACCACTCATCAAAAAGCAACAAAAATATGCGAAAATCACTATAGTAATCATTTGCAGAAACAAGCGAGATATGCAAAACTATATGAATTATATAGACATCAAGCATATGAATTGCATCATAAATTTATGTGAAAAGGTTATAGGATAATGTTGTAGAAAAAAATCAACTATTTTAAAGAATCAATTTAATTTTATATCTAGAAGATTAACTATCACAACTTAAAATTCTGTTACTTATTTAATTTAGTGTATGAATTAATTTTTTAATGCTATCAGATGTGTTTCAATATATTAGCTCTAATTTTCTTAATTAAATCACAGGATTATATTACTATTATTACTGTTGTTATTATTGTTAGCTTTCTACATAAGTGAATGCAGTTTTCTTGCTAGGGTATTTTGTTAAAGTTTTGTATCTTTTGTTTTACTACTATTGGAGCTTAGTCATATATCTATTATATATTTTATGATTAAATATTGAATTTAATTACCCCATGAAGTTTTTCTTTTTGTGAGTTATTATATCTTTACAAGAATTTGGCTATGCATATTTTATTCTATATACATATTCAATTATTTGTATTCAATTTTTATTATGTAGATTCAATAATGCATATTTATGTTTTATTATGCACATATAGTTATGCATTTTTTATGTTTTTTTATGTACATATGATTATATAATACTATGTTCATGGAGTAATTATAGATCTTGACCTTGCCCAGCCCATATTCCTTATTACCTTTTGTCATTAAACAAGGATTTTCCATAGAAAGATAGATGATGTAAACTTATTTTGGTCATATTCACAAACTATGGGATCTTTGTCACTCACAATGACAATCTTGGGAGATGATGCATTTATGGAAGCAAAACATTTTTGTCCAGATTTCAAATTTAGAATAATTTGATTTTGAAAAGGGAGGTTTGATGTGTACATCACCTCCCAAAATAATTTTTTTATTTTTGGTTATAGGATTGGTGCTAGAATGAGAAGTTTGAAGGGATGAAAAGGGCATGTGCATTGCCTTTGAGTAGCAGTGATTAAGGAATTCTTTAATTATATCATATACTTAAGCAATAAACAATGAGTTAATTCGATCTGCACAAGTATAAGAAAGTTGTATGCATTTACATGGGTAGGAGCCCATACTTTGTATAAAATTGGTATTGTAAAGAGAATTAAAAATGATCATCAACAAAACCATAGTGCTCATTATGCTAAGCAAGGTCCTGGGAGGGTTGGTAGATGAGCAAAAGCCTAACATCTTTGAGTGGTTGTGCCCAGGCTTGAACTCATGTCAATAATATAAACAAATTACAAATTGAGAGATGAAAATTGCTAAGGATGATCAATAATATGGGTGTAGATTTTGATGAGTGATGCTAAAAATCCTATTTGTATTGTTGTACACGTACAATTTTGAGCATTTACCTATTTCAACTCTCCAATGACGAGATCCCATTTCTACTTTGTTAATTATGTGCTGAAAATGATCCCATTTACCTATTTCAACTCTCCAATGGCTGTAAATACATAGTTTGCATTTCAATCAAAGCCTAGTGATACTATTTAAATAAAACTATTTTCTTTTTCCTTTTACATTTTTAGAAATTTTTTTGAAAAATCATCCTAGGCTTCCCATTTGCTATTTGCAAGGAGGAGAGTCTATGAGTTGTCATCACAAATTGAAACCTTTTGAGAGTTGCTGCTACTCCCATTAGTTTGTAAGTTCAAATCTCTAGAAACATTGCTATTGCTATTGTTGAAGTATATTTAGTCTTCAATGATGAACTTGAGCTAAAATAAGAAAATCTTGTGCTTTTCTTATTTTTTATTAAGTCTATTAAGATCATTGGATGTAGCAAGCTATTAATTATCATTCCCAGCCACCTAATATTTCTTTTTCTTATTTAAATATGCTATAGCTATTTAAATATATTGTTAAAGAAGATATAGTCTTTAATGATGGACTTGGTGCTAAAACAACAAAATCTTGTGTTTTATTGTGTTTTTTCTTATTAAGTCTATTGACCTAATTTTTATTTTTTCTTACTTAAGTCCATTGAGAATTTGAGACCTCTTGGATTTAGAATTTCTTTGACATATTTTTTAAAAAATTTATAAAACAAACAAAATTTTGTTAAAAATGTATTTTTTTTAATTTGTAATTCAAACAAATTTTTTAAAAATTTTATAATTAAAATTAAAAACTCTTACAAGTAACCTTAACACCTCATTATTATGCACAATGAATGATAAAATTCCACATACACTATCAACCTAACAATGTTGTAAAAATCCAAATGGGAGAGAACAATTATAATAATATGTCTATGACTATCTAAATGGGTATATTTAATTATTTATGGCAAACGGATGTTACAGGGTGTGAGAAACCATGGTATTATTAATGCTAGCCTTCCATGATCTACGGAAACAACTGGACTGCCATGTGGGTGTTATTGATTCGTTTGTCTTTGTATAAGCTCAAAAGATTCCTTACTTCATTGCAAATCCCGACTGAAATTCAAGTTAAGCATTTGACAGAGATCAGAGAATCCAATAAAAAATTGGGTTCAAAAACAAGTTTTCTACAGCTTTCTTTGAAACAACGAAAGTAAGAATGAAGATATTTTTTCTCGCAGAGTGAGACTCTTTCTTCAGATTTTTAAAACAGGAATCCGTAAACTAAGATTCTGTACTATGTCATATCTTCACAATTTACGGTCTCACTCAATTAAGTGGATGGCTTACTCGTAAGCGTTGTAGCATAAACCTTTAGAACTTAGGTACTGCTATAGATTATGCTTGTCAATTCTCCCATCGGTCTTGTGGAGACAAATTTCATGCAAATACAGCATATATAAAAAGTCTTCAAAATTAATCTGTGCGAGGCTACTTTAACATCAAATTTCTGCGTGCAGCAGACCTTCCATGTTTCTTGTAATCCCTGACCTGAAAAATGCACAAACCTAAATCTCAAACACGGTGCAAGAAAATTGGTTTCAGCAGAAGAACAGACATGGCAGAAAGTCAGAAACTACCATTTTGGCATAGTATTTCTGAGTATGGGTTCTCACTTGCGTGGAGTTACGCGTCTTTACGTGCTTGGCAATCGCTTCGTAATCAGTGCCAAACCTGGCGATTGTTAAAAAGAAAAAACGCAGCAATCAGTGCCAAACCTTGCGAGGGTAAAAAAAAAATTCATAAAACGCTTATAAACCCAACCAAATCAGAATACATGAAAGTCACAAGTAGAACATATACATGTAATTTGAATACAAGAATAAATATTGAAACTGAAATTAAAAGGTTATTATTTTACTAAAACTTCTGGAATCATTTGACGGTAGAAATGTGCAGTGCATGCTGCGAGTCATGAAAACATAATTTTAAAAATTATCAAGCGTTCTTAATAAGATTTGAAATAAATCAACCAAATCAGAAATGAGAACTGACCCCAGAAGAACCCAATAGCAAAACCCACCCACATTTTCAGCGCCTCGTTGAATCTTTGTTGCTCATCCTTGGTCCAGTAGCGGCTCTCGGAAGACCTCTTCTCCGAAGATTCAGCCATGTTTTCTGCTATTTCCTGGTGTTGTGCGCATTTCAACTGTCCAAGCAACAAAATTGTGAGATCTTCAATCAAAGCAAGAAAGAACCCAACTGCCAGGTTAATATTATCTAAGTCATAAATGGCATCTTCAAAACAGACAACAATGATCAGTGTAATATAAGATATATATAAATTATAAAACAACCTCTTCCTCTTGTTGTTGATGGAACGAAAGATTTTCTTGTACTGATGCTGTTTGTCTCTGCTTCTGTGTCCATGCGATGTGCCCAGTAATGCTGCTGCTGTCGTGATAGAAATTGAGAAAGCCATGATAATTGCTGTGATTGCTAAAGAAGGTGGGAAGGGGATCCATCATTCTTGCATTGATTCCAATTTGCATGCTGAAAATTGTTTGGACCAAAATTCAAAATTCCAGCGCGTCATTAATTTGGTTGCACAATCAAGCCAGCCAACGGCTGACAGTTAAGGTTGTTATTCTTTTTGATGTCTGGATCGCTTCTTCCGCTGTGAGAATTGAGAGCCAGAATGACAGTTACATGGCTTTATTACATAATTAGCGGGTTGAAGGCAGGGCAGTGCCTACAATGTGAGCCTGCATTTGATGCAAACATGGTTCCACCAAAGGTGGTTATTATGTGAAAGTTTTTTTAGATGGCTGTTTTATCCAGCGTGAGAAAGCCAATATCATAATGTATTTATTACACGATAATTACGGTATGCAGACGTCTACCGTGTACCTTTAACTGCCATTTATTTCAGACATGGCGACTATTTTTGTTGTTTGGGTGCTTTTTCAAATGTGAGACTTGAGAGCCACCATGATAATTGTGTTTATTGAAGTGGTTCTTTCTCAAAGCATTGTAATACTTTAAATTTGTAAGGAAGGATACTAAAGAAATAAAATTCTAAGTGTATTTTTGTATTAATGTTAAAAATTTGCAAAGAAGCATATTACAAGAGTTTGTAATACCCCTCAACAAACTTGTTCCTTGTGCTATGCATTTCTTTGTGTTCAATGTGCTTTATGTTTAGTTGTGTTCCGTGGTCATGTATATGTACGTAACATTTGTATGTGCGTTAATTGCTTTGTTGTTGATATTGCAATTCTTGAAATGTAGCATGCATAATGATTTGTGAAAGAGACAAGATGATATTTTGTTATGTGCTAGTATATGGTAAATATATGATGAAATTGATTAATGATATTTCATACACTACTAACCTCATGAAATCCTTTAGATAGGAACTGTGGAACTAGACCAATGGAAGAATTTGGGGGGTATTTGCCAAGTATATTTATAGTCTTGTCTATGTTTGGTTATGCATCATTTAATGTCTAAATGAATAGACTTTGTTGTGAGCTTCTTGTGAGTTTGAACAATTCATTAAACAAAGATACATGACTCAAGTTACATATGATTTAAGATTTTATACCATAGTATAGATAAGCTATGTAATCCTAACTAGTACTCCTAATGAACATCGACACCACATTGAACTTATGTCACACTATATTATATTTTGAGAAAACCCTTGTATACCAAACTTAAGCTTATTTTCATTATGTGCAAATAAGTATTAACCTAGTGGGAAAGACTTTTGATTTGAAAGCTCAAGTCATATGTTCAATCTTGATGGACAATGTAGTACATAGAGTATATCATGTTGATTACTATGTTATTGTTGATGATTCTATTATAGATGATACTTTAATAATATGGTAATATATAGAGGTATACTATATAGTGATATGTTTTATTTTAATGTGTTAAAGATTATACTCTAATAATATGGTGATATATGGAAGCATACCATATATAAAGATGTTTTATTTTAAGGTGTGTTGAGAGTAACAATGATGTTGTAAATAAGTCTTAGGCTAAGCTAATAACCTAGTCTCTCTTTTAGGTAGAAGCAATGTGAGACCTTTTTAATATTTTGAAGTTTTGTTTCTATACCATGGTTTATTTTGAATATGCTACAAGTATTCTAACCTCATTTGGTTAGGACAAGTTATAATTAATCAACAATGTGTAATGTGTAAGGTTTGAGACTTAATTAACCATTAACCTTTAGGCATGTAACTTTTACTGTAAATATCCTTTCAGCCTTCCTCGTTAAATCTGTTTCTGCTAAAATGCTAGGGCATGTTTGATATTAATAAGGATGTTGAAGGATTAATCATCACTTGCTCCTGAAAGATTTCTTTCCCTGTTTTCCTTTCTCTTATTTCCCGTTATTTTCTCAGTTATAGATGTGAGAGTTAGCGTTGATGATGAGGGTTGCTGCATAGAGCGTTTTGCTGGCAAGGTTTTTGCGTAGAGGGTTTTGTTTGCAAGGGTTTGCTGGAAAACCCTTTTCAATCATTTTCAGGGGCCACGATATACACTGAAGCTTACCAAATTTGTGCGGAAATCTAACTGATCCAATACATCCGAGACGATCTAGTAAATAATAATTAGAAAAAAAAAATACCATTTCCCCAATTCCAATTGAAATATTTATACCAATATCGCGGCATCCATATCTGAAATACATACTACATATGTTTTAAATTATAAGGAAGTCAGAGTCACAAGATGTGACAATTGAAGGAACTCCGTTGGGGCAATGCAAAGGAACAAACTGAATTAAATCAAAAAACAAAATTCAGTTCTACAAAGATGGCATGATACCATAACACGGTAGAAATCACCTTGAAAACGTCGGCCCTGGAGCGCTGCTAGGTTTATATCCCAGCATTTATACGCTAACAATGTAATATTCAATTGTCCACAAGTACAATTTAATAGTTTCACTCTCATCTCTAACACACTCTGTCTCCCATGATTATTAAGTATGTTTTACATCGGTTGGGAACGTGGGAATGTATACTCAAATGAATTTAGGAACCAAAGCTGTTTCATGGGAGTGCAACTAGAGCTATTTCATGGGTGCGCAACTAGATGCATGTTGACTGTAATCAGAGAAATCAATTAAATATATAAAAAAATCCCTCTCTAAACTTAATGCAATTCCACTTTAGCCATTCATGGATCAGCACCCATGGAGACAGGGAAAGAGTAAGCATACCCTTTTGTTCAAGGTTGTTCTAACTTGTACTGGGAGTATAACATGGGTTACTTCAGTGTAGTGGCACCTTGTACTCAATCCTAGGATTATTTACAAGTAAGATTCAAGCTTGTGTTTACCCTAGAATGTGAACCTGACTCTGTTACAGGTAACATAGAGCTCATGTTTACCCTAAAATGGAAACCTTAACTCTGTGTTACAGGTAATGTAGGGTTTTGTCTTTGCTCAAGATTTTTTAGGAAATTTATAAATACTGTAACTTTAAAATGAAAATTTAACAAAATCATAATTATCAAAATACAATGATACAATGATTTATTGGTCCAGAAATAGAAATGATTTATTGGTCCAGAAATAGAAAAGATGATGGTAGAAGTGTTCATTTTATTATTTATGAAAGTTTTATCATTGTTATTTTTTTCTTTAAATCTAAAGATTTTCACTGCAGCTTTATATCATTTTTATTATAGGATGTATTATTTGAACATTAACAGAATTTGTTGAATCTGGGAATGCCTTTAGGTCCATGGAATATGGGGAACGAGAAAATTTTTGTGGGAGCGAGCTCCCTGCACACTGATCATTACCATTGTGAAACTCTAATGACCTTTAGAACTAGGTTTCCAAAAATACATTTCAAGCTTTATTTTTAATACTTCTTTTGCTCATGAATGAGTTTTAAAATTAAGCTTTATATATACCTCACCATAAATAAATACAAAATTAAAATTTCATCACTAGTTGGAAGTAAAAATCATGTAACAATAACAGTTAAAAATCATGCAAACTAAAATATTATCATATACATTCTAGACCTAAAATTCATGTTAAAAGAATCTTCTGATACTGGAAAGAAAGGGAGTTGTCCAGAAGAAACAGTTATAGAGGTTTGGCCATGAGGAATATGAGGCAGAGTGAATATCCCTTTTTAAAGCTAGCTGACAAAGGTTAAAAATATAGCATCACATTACTACATTCACCTGCAATATTACTCGATTGCTACTTCATCCCGTTAAAAACCGTGAATTTTTATGCAGTTTTATTTTTCCAAAGCCTCTCTGTGACATTATACTGAATTTCTGTGCTTAGGTTCCTGCAGATTGTTCACACAGCTAAAAATGGTTAGAAAGGTGTGTCACTTGTTCGTTAAGGTGTGTGCTTTACAATCTCAGGTCATAGCTTCAATGACAGTACGTTGAGATGTATAAGCATTGTACAAAAAAATTATTGAAACTGAACTGATCCAAGAGATCCATAAAGTGTGGCTGTAGCTTGAAAAACCAACCAGTTTTACTTCAGTATATTTCTCATATTATTGCAGAGGCAACTAATATTATTGAAAAACAAATCATTAAAATTTCAGACGCAATTAATGCAGACGAAACCAATATTATTGCTGCTCATATTTCTGGCCACGCTTTGACTGTAGATTCTCAAGGAGGATAATCTAAATTCCATAATACGTATTTTCTGGTTTTCTTCAAGCGAATCCTCTTCAAAAAAATAACCAACTCTTCGACTGTCAGTTAATTAGCATGATGGTAATGAGGTAAATTTTGAGTTAAAAACATGACGCATGAGAACATTCAACACTAAAGGAAGGCTTCAGTATACTGCAGTTCGGATTTTTGGGTCAGATTCAGTATTGTTCAGAACCCTTACCAACAATCTATACCTAAAAAATAATAATAAGTTGAGTGTAAATCCCTGGTCAAGAGAGTTGTGACTCGAGAGGTACAAGATACACTCTTCTAATGGATGACTCTGAGATCAAGTTATAGATTCCAATTTAATAAGTTAAGTAGACTGATATAAAGGCTGTTCATCCAACTATCTATATATATGGGCTGTTCATTCATCTAACTATTTCTCTAATAGTTAGGCTCCAACACCCCCTGAAAAAGAGCCAATTGTTGCTCTTTTTTCATGTTTGTTTAGTATGTCCTCATCTGAGGTTCCAATGAAGACCCAACTTACCCATTTGGTGTGGCAGAAGGCTATGAAAAAATAAGACGTTTTCAGAATGTGAGTCATCTTAATATCAGATGTCCAGTTTTCTAGTGTAATAGGGCCTTTGTCTGTTTCAATGCAACTCATTATTTTAGCAATAATGTATTCTTATGCATCTGAATTGTATAAGCACAAATGCTTCTGCTACTTTCCTGACTGACACATATTACAAGCAAGCATAAATGTAACTCAAAAGGAGTTTCAAAACTTATCCATGACTATCTTTCTAGCGGTTGGAAGACCACCTCTAAGTGAGAAAAATGACTATCTTTCTAGCGGTTGGAAGACCACCTCTAAGTGAGAAAAATGACTATCTTTCTAGCGGTTGGAAGACCACCTCTAAGTGAGAAAAATTAGAATAATCATAAAATCATAAAAATTAGGGACATCACTTAGAGAGTGATGGTAAAGTGCTTGTCTTCTAAGTTGTAGGACGAGTTTAAGCCTAGGCTTTCCTTTATCCAGTGACCTTCCTCGACACTGATTTATCCAGTGACCTTCCTCGACACTGATTTAACAAGATGAACATTGAGCCTCTAAGTGATCATCCTTTTATAAAATCATTATCAAGCTGCACCAAAATTAACAAGTTTTTAAATCATTTAAAAAAACCTCAATTACGTCTCATTTTAATTATGCGCTCGGATTTCCAGATACATAACTAACCATGGCTGAACTGTAACGCTCAAAGACTACAATCAATTATCTTTCAGTGTACATTCTAAATTGTCCAACCACTTGTGCATTTATTTATTTATTTATATCTGATAACTTATCTTGCATCGATGTATGAAATAAATGTGACAGGTAAGTTTGATCTATATCAAAAATGCATTTCTGATTCAAGTTTTAGAAAACAAGACCCACGAAATAAGAAGTGGAAAAATGATGCCTTTGTTTTCGTTAAAGATTACCTGTTATATATTGGAAAAAATTTTAACCTTTCTGGCCCTCCGGTACAATTCAGTGCACAAAACCAGCCTGCTGCTGCAAAACTCACAAGAACAAGATATTGGAGCACACCACCAAAAATGGGCGAGACTTATTCCTACCATAAAACATGGAAATCACTGTCAACGTGTGCGCCAAATTTCAATCAAGGCAAGTCATGCCCTAATCCGTCACAATAGAGCAAAACTGTTTGGCAAAATGCTCACAAAACGCGCACGCACACACAACATTTCATTTCGTGAGGAATTGAAAACAAAGAAATCAAAATCATTCCTTTACAATCACACTGGAAAGTGAATAGGATTGAGATTTAGATGCTGCAGATGAAGAATAAGAAGAAGAAGAGATTGGAATTGGGAATGATGAGGAAGAGAGTTTCTTTGTGGAGTAGCAGTGAAAAAGAAGAGCAGCGGCAGAGGCGGCACCCAGAAAATCAGCGACGGCATCTTTGAGGGAAGCACCGTGGCCAGGAAAAAGATGCAGATGATCGCCTGCTTCCTTGGCAGCTCCGACAGTAAGAGAAAGGAAGAAGCTCAACCAGACTGCGCATCTCCATCTCCATCTCCATTCCCATTTCCATGTCCATTTATGCCCCAATTTGTTACATGCTCTCATTGCACTGCTGCACAGTACTACAATGGCAAAACAGGCGAGGAAATGCTCCGCCTTGTCAATGGCTATCCAATCATCGTCAATCTCATCATCTCCCATTTCTCAGCCTCCTCCTCGTCTGTAACGAACCACTTCTCGCCTCATAGTCTTTTGATTTACGATTGTAATAGTCTTTTGGTGTGTTTGTGTGCATGTTTCCTTGAAAAGGTTAATTAGAATAGTAATAAATAAATTTATGATTAAATGTTTAAATACTTTATACTTAAAAAATATGATTTAAAATACATTCCTAAATAATAATGATAAATGATATATGGGAAAATAAAATATTTTCTATTCTATTTCAAGAGATGCTAAGGTGTGTCTTAAGAGCTAAAACAAGTATGTTGAGATGCAAATGAATGCTCATATTGAGGAACTTAACCTATGAATCAAGTTGGAGGAACCTGACCCATGAATCATGGATACTTTGTGCAAATAGTTTATATTTTATTTTATTTAAATGTAATGCATTAGTTTAAAATAGTAAAGTATCATTAAAAAGGTCATGTGTTGACTTTTCAAGGATGGGAAAATTCACATGGCTGAAGACTTAAAAAATAAGGTGCCTTATTTGATTATGTATATTGAATTGCCCTTGTCATGAATCTATTTGAAAACTCTTTCTTTGCATCTTATGAATCTATTTGAAAACTCTTTCTTTGAATATACATACTTTATTGATTTTATTATAGCAATCATGAAGAGAATTGAACCCATGATCCATTGCTGGAGAGTGAAAGATTTATAACTTTAAAAAGAAAGAAAAGAATACAAACAATCCCCAACAAGTCAATTACAAGAAACCAAAGAAAAGAATACAAACAGTCCCTAACAAGTTAGTTACAAAAAACCATTCATTATCCCTTATTCCACCTACAAATAGGAAGAGGAGGAGAGGAAAAAAGAGGACACACACAAGGCAGAAGTAGCTTTGCAGAACACAAAAGAAAAGAAGGATACATCAACAAAGAGTGTTGTTGTGAAGAGAGAGAAGGTTGTCGCTGCTACAAGAGATAGCAAAGAGAAAGAAAACAAGTGTGGCATAGCAATCCAATATTCGGAGAATTTCTCCTAGTAAGCAAGATATCTAAGCAAGGAGGTAAAATGATCTATCTTTGTTATGTTTGATAATGGCTAACAAAGGCTAATTTTCTCAAACTTTTCTCTTCTTGCTTGTCTAACCACCTTCACAATGCTTGTATGAAAATATCAAGATTGTTGTTGTAAGCTTAGACTTTTTTCTGAAATCCTTTATTACCTTTTCTTTGGATCTCTCTGCCCGTCCTATGCACTCTCATACCTAAATGACTTGAATGAGAGTTGTTTCTGTAATGATTCAAAAACACCTATAATGATTTGGGGCATTTTTGGCAAAGGATTGCCAACAAGGGTTATGGATCCCTAATGTGAGGATTGGTACTCTCAGCAGAAAGCAAGAGTATCCTTGGGCCCATCAATCATTGTGAGTTGTTGAATTCTTGGATTTTGGTTAGAATTTGGTTGATAAACCCTCCCCTTTTGAATGCATAAATTCTAAATCTTGAATTATACTTTTTTTTTCTATACCTTTTCAAGTCTGATTTTAATATCTTTCTATAAGTTGAGTGGGGGAAAACCTAGGATGTTAATTTGTGGTTATGATCTAGCTATTCTCTGCTATTGAACATATGAATTTTCTAATTAAATGATTATCGGTAAAATGGTTACAAGAGTTAAATTCAGATCTTGTTTTTGTGTGTGGTTGGAAATTATAAAATATTATTATGTGATTGAACAAATATGAAATTATTATTTTATCTGCTTATGTGGTCATTTCTTTGGTTTTCAAATGTGCAAATGATTCTGATTAAATATTTCTTTTTAGGTTAAATAATTAAAAATTTTGATTTTTTTAATTTAATAAATCTTGGATAGATATTTTACTATGTCTATTTCTTTTTAAAATTATCTCTTAATTTTTAAATTAACATTGATTGACCTATTTCAGAGCTAAATATAAGCACTCTCACCTGAGCATTTTCTTCTTTCAACCAGCTTTCTTTTCAGGGGCTTTGGCTGCTAGCTCTTGCTCCACATCATCATCTAAAAAATGCGACCTTTGTAACACGGACAAGTACCTGCTCATTGTCACCGCCATTCCCGTTGGAACATAAAAGTAGGGTTCTCCGTGGAATGCCCGTGTCACATGCCTGTTTTTTTGACTTCTTATGCTGGATGATTCAATCAAAGTTCAGCCTTCTATTTTCCAAAATGCATGTGCCTTGTTTTATATATAAACAGATAAAAGTTTGCAATTTGGAAATTTAGAAAAAGCTTAGATGTAAATAATTTTTTTAAAATTAAAGATACGCCTCCATCATACAAGTGAATGAACAAAAGAATTTGGTTGCAGAGGAGACATTGCAAAACATTGAGCCCTAAATAAATTTTTTTGAAAAAATTTACGGATTAGTTCAAGCTTAAAAAATTTAGAGATTTGTTTGCAGCATGTGAGTGCAAGATCTCAAAAAAGTTTACAACCGTAAACATTTTTAGAAAACTTAGATATAAATGATTTTTTTAAAAATTAAAGATATGCATTCATTTTTTGAGTGAATTAATAAAAAAATTTGTCTTAGCAGAGAGAAGAATAAAAAATTAAAATTTAAATGATTTTTTCTAGGAAAAATTATTTGCATTATCTAAGTTCAAAAATGTTTTGAAAAAATTTAGAGATTTTTTTGCACTGCTCATTAAAGGATAGGATCATCACCCTGAGCCACAATTCTTGTCTCACTGTCTTATTAAAACATTATCCTACAAAAGTAAGGTTAGGGTGGATGCATGAGCAGAAATAGGTTGGCTCAAAAAATTAAGTTTAAAATTTAGGAAACATTTAGAGATTTTTCTCAATTGAACTAATAATATATGTTATATCCTCGATCTTTTACACGGTAAAACCACAGTTTTTTTAGCGGTGCCACGGGCAGTGGCGGAATCAAATTTACGAAACCAATAAAAAAATGTCAGAGGAGCTCTCCCTTAATCACTGCCCACCAAGTTCTGTTGATGATATTGTTCGGTGATTTTTAATTTTTTTGGGTACAGTGAATCTCCCACGATAGATCGTGAACTTGGATAGAGCTTTAGTAGATTAGCTTAATTCAATGCATTTAGCGAGAGTTGTTTTGAAAATCTGAAAAGCCTACGGATTTGAATGCATCAGGCATGCATTTGGGACAATTCCAAAGCTTCTGTAATTCCCGTTTTTCTAAGGCCATTTACATTATTTTAAAACGCATTCCAAATTGGGAATTGTTCTTGCGATTGATAACAAAAATTAAAATCTAAGCAAGAGTTGTGCGGTCAGTGTCACCGTCTCGATTTCTTTTTCCAAGTTAAATTATTTTTAGGTCACGCTTTAACCATGATGTTGCACTTGCTCTGGAAGGGACTCGAATATTTCATGTCTACGCATTATTGTATTCTTTAATGCTTTTTGTTGTTACGCCAAAATGAAATTTCTTTCTTGCTGCCTCTGCTACGCTGCTCTTGTACTCTCTCATTCATCTTCCTGAGACGACTGGTTAGTATCTGCTTTCTCTGACTTTCGTCATGGATCCATAGCAAAAAAAAAAGCATGTTTTTTGGAATTCCTGGTAGCTTATTTGGCAGATTTTCCTGCTTCAATTGTTTCGCGGTAAATGTTTGCTACATGTTCAATCTGAAATTCAATTTTTGCTATACATGTAACAGTCTCGATGGATTGTTTTATCGTCATGGTCATACCAGGAAACAATTAACATGCTTGATCTTCACATACTTTGTATTCCTTTTTATGGCGTCAATGTTGTATTTGACGGTTACTTACGCTTCATGTTTGTCTCGCAAAATATTGTTCTTCTTGCATTTCTGAGTTTTCTCTTTAAGTAGAATTCCATTTCTTATTTCTCTGCAAGCATGGTGTCGATTGTGCTGTCTGAGGCGTCTCTTTACTGATGAATTCCATGAACCGAAAGTGCAGAGTGGAAAATACCCTTTCAGTTTTTACAAGGATTGCAAAATTTGTTCATCTGATGTAGGAATCCCGTTTCTGATAACTTATACGTGTTAAATAGTTAATGTACTTCTATGCAGTTGTTTAGTCAACTCCAATTGGCAGGTGTTTTTCTATGATTCATAACCCAATAAAGCTGTACATATACTTGTTTCATCCATCTGCAAGTTGAAAATCGGGCATCTTAGATCTGGTCGTGGGCCTGATCTTAGGCCCTGACTCACCCCCTGACCAAGCTCGAATCGTAAACTCTAAACTATCTGTAGAACGTTTATGAGGCTCTGATCATCCTATCTCAGGAAATTTGGAAAGCGTGATTGTGACACTTTTTCTTTTTCCCTTTACTTGCTGGAAAATTAAAATTAAGATTTTAAAATCATTGAAGTTTTTGTTTAGAGAATACTCGTTGAATCCGCTGAATCCGTTATGCAAGTGTAACTTTGCATTCTTCAAACTTAAACGTTGAAGTTTATGTTTAGAGGATAACTGTTGAATCCGTTATACAGTGTAACTGTGCATTCTTCAAACTTATTTCCCTTTCTATTTGCTTTCAGTAGGATAACATTAGTTGGCTTAACGACATCTAAGTCCTTAATGCCCATTCAAGGGAACAAGAAACAGAATAGCCATGAAACTACCACCATAAAGAACCAAGATTCCAAGAGTCATCGCTATCAAGGGAATTGAAATTTTAATTTTTAAGCAAAATAAAGAATTAATTCTAGGTGCTAGTATTATCCAGACAAAAAACAATTCATAAGTGACATGCATGTTCTAATTAAGCTTGACTAACATGATATATTAACATGGGGCCAAACTCTTAAAACTTCTCAAATCATATTCCAACTTCTTATGTTTTACAAGAAGTGGAAAGTAAGCATGAACAAAGATCACTTAGCAATGAACTATAAATTATCTATGCCAAAAAACATACAAACCTTAATAAATGAAATGCTTTAAAAGAATTCAAAATGACTACCTCTATTGCTATGAAGTTTTAGTTTGGAGAAGGACAATATAATCTCAAGGTCAGGTTGGTGTTGAACTCTTTAAGATTTTTGACTCTTTTAACCAGCCTTAAAAAATTAGTCACATGCAGTTCCAAATCAGCCAGAACAGTCCCCAAAAAGCATGAAAGAGCGACCCTAAGGTCAGCCAAGAAACAGTCCTTAAAACACAGGAACAGCTGTAAGTTTAGCCGAGAAACACAGTTAAGGCTCCCATTCGAATTAGCAAGGAAGTGTTTGAGGGCAAACTGTAGTTAGGTTGCAGGTTGTGGTTCTGTCCTAGTCAACTGTAAGCAGGACACAGATCAGTCTGGTCATGATTTCCTGTCAAGAAGGTGCGAATTACAATGTGGTTGCATTGTTATCAAGTAGTTTCTGGAATTCAGCCTAACTCAGTTTGCAAGCATTATGCAGTTATGGTTATGGTGCGATCAAGTGCAAAGTAGGTGCAAGTTTTATCTTGATGATATTAAGCATCGAGGACTTTCATGTTTCTTTGGATCTGAATCATGAGTTGACTGTGGGTTGTAGTCAGGTCATAGTTTATTTGTGAGTTCAATCAAGGTCACGACAAAATCATGGTGAAGTTGCAGTTGCAGTTTGACATTGGAATTTAAAAATTTAAAATCAGAAAAGGTCTGATACGGTATATACTGACATAAGGTAGTCTAATATAATTCAATCGTGTATGTAAGGGTGTTGGCCTCTTGTGTATGTATTGAGTGTGCATACTTGTGAGTGAAGAGAGAATTGTTTGTGTTTCCAGGGGAGGTTGATCTCCTTTGATTTGTGGTTTTTTGATTATTATTTCTCATCCTTTGAGGTGTGGATTGCGATTCCACATCTTTGTAAACGTTGCATATTCTTGTTTCATTTCACAATTAATAAAATTTTGTCTGTTTCCTTGTTCAGTTGTGAACTTGAGTTAAAGTTGAGTTGGGGAATTGTTCCAGGAATCTGGTTCTATTTTAGAAACAATCCTATCATGGTGTCTAGAAACCATCCTATGATGGGCAAGAGATTGCCTGTTTAAATTGTTTGCTAAACAAAGATTGTTCCAAGAGTAGCTCTCCATTTGTGGAAAATCATTTTTGCTGTTTTGTTAAAACTGAGACTTTTGAAAATTTTAGCAAGCGCATTGTCCTTGTAATCTTGTCACACCAAAGGTAGAGGCTGAATGGTTCCACAATTTTATAGAAAATTGGTTCAGCTCAGGTATCAATATAAATACATTGCCAACATTTCTTCCCTTGAAATTTTCTATCAGAATATTTGGTTTCCATGGATAAATTTTCCAAACTGTTTTAGGATTTGATTTTGTGAGATCAAGTAAGGACCTATTCCGTTTAAATACATAAGGGCGCAAATATATCCAAACGTTATCTAGTCTGTTAATAAATAATGATGCTAGACGACTTTTCAATTGTAAACTGTGAATCTAAAAGCTGGTCTTTTAAAATTTTAAACTAAAAATGGTAACGTATAAGGAGCTACATCGGTCATGTAATGGTATCAAATGTACATTGTTAAGCAACTGCATTTTTATTATTGTATATAGTGATTTGTTTCCTTCATTTCATTTTCTTTCAGGTAACATCAAAATGGTGAAGAATCAGGAAAATATAAAGAGGAAGAAATTCATTTTTATGTTTTCAAGATAGACTTAATTGTTGCATAAATCTTGTACTTTTTAACGTAAAAATGAGGGTGCCTCGTACAAAAATCCCAGAAGAGGAACCTCTCTTGTCTAAAATTCCTATCCATCATGCTCAAAGTAAAAGCAGACGTAAGTTGTATCGATGCAAAAGTGCTCCGGCTCCTGTGGCTGACTTTGCCAATGCTAATGCAGAAGGTGCTACAGAACAACCTCTTGTTCCATTTCAGGCCATACGTGACTCAACAATCATTCAGGCTTCTTTGATAGCATCTATATATTTGGGAGTAGGGACTATATGTTTTCTTAGCTTAAATCAGGAACTCAAAGGAGGAAAGACAAATGGGGCTGTTGATGCTTTATATTTCTCTATTGTAACCATGACTACACTTGGTTATGGAGATCTTGTGCCTGATGGTGTTTCTACTAAGCTTCTTGTTTGTGCTTATGTTCTTACTGGAGTAACCCTTATGGGGGTATTTCTTACCGCTGCAGCAAACTACCTGATTGAAAAGCAAGAAAAACTGTTGATCAAAGCATTTGATGCTGAAAGTAAGAATGACCTGGATGAATTTATGAAGCATGATGAAACTAAAAAAACTTTTGAAAAAATCTTTCCATCACTGATTATCTTTATGATAACATTCGTTCTTGGTATAGTAATCCTGAATTTAATTGAAGGTTTAAATATTCTGGATTCATTTTATACTGTCTGTTGTACAATTACAACATTAGGATTTGGGGACAGATCATTTCAAACAGAGCTAGGAAGGATTTTTGCTATATTTTGGATTCCTTCAAGTACTGCTTGTGCCGGACATTTTATCTTGCACCTTGCCGAGTTGATAACATCTGCAAGACAACAGAAATTGGTTCATTGGGTCATGAAACGTCAGACTACTCCTTCAGACATTGAAGCAGCAGATATGGATGCAGATGGAGCCCTCTGGTACAAACTTAAGTTTGAGAGAGTTAAAATTGAGTCTTCTTTTAAAGGGCTCTCGCTTCATTTTATATTTATTTTCCTCTTGTGTTTACTGTTGTTTAGTATGAAAATTTCGATCTTTGGATAGATTAATGAATACGTTGATATATGCTACATTTCAGCCGTGCAGAATTTGTTCTCTATAAACTGAAAGAAATGGGAAAGATTGAAGACAAAGATGTTGCACTTATACTGAAGGAATTCGATTATCTTGATGTTGATGACTCTGGGAAAGTCACCAAATCTGATCTGAACTTTGTACAGGGAATGAAAAATCAAGATATTTAAATGCTTTTAAGATTATGGCGTATCTTATCTATTTATTCTTGAAGGTGCTAACATAGCCAGGCAGTTGAAACGCTTGTCTCATAGTCGGTGGTGTTTGTCATGGAGAAACTATGTTTGCTATGGAGAAATTATCAGTTCCTGTGCCATTTAGGTTTAGCTTGAATTTTAAGAGAGTATATTTAGTTACTCTAGATCATATTTTGTATAGCATCAGGTTGATTTTAAAGTTGGAAGCATTCTTTATAAATGCGCATTTGGGACTTGAATAGAGTTTCAAATCCTAGGAATCCTACAGCAAGAAAATCTGTCAAAAACTTCGAATGTTTACGAATATATATATTTTTAATGTAAGGTTTTTGATGTGCGAACTTGAAGATTAACAGACAAGATTAGCTTGGTTAAGAATTCGAAAGGGAATGAAAGCAGGAACCATAAATACAGTGATAATGAATCTAGGCTGGCTTTTCGAAATAATCTACCTTCATTGTAATGATGATCTTGTCATTGCATCCACTTATCTTTTTATGTATGATTGCCCTTTCAATTCATTATTAGTCTGTTGGACCTTTGTGAGTGTCGGTTCTAAAATTGCATCAAATGAGAGAGGCAACCTTTAAGTAGATTTAATAATGATTTTTGGTGAATTTTTTATTCTATATTTTTTTGGTGCTGGTAACAAAACGGACAAATACTGCAAGATAATTGCAAGGTTTAGTATGTGGCATAATATTTTCTATTATAAATTAGTGTTTTTGACATGTTATTCCGTCAAGCATTCCAGATTATTTGGGTTAAATATCCCAGCATTATTGTAATTTCTGCCTTTGTGTAATCCTATAATAAGCAAGAGCCAAACTCAAACGGAAATGTCAGAAACATGAAAGTATCAATATTATAAGCATATGCCATTTTGATTTCTATTTACCAAGAAGCAATTTGCTATGATGAATGTGATTGAAATGAACTTGAAATACTAACCATTAAGATATGTGGATGGAGTAATTGTGCAATGTTTCAAAGACTTGAGAGTCATGATCTCAAATTATTCTCTTGATAATTTGAGGGAGGTATTGGAGGATATTTTAATTGTCCCAAGAAATAAACTTTGACATATATAGTATCTTCATGATAAAAATGAATAGAAGCAGGAAAAAATTATTGCTTGATTATGATCATGATTATAATTTTAGCTTTGTTCCAATGGTATGAGATTGATGGAGGTGGGGAGATGGGTGATCGAGGGGTTTTGGATCCCAAAAATAATATTAATAAGTAAAAAGTTTTAGAGTACATCATATGTTTAATACAAATGGAGAGAACTTTCCAATTTTAGGGAGGTCTATTTAGGGGTACAAACTTAGAATTGAAATAATGCTTTGAAAATTCAAGAGAGGAAAATTAGTTATTAGCAAGGACAATGATCCTAGTTCTAACAACATTTTCATCACTTTTGATATCCATACTTGAATGTAAAATAGCAAAAGAATTCAATGTAGTAATAGAAAGCTTTGACGAAATATCAACTTTTGTAGGAGAGGAAGATTCAATGAAAATTAATGGCATAACTTGTCTCCCACAATTGACCTTACATCCAAATTCTTTGACATTAGCATTGTTACTTTTCAATATAAAATTAGTCTTTGAGTTAACTGTATACTTATTAGATAGTGAAAATTATCCTTTTGAGTTTTCTAGTTAGACTAATTGATGAAGTGTCAATTGGACGTTGCATTTACTAGGCCGTGTATATGGGGTCCCATATACGCGGCCTCGTCGACGCGGCCCTGTCGATGCATCCTTCCATGCGTCGACGTGGCCTCGTTTACGCAACGTCTATTCTAGCCTATAAATAAGTGGGCTCCTACCCCTCTTAGGTACTTTTTTAGTCAGTTGTAGCGAAGCCTTTGCATTTTGTTTCTGTAAGAGTTAGAATATTTTCCCAGTGCATGCCCACAGTGTGATGCTTGTAATTGTACAACACCTTTATTCGAGTGTGATGTACTTGGACGCACACATGATCGAAAATAAAGATCGAGATTACTTCATCATTGCAACATTCACTTAGATTTAATTGTTTAATTGTTATTGTTATTTATTGTTTTCTTAGTTAATATTTCTTTATCATCATTTACTATTCCTGTTGTTAAATGCGGAATGAGTACAACTTAATCACGAGCATTTAAGTGTGACTACTTAGTAACCCAGTAGTGTACCTAGGATCTACGCTTGGTAATCTCAGTAGTAGTTGTGCACGAGGTTCAAGATGAGTACGGATGATTAAGGAACGGATGCTCATCACACTTAGGTTAGCTTAGACTTCATTTCCTATTACTCATTAGCTTAATCAAGATTATGTTCCATTGTCTCTAGGGGTAGCACTAGTTAGGATCACATCATACGCCTCACTCTGGACTAAACCATACGTGACAAAGTAAATACTAGTCTAGGTGGGAAGACAGCGAACTGCGATCAACGTGTAACAATCTAGATACCACAACTAGCCTGTCCATGGAGTTCGATTGGATCGTGCGTGAACATTCGTATTCATATGGTTGAGTGTAGGGGTACCTCATCGCTCATCATTGGCGCCATTGCCGGGGATGGTGCTAGTTATTTAGATTAGTTATATCATACAAGATCGTTGTATATGGAATTAACAATATATCTTTTAGGAAGAATATATATATATATATATTACAAAAATTCACACACAATTTCACAACCATGCCTCTCCTTCAAGACTATAATAATGCCACATCTAGTGAGGCAGTTCATTGGAGAACCAACAAATATTATGACAATGAAGATTGGAGTACGCAACCTGAGGTGGGGGTTTTTTGTGAACATAAACAAAGACAACATCGTCTCAATGCACGAAAGCATAACTTACTTGATGACGATGAACCCCTACTGGACACTACAAGCATAACGGAAATACAAGAGGCTGTTCTAATAGCCTGCAGGCATCGTAAGGAAAGTTTTCTACCCGTGCTTGATTTAAACAACTTTCCCAAGTTTTCAGGAGGCTATGATTCAGATCTGCAACAACATTTACAAGCCTTCTACGATGCCTGTACATGGAACAATATTGATAATGGGTGGCAAAAACTTAAGCTCTTTCCTCTGACACTTGTTGGCCAAGCAAAAGTATGGTATAGGTTGTTAAAACCAAAATCAATTCGACGTTGGCCAACAATGGTAGAGCTCTTCAATGAAAGATATCAAACCTATGCGAAAGTGTCAGCCTTGAGCAGACAAATCCAAGAATGGAAACAAGCGCAACATGAACCCTTGGACATGGCCTTAGAAAGATATTATGCAGTGTTAAACAACTGCCCATGCCATGGGTTCTCTGAGGAAAGGCTAATGTACCATATCATAGATGGGCTCCGTAATAAAACAAGGGAGATCCTAGGGATGTACGCCTGAGGTCAACTATATGAGCGACGAACCCATCAATTCCAAGAGCTTATTAAGCGGGTAGCAAAAGAAGAAGGAGCAATAGCCAAATGGGAGAATGTTGAAAGTTCTCAACAAGACCAAAATCTCAACTTAACAAGGGTCCATGATCATGAAGAGGAGAAATCAACTCACTTCAAGGAGGTGGAATCTTCTTTGCCAATCCTACAATCACTAGATGAAATTGAGGCAAAGATTAATAAGATGATGGACTGGGTACATAAAAGATGTGGAGAATATGCCAACATTATTAGAGGATGAACTATGCCAAATCGAGAGACAAGACAGGACACCACGTGGCAATCGAAACAAAGGGTAGAAGAGAATAAGGATAATGACTTAACTGCCAATCATATGTATCAATGTAATATGTGCTTGTACGATCACCCCAAAGGTCAATGTCCAATCTTGTCACATTTACATGAGCATTGGGGAGGAATGTTACATCCAGAGTTCATACAAAAATACTGTGTTCAACCATAGTGGCAAAAACCTCAGTCGTGGGGGAGGCCACCACCAACTGGACCATACCCTTTGTATGTCCCAACGCCAAATGCTTATTATGTTCAACACCTTGATACTCCAATGGGATTAGCATCCTCTATTTAACCTCATCGTTATCATTATCCCGAGTACTATCCACCCATGTCCTCTCCAACAAAATCACCACCTCATGTGCCTTACACTTCTTCTCAACCTCAATATTCTCATACTTCACCCCCTTCTACATCACTGCCAGCTATGCTAGAAGGTTTCACACCATAACACCAACCCACAAATGTTACTTGTGCTGCTACTGTCAACAGCAGTGGAGGCCCTTCACAACATTGAAGGCATCCCTTCTTTAGACGTGACCGTCAAAAGGGACACCACAGTTCAGAAACCACTGCATCCACAAACTTAGCACAAATTCAACACTGTGGTGCATCTTCCTCTTTGAACCCAATGCCTCATGTTACCTTATCAAGGCCACCACTCAATACTCCAACAACCATGGGGCCCAATGAATATTGCCACATAGGGAGACATGTTGATCCTTGCATACCATCTTTCGGTCACAAGTACCAAAGTGGGTCAACTCCTTATAAATTAACCACATCTTATCACTTGCCCCACAATGTCAACTCGAATCAATTGTGTGAACCCTAGTGGGGTAAGTATGACTGAGTCCCAATATTTCCAACATGCAAAGATCCCAACCTTCCATTTATTAATTCTAGCCATGCTCAACCGTTTAGCTATGGGGGATATCCTCCATTCTAACATCATAGAATTAATAAATATTTTTCTGTTTCTTTAATTTTTCAACTTTTTGTTTTCCAGTTTTTCACCTTTTAAATCATTGTTTTATCTTTTTGTCTTTTTACCTTTTTATGAGTAATCTCATCCATGAATAAAACACTCATGTGGCTTGTTGGTTGAGGTGTTATTCTATGCTATCAAGTCTCAGGTGACTAATTATTTGAATAGCGAGCCCATCAAATCCACCCTACCATTCTATTAATAAGAGGTTCTACTCTGGGTATGGTGATATTCTTGACCTCATTAAAACTTAAAGTAATTATGTGCTCATTATGCCTAGAGTGAAAAATGATGGACTAAGAGGGAATGGCCATGGTGTGACATCAAGGGAACTTGTGGATTCTTTTTGGTGACATCTGTAGGTGCTATTATGCAACTTGGTAGTACTAAGATCCTTGTAGATCTAAGGAAAAATGGGAGTAAGAGTATTAAAGGCACCCAATAAAGACGAGCTTTTCAAAAAGAGAGAGAGAGAGAGAAGAGAGTGTGCCAAAGTGGCCAAACAAAAAACTTTGCTGCAAAGAAATTCCAAGTCACTCCTCCCTTGCACAAAATGCCAAGTGATCGTACGCCTTGCTGTCATGGTGCTCTTATGGTTGTCCATCATTGGATGAAACAATGCAATGTCACTGCTCGGAGGAATGGACTTGGTCTTGATTTTGGAACAATGGGCTAAGGACACATTAATTATGCCCCACACTCAAGATTCATTGTGCCCTAAGTCAGTTACCTCACGTCCCAATCTCTGCAATCCCTTCTCCGATTCATTCCATCTCGTTGTTCATGTATTTTTGACTCGTGTCTTGTATAGCATTGAATTCATACCTCATCACAGTGGTATCAAAATGTGTGTGTTTTGTTGCATCAGTATAGATTACATTTAACCCTTCTAGTGCCTACGGACATCTTAAGGTGTGGTTACGCAAGGGCATATAGGTTGGAACCTACTTTGGGGAGGACCCACTTACGTGACTTTTGTAATTTGTACTTGTTGCACACCACCACATCATCTTATACCCTCCGAGTATTTCATTTCCAAATCTATTCTTTTCTTTGTCATCATTTTATCAAACGTTCCTCAAAACCAGGTCTGACATTAAAATTTTAGGGTAACTTCCTTGAAAAATTTCAAACTCTAAAATCACACTAAGTAAAGAATGCAACATTTATTAAAGGCAATGAGTAAGGTATGAAATCATTGAAGTTTTTTCAATAACCTTACTAACAATTGATCTTTGTGTGATTATAGATGGCCCCTAAAAGAAGACAACAAGGAGGACCTTCTCAAGGTGGAACTGAACGACCTAGGGGAGGCAAAGGCCAAGGACCTCATGTAGAACATGCAGAACAGAAGGCAATCATTCAACATCCATCATGAAACTCCTGTTACTACATAATCTATCCAAGCAAAGGGATGAGAGGTCAGGGCCTGAGCTTATGAAGAGGAACAACGACTATTTGTGGCATGGCATGTCAAGGCCAATCAAGTGTTCCTGCAACTGTCATGTCCATGAAAAGTGCTGACTCCATCAAACATTGGAACATCAGCATGGACGACTCATAATCCTTAAATGGAAGAAAAGAAATGTTAGGCACTTCTTCAATGGTATCAATCTCAGAAGCCTGGTGCACAAGACAAAGGAAAGGCACCCACGGAGGAGCCATCGCTACCGGGAACCCCATGAGTTCCACAAGTTTTGTCTTTTGTGTCTGTGTCCAAATTTTGTTTAATTCTCCATTGTGGCATGAATAGATTTCTAGTCAGTCAATAATCCCATACCTATCCACTGTGTATTCAATTTGGCTTGTTCCTCACTTTCTTTGACTCGAGGATGAGTTGTTATTCAGTTGTGGGGGTATGATGAAGTGTCAATTGGATGTTGTGTTTACTAGGTCGCATATACGGGTAAAAAAAACTCATTCCTTCTAAGCCATTTTACCTTGCAAGAGAAGACTCATTAACACCCCAAGACATTGTTATTTTCAAAGCTACCCTTCAATAGTGAAAGGCCTCATTATTTCTACCATGGCATAATAAGGGAATAATAATAATAATAATTAACCTACATTAATGTAATGTTGCATTGATATGTATACTGATAAAATTCAATATATGGTGCGAGCTATGTTGTTGATGAGATTTGGGGCATGGTGCCAATGTAAAGGATAATTATTAACATGTCATATTAGGAGTTTTTATTGGTGATTATGAGTACTTTATATAACTCAACATTGCCCATTAGAATTAAACCCATGACGTGGAGCTTCCAAATCAAATATCTAACCACTAGGCTAGCACCTCATTGTTGTTTATAGTTTTGGTATAAACAAAATGCTAAGTGCATACACTCCTCTATAATATACATCAGGTATATCTTCTATAAGAGGTTTCTTGCTACCTCCACACCTAACCTACATCAATGATATCTTATGCATTGTATTCAACTACCTTCATTTCAAGCTTGCATGACATTTTAGACGCTTTGCTCAACTACCTCTAGAACACAACAAAGCACAATTGAAAAGCAAAGTTCTACTTATTTTGTTTGAAATAATAAATTTTTTTAGTGTTTCACTACTACTTTCTTTCACTTTTTACGTTTTCCTTTTTTACTTCATCAGGGCTCTGTATCCACTCCAAACTCTCTTAATAGTTCATTTTATTTTACTCATCCATGAGATTTGGCATGGTTTTACACTTAGCTACCAACCTAACAATAATCCTCCTCCTTTCGTATGTAGGCTTGGAATAGTTACTATAGATAACCCCATTTTGTTGGAATAAGGCTAGGATGATGAGGATGATGATCCATTTTATTTTACTTATTTATCTACCCTAACAGTCAACTAATCATAGATGGGATAAAAATAAATGTTTAAAATGATTATTCATTTTATTTTATGTATTTCTTTCCTACACTAGGGTTCCTCTTTAAGAAATCTATTTTATTTGTCCTTTCTATTTTTGTTTCATTATGATTTTGTTATTGTGCATTTTTAAGGACCTTTAATTAGACTATCGAAATTTTATTTTCCTACTTTAAAGAACAAAACAATGTATTCATTGCTTATTTTATGCCTTCAAATTTGATTGTCATCCTTAGGTGCAATTACACTTTTCATTTAGCATTAAAACTACATTATTAAAGGGTAAGGCTGAAATTTACTCTTCTAAGGAATATGAATAGAGACCTTGAATTTTTCACCCTACATTCCATATATGTGAACTTTAGCAAAATCACATTCCCATTATCTTAGAAACATTTCCTAAAGATCCTTGAATGTGCAAACTTATTTAAGTATATGTCTTTATAGTAATGTGTTCTCACATTCTTGATTTTTGTGATATATAAATAACTTTGAACATCTAAATTAATGTTAAATATTTTAAATAATTTTTTTGTTAAACTCATAACTTGGAGGTTCCAAATAGAGAGCCTTACCACTAGGTTAACACCTCACTCGTAATTTTGTTAACAATTAGGTTTCAATTGAATTTGTGAGAAGGATATTCTTAGCCAACTTTGAGACCTCAAGGAATTTGATAAATCAATTTTTTTTCTTGACTACAATATCAAGTATCTGATATCAGAGTCACAATATTGGATCCCCAATATTGGGGCACAAGATACAATGTCATGTATTTGATATCACAGACATGTGCAAACCTATAAATACAACACTTAGGCACACAGTCCACATAGTTTCATTTCACACCTAGTGAAATTACATCAGTTTGTTTTCTCAATTTAAGCACTTAGCACTTAGGAGTCTATGGCCACAGTGTGATGTTTTGTAATTGTATGGAGTCTTTATTCGAGTGAAATGTACTTGGACATGTTTCATGCACGAAAATAAAGATCGAGATTATTCTACATCATTGCAGCATCACTTAGTCTTTATTGTTTACACTTAGAATAATTTTCCTATTTTCACTTAGCTTAATGATTACTATTTTCATTAGTTACTAATTTACTTTCAATGCATTTTACTATTACTATTGGTAAGTAGAATGAGTATGAATGATCTCAAACACATAAGTGTAACTACTCGATAACCTAGTAGTCCTATCACTTGGTACGCCCAGTAGTGAGGTACTTGGTAATCCCAGTAGTAGTTACATGAAGTCCAAGGTGTGAACAAAAGGTTAGGACCAGATGCTCATTGCCTAAGCTAGATTAGATTCATTTATTGTTACTTAGATTTAGAAACATGTACTCTTACCTTATGTTTTCTAGGAGAATCATGACCAACACAACATCATCTATCATATACCTCATCATGAGTTAAACCATATGCCTCAACTTTACTAGCTCACGTGGGAAGACAACAATCTAGACTCTAACTAATTACTCGCATAATCACATTACCTTATCTACAAAATTCAACCAAGATCATGTGTGAACACTCATATCTTGTATGGTTGGGTGTTGGATACTCCACTGCTCATCATTGGCATTGTTGTTGAGGACAAGTTAATGTTATGCTAAGTAATTGATTTTTCTCAAAGTTTGTTGTATCTGAAACACAAAGTCATACGTTACAACCATAAGAAAAGCACAAGTAAAACATAACATTTAAAAACTATAATATGGCTTCAAACAAAGATCAACCATCACTTGCCAAGAAGACAAGAAGAAGCAACGATAAAATCATTCATGAAGAAAAATGGGGGATGCTAATGGAAACAAGAATCACTTATACTCACACTGATCCTTACCATCTAGACTTCACTTTCATCTTCCATCAAGATAATCAAATGAGGTGGAGGGACATGCAAGGCAACATAGTCCTACCTCTAGAACATGAAGCACTTAACATGCTTCAAACTACCTTAAGGGGAATGCATTTTGAATAGATCCATGAAGGGTATCATGTGACTCAACACATGATAAGACCCTATGAAACCAAAAAAGATCAGATGAGTTAAGATGCTACCATGGAGATCAAACATGTACATAGCAAAGAGAAGTAGGTTAACACTTTTGTTATCATAGAAGAACTTGATGCTGATTAATTCATTTTAAAACAACTCCACTAGAACCATGAGGAGCCGTAAAAAACACCTATCATAAGACTAGAGGAACCTGTCAAAGACCAACTTCATTTTACTCTAGCAAAGACACACAAGGGGAAGGCTACTGACTCAAGATACAAGCGAGACTTTAGGACAAGGGTTCCTACTAAGTCTTACAAAGAAACATACAAGAGTCATGAAAGGAGAACCAATTGAAATCATTCTCCTGCTACCTCATTAGTCTCATCGCAATCATTAGAGGACTCTGATATGAGATGACACAAGTACTGAGACTCTAATAAGGAAGAAAGATGAACTCATGGTCATCATGATAGACATTCAAGGTACTTTTATTCAAAATATGAAGAGTACGAATGAAGAAGATGAAGAGACAGAAGAGAGGATCAAGAGAGGCATGAGCATAGAAAGGGTCACCACTACAACAAAGCATAAAAACTTGATCACAATGATGAACCCCTTATGGTAAACTGAAGCATGATCAATATTTAGGAAGCTATCTACATACCAACCAAGCATGTGGGAGATAGCTAAATTAAACGGCTAGACATGAACAACATGCCACGATTTGAAGGTGGTTACAATGCAGATCCACAACATCACCTTTAAGCATTCCATGATGCTTGTGCACTTCAAAACATAGAGAGTGATTCATAGAAATTGAAGTTGTTTCCTAGAACACTTGTGAAGGAGGCAGAAAGCTGGTATAGGTCACTAGAACCTAAATCCATCAGACACCAGAGCACCATGCTTGAAATATTTAATGATAAATACTAGATCTATTCATGAGTGTAAAATCTAAGAAAATAAATCTAGGGCTCGAAATAAGGGACTCAAGAAACCCTTGATATCGAAATGGGAAAATATTATTCACTATTACACAGATGCCAAGGCAAAATATTTTCATCAAAGGAACAACATAGGCACATCATAGATGGGCTGAGAAGCAAAACCAAAGCGACCCTTGGGGTTTATGCCTAAAGAAGACTATTAGAATTGACTGCTCATGATATTCAAAGATGGATCAACTAAGTGGCAAAAGAGGAAGGAGAACTCAAAAAAAGGGAATAAACTAAAGAGTACAATAGAGATCCATCAATCTGAAAGAGGGATGTATGAATATGTAACAAACAAGAGGACAAAACTGTGGACGATGTCATCCAGCAAAAGACTCTACCAATCTAGAAGTTTGTAAGTGACATTGCAGCTAAGGTAGAGAAATGGTGGGATTTTGTTAACAAAAAATTCACAACTACATTAAAAATAGTGGAGGAATAAATTGAATAAGCATTAGGAAGAGGCAAAGACAAAAGGAAGAAGAAAGAACTTGGATGCAAAGGTAAAGTTGCTTTAGTGGCTAAGTGCTCAAACACCAGCTTCACAGATGATGAGGGTTGTAATGTGTGCCAGTACAAACATCCTAACGAATGTTGTCTAGTCATGGCACATCTACAAGAAATTGGGGCATATGCACTCAATCCAAAATTTTTTAAAGGACAAATTCCCAAACAGTTACCTTATCCTCAAGGTATTTATTAATAGAACCTTCAATTAATGTACTATCCTAGTGGAGCTTTGCCATAGCCATAGGAGCAATACCATCAACAATGACAACATCCTCAATCATGGGTTATGCCACCACCTCACTAGCAATATCCATACTGATGAATCATGTTTTGACATGCTTTGATATCGAATTAGGCCCCAAGATACGATGTCAAATATCTGATATCATGGGGTATATGCTAGCCTATAAATATAGCACTTGGGCTCATGATTTTCATAGATAGTTTTTCATCATTTTTTCATAGAGTAATGAAGTTCTTGTAGTTTAGTCATTCCAGAGTTAGAATATTTCTGAGTGCTTGTAACAAGAGTCTGAGTGTGTACGAACCTTTATTCAAGCACTAATATACCTTAGCACAATAGTGTGATGGGAATAAAGATGAGTCCTTTTGATAATCCTTGTAGCACTGAGAATAGATTAATGTTTTCCTTTAATGAATTTATTATTCATGCACTTTACCTTAATGCACTTTAATGAAGTAATTAGTTTCCAGTCATTAATGAACACAAGCACAACTACTTCAAGCATAGGTGTAGCACATGGTAACCCAGAAACACTTCACATTTGGTAACCTAGCAGTGCTACATGCATTCATGATCTATCCAAGAAGTGGGAACAAGTACTTGTGTTATGCTAGCTAGATAGTATATTAGTTAGATATTAAATTCCTCTACCTTGCATTCTTGTTCTAGGCAATTAAATTTATAAAACATAAAATGATACAAATCATATGCCTCAATTACACTTAACCATAAACTTGTACCTCACGAGTGGAACTAAGAAGACAACAATTGTTCCAATTAGATTTCACTTTCTTGAAATTGGTGTACTTAAGAACCTAAGATCTACAGAGTTTGACTAGATCGTGTATGAAGGCTTGTGATTTGTATGGTTGGGTGTAGGGGTATCTCACTACTCATCATTGGCACCATTGCCAGGGACCTTTTAGTTGGTATGTGCGTTATCTAGGATTTAGTGAAAATTATTCAAAATCATTGGAATGAACCTTAGAGTCATATCATGCTTTACAATAACTACAACACTATTTATAAGCACACTACATTTTTATTCTCTAACATAAAATGTCTTTTTCTCACAGGAGTAATTTTCCGCTCAAGTCTGACAAAGTATATCAGTCGATACATCAATAATATAGAGTGGCATATGCTCATCCTAATGAGTATGCACCAAATTTCACCTTCATCCTACACCAAGATGAATAGTTGTGGTGGCATGACATGAAGGGCAACATCATTTTACCACCCGATCGATCCATTCCTATGATGCTCCAACAGATGCTTACATGATGGGGTCTCTAGGGAATTCATGTTATGTATGTTGTGCAAGATAGTAATGTCAAGGATTATCCTCGCACTGAGGCACAACATCTATGGGATTGACAACTAGAGCAACATCTTGAATTTGTGAAGGGAAAAGGATTTAATGATTCCCCATTCCTATTGTACCAAAAAGATGGTGGTAACCCTTCTCTGGGGGTTTTTGATTCCATGGAATTCCTCTCTTTCACTTCAATGAAAAAGGTCAAAACTAGAACCTACAATCTACGATTCATAATCTTGGTTCTAGTAAGAATGGATCCAATGACAAAGAAAGATCCAAAGAGGCAAGTCAGGGCAAGGATGTGAATAAGAAATAAGATCATGGTCATGGTCACAATCACAAAAGAGGTGGAAGCAGGCACCATGATGGTGCTAGTCCTCCTTCCTCTTGACCTGTATCATCTTCTTCTTCTTCTTTTGGCTCTGATCGTAATTGTAGGGGGCGTGACCGTGATGAAGGTAACTAATGGGATTGAAATGATCGAAGGGACCGTCGTGCAGGCCAAGACCAAGGGCACAGGAATTCAAGAGAGATCTATCACCATAAATGAAGGGGTAGTAGAGGGCATCGTGGGCACCAAAATCAAAGCCTCGATGAACCTTTGCTTACTACTCAAAGTATGCTAAACATTGCAGAGGTAGTATGAATTCCCACAAGGCACATAAAGGATAGTTGGATCAGGAGGCTAGATATGAATAATATCCCTAAATTCGAAGGGGGATGTGCATGTGCCTTGCAAAATATAGAGAATGAGTGGCAAAAACCTAAGTTGTTCCCAAGGAACCTCATTAAAGAAGTAGAGAACTGGTATTGATTCTTAGAACCAACATCTATTAGATGATGGAGTACAATGCTTGAATTATTCAATGATGAATATCAAATGTACTCCAAGGTGTCCAACTTAAGAAGGTAGATCCAAGGATGGAAACAAGGAACACATGAACCCTTGGATGCTGCCATTAGATGATACTATTCCTTAATGCACAGATGTCCTGGCCATGGTTATTCTCAATTAGACCAACTTCACCACATTATAGATGGGCTTCAATCTGAAACTAGGAGAACCTTTGGTGTTTATGCCCAAGGGTGACTATTAGTATTAAGCATCCATCAAATTAAAAGATTGATTGAGCATATAGCTAAAAAGTAAGGAGAATTAAGAAAAAAAGAAAGTGCAAAAGAGTACAACTGTGATCCTTCCTTTCACAAGAGGGAGGTTCAATTCTGTGACAGTGAGGAAGAATATACACTTAATGAGGTGGTGAATTAGAAAACCTTCCTACTTCAAAACTTTCAATATGAAATTATGGCCAAGTTTGTTTAGTTATGGGACTCCATGGATAGAAAATTTCAAGCTATCCAAAATATTGTTGAAGAGTCCAAGGAGCAAGATAGTAAGTGTAGGAGGCACAAGGAAGTTGAACATGCTTATGAAAGAGGTAAGGGCAAGATTTTTGCAATTGAGGAAGTTGTGGAAAGTGAATTAGATGATCATGATGGGTGCGACATCTACCATTATAAACATCCTAAGAGATGTTGTCCTATTTTGTCACACTTATAGGAATCTAGAATGTATGCCTTAAATCTATGACTAGCACAAAGGCAAACACCCAGAAGATTGCCTTATCCTTAAGGCAATTCTAGGCAGTTCCACCAACAACAATAGTATTATCCAAGTAGAATCCCACCACAACCATATGAATAGCATCAATAGTGGTAGCAACCACAACCATGGGTGTTGGCACTGTCAAGGTAGCAATACCCTTACAAACATCTTGATCTATATGGGTATTACGTTCAACAACTATTATCTCCACATGACTCTTCTAGTCATGTTTCTACTTTCCAATCTCACTACCACCCTTCTGATTATTATCAAACTCATTCTTTGCATGCAAGAAGGGATACCATCTTTTACCCTTATCCTTCTCCTATTCTTGCACATCTTCCTCCTCCCTCAACATAGCTACCACCTACTCCACTTACACAACGTGAACTCCTAGCTCAACCAAAACAACACAACACTACTAGGGCCATTAATCTACAACTGGTTCATCAACCAAATGCTTTGGACATCTAATCCAAGAAAATACCCTTCTTTCAACCCCATAGTCCACCTAAGTCTTCACATACACCTATAGTTGATAACCCTACTCCTCTGTCTTCCTTTGTATCAAGTTCTTTCGAGTCTCCTTCAATCCAAATATCACCTAGGATCCATATTGTGATGCTTACTCATGCCATATCTGATTGGATTTGTGCTAGAAAGCTTCCTAAGAAATTAGCAGATCCTAGGAGTCCTCTTATTTATTTGCAAATTGATGGGAATGAACCATGCAAAGCTCTTCTTGACTCAAGTTTCGATGTCAACCTACTTTTTCATGAGATATATAATACATGGAACCTACCTTCTCTGAAGAAGAGCAATATTAAATTAAAATTGGTAGACCAGTCCATCACTGTTCCATTGGGACTGGTAGAAGACATTGTGACAACTGTCTATGGGTGGTCTTATCCTACTAATTTCCTAGTGGTCAAGATGGAAAACTGCAAAGGGGACTTCCCAATTTTCATGGGAAGGGCATGGCTAAGCATTGTTGATGTAAAAATGGGCATCAAAAATCTTTCCTTGGAAATATCTAAAGAAAATGCCTTCAGGAAGATCAATAAGAAGCGAGTTCCATGTATCATGTATGACGACACAAGGTGAAATTATGTATAAAAACTCTATGCAGTGAAACAAGCATCTATCTCTACATGCAAGCAATGTGCACCATAAGCTAATATTCAAAGGTGTCTATACATAGTAGCCACAAAACAATAGGGCACCTAGTGGTTGACCGCTAATTCTGAGAGTAACACACTTTGCATGGAACCAACTAAGAGCCTCACATGTGCATATGTAGCAGGCATGAATGAACTAGAGCAAGTTCATCACCAACTCTCTAATGATGCAAATGATGATACCTACTAGGAAGATTTGGAAATTCCTAAAAAGTTCAAGCAAGAGCCCCTTGAATTAAAAACTCTACTAGTTAGAATGGAATATGTGTTTTTAAAAATGGAAAGCTAGTGATAATCATTACCAATCTTTCTCTAGAAAAGATGTTGTTAAAAGTGGTTGAAAAATAGTTAGCAACCTTTGCCTAGTCATATCCTAAACTCACAAGGATTGATCCTAGGATATGCTAGCATCGTATGTACACAAATCCCTCCATGAAGCCCAAGAGATAGCCACAGATGCAATCAAATCCTAAACTGAAGTAGATCATCAAGGAATAAATTGAACAACTCCTCAAGGCAAGGTTTATCTATCCCATTACAGATAGTGAGTGGGTTAGTCCACTTGTTATTGTGCCCAAGAAAGGTGGAAAGTGGTAGGTCTGCATTGATTTTTAGCTACTAAATATGACAACATTCAAGGACCATTTTTTGTTGCCATTTGTTGATCAAGTGTTAGACATAATATCCAAGCATTGCTACTATAGTTTTTTGGATGGTTATAGTGGCTATAACCAAATCTAGAGCATGCCAAAGGACCAAGCCAAAACAACATTAACAAGTCCTTGGGGGACTTTTGCATATCGCAAGATGCCTTTTGGTCTATGTAATGCCCCTGTTACATTTCAACGCCTGGTCCTTAGCATTTTTCAATAGCAAATCAGTAGTGGTGTGAAAGTCTTCATAGATGACTTCTCCACCTATGGAGCTACATTTGAGCAAGCCTTGGACCATCTTGAGCAAGTGCAAAAATGATGTGTTGAAATAAACTTGCGGCTCAATTTGCAGAAGATTCATCTAATGGTCCAAGAGGGCATTGTGTTGGGGCATAGAATATCTCAAGCAGAAATTGAGGTTGACCCCAAAAAAATAAGGGTCATCCAAGGAATAATTCGCCAATCAAAAACTATCAAAGATGTTTAATCATTCCTTGGACATACTAGCTACTATTCGTGATTCATAGAGAATTTCTCTAAGATCGCAAAACCATTGGTTGAGCTGACAAAGAAAGATGCTTCATTTGTCTAGACCATAGAATGTGAAAAAGCATTCTAGCATTCTAACACCGAACTGGTCCAAATCATTTCATGTCATGAGGATGCATCAAATTATGCCTTGGGAGCTATGCTTATGCAAATGGATGAAAAGAAATATCCATATTACATCCACTACACAAGTTGAAGCATTATGGGTGCACAATTGAACTTCACCATAAAAAAAAAAGAATTGATGGCAGTGGTGTTTGCTCTAAAAAAGTTCAAGTATTATCTGCTTGGATACAAAGTGTTTGTGAACACGGGCCATCGCAACATCCATTTCCTAATGAATAAGCCAATGGTGAGCCCTCATGTCATACAATGGTTGGTAATATTATAGGAATTTGACCTTACGATGATAGATTGAAAGGGCATTGAGAATGTGGTTGTTAACCACTTGTCTCAATTAAGATGGAACAAAAAAGAGTATGAAAGCTCACTATTTGTTCTATTTCTTAATGAACTCCTCTTTGTCAGGGCTATAACTAAATAATTGCCCACTGAACCCAAATGGTATGATGGCACTCTTACCTATCTTCTCATCCAGGAGATGCCACAAGGGTTGGACAACTAAAAGAAACAATAATTTCTTGACCAGGTAAAATGCTTCATGGAGATCAATGAACACTTCTATAAGATGTGCATCGATGGCCTAGTTCATTGGTGTGTCCTTGATGTTGATCAACTATGTGTTCTTCAAGATGTTCATGAAGGTCCTTATGGGGGTCACTATGCTGGGAGATGCACGACCATTAAAATCATGATGGCAGGGTATTATTGGCCAGTAATTTTTAGGGATGCTCATCAATACGTCCACTCTTGTGAACACTGCCAATGAGATGGTGGAATGATTGCTCAAATGAAGGAACCTCAATAGTGGATCCAACTATTGGAACCCTTTGACATCTGGGGCATTTATTTCATTGGTTCCATCACACCTATGTCAAATGGAAAGGTGTACATCTTAGTCATTGTTGATTATTGTACGAAATGGGCAGAAGTAGCAGCCATCATCGACTATACATCTTCTATTGTTGCTTGATTTGTATAAGAAAACCTTGTAAATAGGTGTGGTATGCCATGTGCATTAATTTCTAATAATGAAACTCACTTTACAAGCACTACCTTTCAAAAGCTCATGTAATGCTTAGGGCTTGAACATAAGCTCACAACACTCTACCACCCCCAAGCCAATGGTCAAGCTGAGGTTACCAATAGGGAAATCACAAGGATTCTAACAGGAATTTTTAGCAAATATAGGAAATATTGGAGCATGAAACTCAATGATGCCCTTTGGGCCTATCGCTCAACATGGAAATTTCCTAAGGCTATTCTCCCTATGAACTGGTTTATGGAGAATTACCAACACTTCCTATTCAATTGAGTTCTGTACACTTTCAACAGCTTGTGACTTTGACCTTGACATAAGTCTAGAACAAAAAGAAAGATTAATGAATCTCAACTTGCTAAATGAAATTCAATCAGTGCCCCTATCATCTAATGAGTTGCACAAGGCATTCAACAAAAAACACCATGACCTTACAATTAGGAAAGTCAAATTCCAACTGGCAGATAAGGTTCTCTATTGGAACCCCACACATGTACCTCAATGAAATAAGTTCTAGACATTATGGAAAGGACCTTATATAATTTACAAAAAATTTTCTTCTGGGGCCATGATGATGTACAAACTTGATAACCCAGACAAGAAATAGTTGGTTAGCATACAACAAGTCAAACCTTTCCACGAGCATAAGCTACTGAATACAACAAACGCCTCATCGGATGAATAACCACACTCAATATTTTGGATTTTCTCCTTTCATCTTAGTCATGGGGAAGATGTTCATCCATGTTAATTATATAAGTAGCTCCTCAGTTTTTCATCTTTTTGTTTTACATATTTTTTTTAGACCTTGTTACTTTTATAACTTTTTGTTTTGCACATTCTTTATTTTACATCTTCTTATGTTCATGTTATTAGACTTTTCTAAATTTTATATTACAACATTGTTAGTACATTTGCTATTTCTTGAATATTTTACACTTTCTTTTATGTTTTCTTTTATTCTAGTGTGATTTTCTAGCTTTTTGTTAATAAGTGCTAGGCATAGTGGTAATTCATTGCTTGATGGTGGTATGTACTATTTAGTTATTTGATTGTTCATTTCTAGATTCTTACTTTGAATTTTGTTACTAATAATTAGGACATGGTATTTTTTCATGCAATACGAAGTGAGTCCAAAACATCCACCCATCCACAAACTCTATGGTTTTCCTTGTTCTTGAAATGTGCAGTCTCTTTTTCATTAATAAAACTTTAACAAATTTGTAACTTTGGTAGTTTCTAGATTTGGAAAGGATTCAAGGACTTGAACAGGGTGTGAGTTCAAGGAAATTCAGTATTCTTTGTGCTATTCTGCTTACTTGGGTACATGTGTATTTTCATGGATTTCTACCATTCCGTGTTGACCAATAAAAGAAAGTTGAATAAGTCTTTGCATGGTGTGGTTTCTATCATTGAAAAAAAAATAGAAAATGATGGGAATTCAAAGAACATCCCTTAGACATAATAAATAGGCTACAAGCATTGGTTATGGGCCTAGAAAGACATGTTACCCATGCCTAAAGGTCCCCTCTAACTAAGGCCCTTCCTCACTTCCTACTTCTCTTTTCTTCTCTAATAAGGAATGGTGGTTGTTCTGTGTGAGTGCTCTTGTGTCTTAGGGGGGTGGATTGGTCTTAGAATGGCAATACAATGTCACTAAATGTGGTTGGTTTTGGTCTGGACTAAGGATGGATCTTATCAAGTCATTTAACCATAAAACTCATAAGGGACTTCATGTGACCTTAATCAGGAACTCCATTCCACTCTCTCTCTTCCACCTATGCTTTCAATGTCTCATCCAACTACTAATTTAATGTTCTTGTTCAATGTCTTGGTTTGATGTGTCAAAATTCTTAAGTAGTTTCCTTTGAGTTTTTTTTCTTTGTATTTAACTTTCTGTAAACATTAAGCACCCATGGGGCCCAAAAACTACTTGATTGAAGTTATGCAAGGGTAATAAAAGGCATGTGCCTGATTTGGGAAGTACCCACTTGCATACCTTTTGGTTGGGTTAGTTAAGTTCTTTACCCTTAGAATTCCTTACAATCAAATCCTTTTGTTTACCTCATCACTAACATCAAATTGTGCATATCTTCACAACATTTTTCAATGTGATTCTTTTTTTATTATTGTGAATTCTTAAAACCTCTTCGAGTGTTTCATTGTGTTTGAACTTTTTCAAATTTAATGGATTGCTTATTCAAATTTAATGAGATTTTTTGAATTTAATGGACTACTTATTTGAATTTAATAAGAAGCATGGACTAGAAGTGGGATAGTCTTCACCAATGGATAAGTAGCAGCACCATGTGATGAGGACTATTCATAATCGATGAATCTTCTCCCTTACTCTTAAACTATCAAAGGAAATGGATGTTAGTTTTCTCTAGGGTGTTCACTTCTCTTATCATGAACATCCAATTTTGTAAAAGATTGTAATCTGTACACTCAGGCACTCAAAGTCTATCTATTCCATCTAAGTTACTATGTATGTTAGTCAATAATTCCATACCTACCCAATACTTTGTAAGGAACTTATTCCTCCTCTTCTTCACTCGAGGACGAGTTTTCATTTAGTCATGGAGGTATGATGAATCATGTTTTGACATGCTTCAATATTGGATATTCAATATCAAAGCCTTGATATCAGATACCTGATATCAGACACAAAGATGGGATGTCGAATATCTGAAACTGTGAGGTATATGTCGACCTATAAATATAGCACTTAGGCTGACAATTTTCATAAATAGTTTTTCATCATTTTTGCATAGAGTAACAAAGTTCTTACAATTTAGTCATTCTAGAGTTAGAATATTTCTAAGTGCCCACAACAAGAGTTCGAGTGTGTCCAGACCTTTATTCAAGCACTGATGTACCTGAGCACAGTAGTGTGACGGGAATAAAGATGAGCCCTTTTGATAATCCTTGGAACACTAAAAATAGATTAATGTTTTCCCTTGATGAATTTATTAGTTATGCACTTTACCTTAATGCACTTTAATTAAGTAATTAGTTTTCAGTTGTTAATGAACACAAGCATGGCTACTTTGAGCATACGTGTAGCACTTAGTAACTTAGAAACACTTAATGTTTGGTAACCCAGCAGTGCTACATGCATGCAAGATGTGTTTGGGAAGTGGGAATAGGTACTTGTGTTAGGCTGGCTAGATAGTAGATTAGTTAGATATTAAATTCCTCTACCTTTCTCTCTTATTTTAGGCAATTAAATTTATAAAACATAAAATGATACAAATCATATACCTTAGTTACACTTAACCATAAACTTGTACCTCAGGAGTGGAATTAATAAGACAACGATTGTTCCAATGAGATTTCACTTCCTTGAAATTAGTGTACTTAAGAACTTAAGGTCTACGGAGTTCGATTAGATCATATGTGAACACTTGTGATTCGTATGGTTGGGCATAGGGGTACCTTACCACTCATCACATACTGACAACTAAATACATATGGGTATTTTGTCCAATGTTTGATCTCACCAGAAAATGCAACTATTCAAACTTCACAATATTATCTTCTAGAATACCACTAACCGGCACCACCAAGGATAGATCGAGACTCATATGTGTATCCACAAGCAGCTATTTTTTCAAATCCCAATGTAAATCCTTTGTCACTAGTGCCATTGCCTACAATGTAAGGGGTGTTGCCATCACAACTGTAGCAAAAGAGAGCTGTAAGGGTAGTGAACATACAAATAGAAGATCTCACTAGCAATAATAAGGGCCAAATGAAGAAATTTCTATTTTTAGGATGAGTCCAGAGAAGGCTGTTAGAATTGGAGCCGTATCAAGACTAACTTCTTCTAAAATAGATCTTGTCCCTATTGACAAGCCTCCATCATCATCAAGCTTAAACATACAAGTTGTCATGATCATTAATGAATCGTGGTTTGTTAGGTGCTGATATTGGACCCTTAACATCAAGCCCCCAATAACAGATCCTCAATATCGGACCCGTGATATCGGGTACGCGATATCGTAGCCTGGCCAACAATATCGGATATGAGATATCGTGGTTCCTATGTAAGCCTATAAATACCACATTTGGATGCACAGGAAAGAATTAGTAAGTTTTAGAGTTAGTTTAGTATTAGAGTGGAGTCTTTTTGTAATTTTTTAGTTCATCTCAACTCTTTCCCCAGCGCATGCCCACAGTGTGATGATTGTAATTGAACAGAACCTTTATTCGAGTGTGACGTACTTGGACACGTGTATGACCGGCAATAAAGATTGAGATTACTTCATCATTGTAGCATTCACTTAGTTTTAATTACTTATTTTTATTGTTATTTATTATTTTCTTGATTAATGTTTCTTACCCTTCATTTACTATCTTTGTTATTAAACGTGAAATGAGTACAACTTAATCATAAGCATTTAAGTGTGACTACTTGGTATCCATGTAATGTATCTAGGAGCGATCAAGTAATATACGCTTGGTAATCCCAAAAATAGTACATGAGGTCTAAGATGTGTATAGATGATTAAGGATGGATGCTAATCATACTTAGGCTAGCTTAGATTCTCTTCTTCCATTCCCTCTTAGCTTAATCAAAGTTACTTTCCATTATCTCTAGGAGTAGCCTAGTATTAGAAATCATATCATACACCTCACTCTAGACTAAACCATATGTGATAAAGAAAATACTAGTCCAGGTGGGAAGACAACGAACTGCAATCAATGAGTAACTATCTAGATACCACAACTAGTCTTTCTGCAAAGTTCGACCGGATCATGCGTGAACGCTCGTATTCGTATGGTTGAGTGTAGGGATACCTCGCCACTCATCATTGGCGCCATTACTAGTGATGGTGCTAGTTATCTAGATTAGTTATATCATACAAGATCGTTGTAACAAAGTATTCACAATATATCTCTTAGAAAAGAAATTAATTTCAATTAAGTCACACACAAATTCACACACAATGTCTCTCTCACAAGACTATGATAATGCAACAACAAGTAAGGCAATTCATTGGAGAACCAACAAATTATATGATGATGAAGATGAAGTTTGGAGTACTCAATTTGGTGCAAGGGTCTCCCATGTACATAAATGAAGACAACATCATCCCGACTCACAAATTCATAACCTACCTAGTGACGATGAACCACTTCTAGCCACTAAGAGCCTAATGCATATACAAGAGGCTGTTCGAATATCCCATAGGCATCGTAAGGAAAGTCGTCTACCCAGGCTTGATTTAAACAACTTTCCAAAATTTTTAGAAGGCTATGATTTAGATCCACAACATCATTTACAAGCCTTACATGATGCCTGTGTATGGAACAATATTGATAATGGGTGGCAAAAACTTAATCTCTTTCCTACGACACTCATTGGCCAAGCAAAAGTATGGTACAAGTCCTTAAGACCAAAATCAATTCAACGTTGGCCAACAATGGTAGAACTCTTCGCTAAAAGATATCAAACCTATGAAAGAGTGTCATCCTTGAGGAAACAAATCAAAGAGTGGAAACAAGCACAACATGAACCTTTGGACATGGCATTATAAAGATACTATGCATTATTAAACAATTGCCCAAGCCATGGGTTCTCCAAGGAAAGGCTAATGTACCATATCATGGATGGGCTTCGTAGTGAAACAAGGGAAACCCTAGGGATGTATGCCCCAAGTCAACTATATGAGCTACGAACCCACCAATTCCAAGAGATTATCAAGTAGGTAGCAAAAGAATAAGGAGAAATGGCTAAATGGGAGAATGTTGAAAAATCTCAACAAGACAAAAATCTCGAATTAGTAAAGGTCCATGATCATGAAGAGGAGAAATCAACTCAGCTCAAGGAGGTGAAATCATCTTTGGAAATACTACAATCACTAGATGAAATTAAGGCAAAGATCAATAAGATGATGGAATGGATACATGAAAAATGTGGAGAATATGCCAACACTATTAGAGGTAGAACCATGATGAACCAAGAAGCAGGATAGAACACCCTTAGTCAATCAAAAAGAAGGGTTGAGGAGAATAAGAACTCAATTTCTAATCATACATGTCAATGTGAAATTTGCCTATACAATCACCCCAAAGGCCAATGTCCAATCTTGTCACATTTACATGAGCATTAGGGATGAATGTTACATCTAGATTTCGTACAGAAATACCAGATTCAACCACAGTGGCAAAAACCATAGTCATGTGGGAGGCCACTATCAAACTGGTCACACCCTTCCTACCATCTAAACCCAAGCGCTTATCATGTTCAACATCCTATGTCCACAACTGGGTCAACATCCTCTATCTCACCACATTGTTATCATTCTCCTAAATACTATCAACCCATGTCCTCTCCAACAAGACCACCACCTCATGTTCCTTACATTTCTCCTTGCCCTCAATATTCTCATCATTCACCTCCTTCTACATTACCACCAATTGTGCTAGAAGGTTGTGCACCATAGCACCAACCCACAAACGTTACTTGTGCTGCTACTGTCAATAGCAGTGGAGGTCCTTCACAACATCGAAAGCATCATTTCTTTATGCATGACCAAAGAAAGAGACAACATGCTTCCAAAACCACTGCATCCTCCAACTTAGCACAAGTTCAACGCTGTGATGCATCTGCCTCCTTAAACTCAACGTCTCCTATTACCTTAGCAAGGCCACCAATCAATACTCCAACAACCATGCAGGCTAATGAATATAACCATGTAAGGAGACATATTGATCCTTGCATACCATCTTATGGTCATGGGTGCCATAGTGGGTTAACACCTTACCACATGACCACATCTTATAATTTGCCCCACTATGCTAGCTTTAATCAAGTGCGTGAACTCCAAGTTGGGTATATTCTAGCCACCATAGCAAAAGACACCCAGTTGTTTGGATATGACCAGACTCTAATATTTCCCACATGCATGGATTCTCATTTTCCATTTATTAATTCTAGCCATGCTCAAAAGTTTGGTTATGGGGGATATCTTGCATTCTAACAAGCAGAATTAGTAAATGTTTTTCCTTTTCTTTGATTTTACAATTTTTTATTTTCCATTTTTTCATTTCCAATTTGTTGTTCTATCTTTTTGAGGGTAATTTCATCAGTAAATAAATACTCATGTGACTCATCAGTTGAGGTGTTTTTTCTATGTTATCAAGTCTTAGGTAATTAATTATTTGGACAGTGAGCCCACAACATCCACCCAACCATTCTATTAATAAGAGGTTCTACTCTGGGTATGATGATATTCTTGTCATCATTAAAACTTAAAGTAATTTTGTGCTCATTATGCCCAGAGTAAGAAATGATGGACTAAGATGGAATGGCCAGGGTGTGAGATCAAGGGGACTTGTGGATTCTCTTTGGTAACATTTGTAGGAGTTATCATGTAACCTGGGTGTACTAAGATCCTTGTGGATCTAATGAAAAATGGGAGTAAGAGTAATAAAGGCACTCAATAAAGAAATCCAATGCTATTCTAGGGGGTCCCACTAGAAAGACATGCATCCATGCCTGAAGGTAGGCAACTTCCCTGGATTACGCATCAATAAAAAAAAGAAGAGTGTGCCAAAGCAGCCAGATAACAAGAAACGAAAAGATCAAGACAAACGTGCTACAAAGAAATTCCAAATCACTCCTCCCTTACACAAAACGTCAAATGATCGTATGCCTTGCTGTCATGATTCTCTTATGGTTGTCCATCATTGGATGAAACAATGTGATGTCACTGATCAGAGGAATGGACTTGGTCTTGATTTTGGAGCAACGAATTAATGACACATTAATCATGCCCTACACTCAAGATTCATTATGCCCTGGGTTAGTTATCTCATGTTCCAATCTCTGCAATCCCTTCTACAATTTGCCTCATCTTGTTGTTCATGTATTTGTGACTTGTGTCTTGTGTAGCATTGAATTCATATCTCATCACAGTGGTATCTACATGTGTGTGTTTTGTGCAATTGGTGGGGATTACATTTAAAATTTTAGTGCCTACTAACATTTTTGGGTATAGTTACGTAAGGGCAAGATAGGTAGGAACCTGCTTTGGGGAGGATCCACTTGGGTGACTTTTGTAATTTGTACTTGTTGCATCGCACCACATCATTTTATACCCTCTGAGTACTTCATTGCCAAATCTATTCTTTCCCTTATCATTATCTTATCAAATGTTCCTCAAAACCATTACATGTCCATCTATTTGTCACCTAAAAAAATCAGGTCTGACATTAAACTTTTAGGGCAACTTCCTTAAAAAAAATTCTAACTATAAAATCACACTAAGCAAAGAATTCAACATTTATTAAAGGCAATGAGTAAGGTATGAAATAATTGAACTTATTTTAGTAACCTTATTAATAATTGATCTTTGTGTGATTATAGATGGCCCCTAAAAGAGGACAATAAGGAGGACCTTCTCAAGGTGCAACTGAATGCCCAGGGGGAGGCTGAGGCCAAGGACCTCATGCAGAACATGTAGCACAAGAGGCACAATCATTCAGCATCCATTAGGGAACTGCTATCAATGCACAATCTAGCCAAGAAAAAGGTGGAGAGATCATGGCCCAAGCCTATGAAGAGGAATGACAGCTATCTGCGGCATGGCATGTTAAGGCCACTCAAGTATTCCCGTAGCTGCTGTGTCCATGGGAAGTGCTAACTCCATCAAACATTGGAACATCAGCATGAATGGCTCATAATCCTTGGATAAAGGAGGAGAAAAATTAGGTGCTTTTTTAATGGTATCAATCTTAGAAGCTTGGAGCACAAGACAAAGGAAAGGCACCCATGGAGGAGCCACCACCACCTAGAACCACATGAGTTCTAACAAAATTTTGTCTATTTTTAATTTTGTGTATGTGTCCCAATTTTTTTGTATTCATCCCTCCACTACAACATGAATAAATTCCTGGTCTATCAATAATCCCATACCTATCCACTGTGTAATTAAATGAACTTGTTCCTCACTTTCTTTGACTCAAGGACGAGTTATTATTCAGTCATGGGTGTATGATGAATCGTGGATTGTTAGGTGTTGATGTCGAACCCTTGACATTAGACCCTTGACATCAAATCCTTGACATCGGACCCCCGATATTGGACCCATGATATCAGGTACGTGATATCGTAGCTTGGCTAACGATATCAGATACGCAATATCGTGGTTCCTGTGTAAGCCTATAAATACCACATTTGGGTGCACAGGAAAGAGTCAGTAAGTTTTAGAGTCAATTTAGTGTTAGAGTAGAGTCTTTTTATCATTTTTTAGTTCATATCAACTCTTTCTCCAATGCATGCCCATAGTGTGATGATTGTAATTATACAGAACTTGTATTCGAGTGTGACGTACTTGGACACGTGCATGACCAACAATAAAGATCAAGACTACTTCATCATTGCATCATTCATTTAGTTTTAATTGCTTACTTTTATTGTTATTTATTATTTTCTTAATTAATGTTTCTTACCCTTCATTTACTATCTTTGTTATTAAACGCAGAATGAGTATGACTTAATCACAAGCATTTAAGTGTGACTACTTGGTATCCCTGTAGCGTATCTAGGAGCGTTTAAGTAATATACGCTTGGTAATCCCAGCAATAGTACATGAGGTCCAAGATTTGTATGGATGATTAAGGATGGATGCTCATCGCACTTAGGCTAGCTTAGATTCTCTTCTCCCATTCCCTCTTAGCTTAATCAAAGTTACTTTCCATTGTCTCTAGGGGTAGCCTAATGTTAGAAATCATATCATACACCTCACTCTAGACTAAACCATACGTGACAAAGAAAATACTAGTCTAGGTGGAAAGACAGTGAACTACGATCAACAATTAACTATCTAGATACCACAACTAGTCCGTTTGCAGAGTTCAACCGGATCATGTGTGAACACTCGTATTCGTATGGTTGAGTGTAGGGGTACCTCACCACTCATCAATCATTGAAATCATCATTGACTGGATTAGAGCAAGGCGACCTCCTAAGAAGAGAATTAATATAGGAATTCCTTTGATTTATTTACGAGTAGTTGGAAATCAACCATGCAGATCTCTATTAGGCTTAGGTTCTGGAGTGAATTTGATCTCTTATAAAACATATCAAGCTTGAAACCTACCATCATTAAAAGAATGAAACATTAAGTTGGAGCTTGCTGATTAGTCTGTCACACTCCTTTAGGATAGTTAGATGATGTAGTGACCACTATTAATGGGTGGTCCTATCTAGCAAACTTTCTAGTAATTAATGTAAAAGATGTTGATAAGGAATTCCCAATAATCATGGGAAGGGCATGGCTTAGCACAATCAACACTATGCTAAGTATGACAAATTTGTCAATTGATATTTCTAAAGAAGACATGAATAGAGCCATACAATTGCAACGAGTTCCATGCATTATTATCGAAAGCAAAGGATGTAATCGTGGACTAACACTTTATTATGTCAACATAGTTACCATTCCAGTCCATAACAACAACAATAAACAACCAATGTGTGCAACCAAAAGAGTAGAGGCCACCAAACCACATACTGAGAACTAATAATTTTTTAACACATGCATGGAAACATCTGAACCACATACTAATTCTAAACTAAGAAAATGACACTAACTGAAAGCCTAAAAATGAAATAATTAACTCATAATCATACATCGAAGGAAAAATAAAATAGGCACTTGACTAACCATAACTCCACTATCATCAAAATTACATGAGATGATAATTGAAAAGTTACATCACTAAAGATTGTAGGTGAATTGCTTATAGTGTATGACTCAGGAGATCTAGGGAGCATTTTTCAAACACTCACCCATGAGTTCAGTCACGGGGAAGATACTTTACTTTGATTTCAGAATTAATAAGTGATTTTTCCAATTTTCTATTTTACAATTATTTTCATTTTTCACATTCTTTGACATTTACTTATTCTTTTATGCTTTCCCATTTCTTTAATTTTTCATATTCTTTTACATTTTTCAATTCTTTAAGATTTTTCATTCTCTATAGTTTTTCATAATTTTTACTATCTTCTTTATTTATTTAATACTTTGTTTTCAAACCATTTGTAAATAATTTTAATTGTTAATAAGACACATTGAATAACGGTAAGATGTAGCCCAATAAGGTGAAGATTTCTCTATGTTATCAAGTCATAAGAGACTAATTATTTGCATAGTGAGCCCACATCATCTATCCATCCATTTCATTAATAAGAGGTTCTTACCATGTCCATAATGATATTCTTTTCCATCATACAACTAAGAATAAACTTGTGATCATTACACCTGGACAGAAAAGTAAAGAACCAAGTGGAAATGTAAAGGGTGTGACATCAAGGGGACTTGTGGATTTTTTTTGGATTATTATTGTGAGTTCTATTATGTTACTAAGGTTGTATTATATCCTTGTAGATTTAACAAAAAATGGAAGTAACAGTTAAGTAAGTGCTACCTTCAAAGGTTGACATAGTGAAAAACTAAATTTTTGGGGGTCCCACTAAAAAGACATGTTACCCATGCTTGAAGGTAGGTGGCTTCTCAGAAATGTAAAAATAAAAACAAAGTGCCATGAATAAAACTCCTCTCGTGGACAATACCCCAAGTGACAATACCCCTTGTAACATTGATAGTCTTATGATTGTAACTCAAGGAGATGAAATGATGTGATGTCACTAGAATGCAATTTTGACTTGATTTGAATATTGAATAGAAAGGCTAATGATTACCTTAACCACTAATAAAACACAAGAATAAATTATGCCAATGGTAAGACACCTCACGTCCCGATGTCTACAATCTCTTCTAAGCCCATTTCAGCTCACTGTTTAAATAATCATAACTTATGATTTTATATAACATACTATTATTTTTCAAAATTGGTGGTACTAACATGTGTATTTTGCTAAATAGGTGTGCATTACATTCAACTCCTTAAGTTCCTAAAGACACTTCTAGGCATGGTTATATAAGGGCATTAAGGGCTGGAGCCTACTTTGCAGATGACCCACTTGTATAACTATTGTATCTTATACCTACCAAGAAATTCCACATCATCTTTAACCTTCCAAATATCAATAAACATGTCCCATATCACTTACACTGTCTGTTCTACAAATATGAATTCATTACCCTTCTTACCCAACTTATGAACTTTCGTAGCTCAAGATTCCTTCTCTATGAACTTCTAATGATAGATATTTCATAAAAATAAGCATATTTTCCTCAACCAAACACTTTAAGCGACCTTAAACACTTCCAAACACCCAAAGGAATCAATGCTTTCCATTTGATCCTCATGAAAAATGCATTTTCTTGGGCTTTGATATCAGGCTTGCATCGATATCAGATTCCCAATATCAAATCTACACTGATATCGAATCCTCGATATCAAGTCCTATAAAATCTATATATACACAAGGACTTAGAAAATTTTTTCATCATTTTTCATTTGCAATAAGGGATATTTTTTAAATTTTCTTTTCCAATTTGAGCTCTAACCTCCTAGCTTTCCCAAGCCATAACTTGATTAATATGGCTATGATTTTTATGCTTTTTGAACCTATTTGATCACAAAGTGCTCAACATAGTCATGGGGAGGGGCTGCTAGTGAGGAATATCTAAGATGATTTTTTGAAAAATTATAATGCCTTGAAGGTACTTTAAGGGTAAGTATGAAGTGATAATTGGAATTTTTAAAGAATAATCAAACATACTAAAGCCAAAACACGTAATCAATGATCTTAAGGACTAATAACCATCATACATAGGGACAAAATGAGCAATTATGAAGGATTATTAAGAGATTAACACATATGGGATAACTTTTTGAAAATTTCTCTAACTCTGAAATCTTAGTAGCTAAGAACTTAACAAAACTAAGGGTATGAGTAAGGTATGAAACTGTTAATAATACATGGAAGAACCTTAGTAATTCTAATTCCTTAATAATTGCAAATCGCCCCAAGAAGAGGAGCATAAGGAGGACCTTCACAAGGAGCAAGAAAAAGACCAAGAAGCCAAGGTAGAGGCTAAAATGAAGAACAAGTACCAAAACACAAGGAGAAAGAAGCACAATCATTTAGCATTCATCACGAAACTCTTACCACAGGACAATCAGCCCAAGGAGAGGTAAATGAACCATAAGTTGAAGGACAACACCTCACATTGTCACAGGATTACCTTCAAGCAATTCAAGAACTATCCATCCTAACCATGGTGATCATGGAAATGAACTTCAGCTCATTCATAGAATTTGTTCTGAAGTGGTATGGATGCAAATCCAAGCGTCATCACTATGGCCCATATTTTCACAAAATGATGAATGGTACCTTGGATAAACTTAGCAGATTTGGTACAAGGAAGAGGGTACTACTATCAACATTAAAGGAGTCTTAATGTTACTCTTAATCAAGGCAATTGTAGAAGCTCTAAACATACCTAATGATGGGGCATGGGTAGCACATCTATCCACCTAATTTGATCATGAAACTAGAAAGTTATGGCTGAAATGGGCTTATGGCAAGGAAGATAAAGGCTATAATGAACTAACTTTGAAAAAGAGAATATACTTTAAAATCGGCACTTATCATCTATTCCAAACAAAAGGACTTGATCAATTATCAACTTATGCAACTAGTGGAAGTGAAATTCTAATGGGCAAGCACAATGCCTACCTTGCACAACTCTATTTTATGGAAATACAAAGATAATTTGAAGAAAAAAAGGTGAGGAAGCCAACACGTCCATTCCCTTACCTTATCAGGAAGCTGTGCAAGTAAGCTGGAATCTTGGGATATACCAATGATGTTCCCATGAAAGCCAAAAATGCTTCATATGCTAAGTTGCTCAAACCAGCACCACCAAGGAAGGATCATAGTGAGGAACGAGAGCAAGAATAAGAACAAGAGCAACAATGAGAGTAACAATAGAAGCAATAGCAAGAGCAAGCAGGGCCCAAAATCCAATAGCAACAACAACAAGGGCAGCAAGAATAACAAGTCCCACTACCACTGTTGCAAGGCTATAGATCGTCAATGGGCCATTTGCAATAGATTGTAGTAACAATCAATTGCGAAACTAAGGAAGATGCCAATCTATACAAAGTTATTGATAGTGCCATTAGACCTAGAATTTTAATTGATCTAGCAAGTGGAAAAATTTCATTGTAGTTAAAAGGAGGGGTATGATCACAATAGATCTCTAGGAATGCTACATTAATTCAAGTGGTGCTAGAGACTAGAGAAGGAGCTAGAGTTATGGTAATGTAGGACTAGGATGCAACGAGAGTAGTAGAGATGATCACTGATCACATTATAGAATCCTTCAACATACCTATCATACCACTAGTGGATCTAACTGGAGCTAGAGATGCTCAGATGTTAGCCAAAACTTGAATGACTCATGTTGATCATGAGGATGTGCTCGATAGGCTACTACAAATAGGATAAGTAATGACAACACTTTTTGACATCTCCAGTGATGTCACTACGATACAATCTAAACTCATAACTACCAAAGCAAAATTGGTCATCACAAAGACCAAGGCATAGCATGCAAAAGTAGAAGTCCTAAAACTATAAGAAGAGCTCAAAGCCCTAAGAGCTAAAAGAAGAAATCCCATACAATTTTTTGCACCGGACCAAATTGAGCGAATTAGAATAGATCAAATTAGTAGATTAACTGAGTAGAATAAACAATTAACAAATGTGAAGAAAAAAGTTATATGGAATGCCTCTATAGCTAAAGCACAAACATATGCACATGTGAAGGCACTTACTGTAGTTCAAGAAGAAAATAAGGAACTTGCTACTAACAACCTAAGGTTGATCACTATGGAAAAGTAGAAAAGCATCTTTGAAGTGAGCATCCACTAGCTAAGGGAACAACTAGTAAGGATCAACCAAGACATGAGCTACCTTGTGAGGGAAAATAGAACTTTCTCTATGAAGGAGGTACACACCATCTGAAAAAAATTAGCCATTGAAATTAGTGCATGGAAAAATGAGATAAAGAAACATGAAAGGCTTAAGGAACACTTCCAAGACCAAGTGGACATGTACAAACAAATCAACAAGAAACAAATCTTGATGGCAAAGGCTAGAATTAATTCCATATCAGCGCATAATCCTGATTGACAATCCATCCTAGATAGCTATGCCCTTGTCCAATAGGAGAAAGTGAAAAATAAAGACCTATAGATTGAGGACTTGAAAGAGTACATGGGGTTAGCTAATCTTCATTGCAATAAGTTGGTCATGTTAATAGTAGGTAGGCCCATAAATGAGATAAAACAACAAGTAGTAGCCACCTATGCCTTATATGATAAAGAGCTTATGGATCAAAAAGATGCTTTACAAAAACTCCAAATAACAAACTCAGAACTAGAAGTAGTAAAGGCTAGCTACCACGAGTAGAATGATGCAGTAGCAAACCTAGCCAAAAGATAATCAGACTATCATAAATTAAGAGAAAATGCCATACCATTTGAGGAAAAAAGGAGGCAATTCACAACTTGGTATGTCAAAGCAAACCTGATTTTTACACAGCTACCATGCCCATGGGACATGTAGATTTCACCAAACATTGGTTCATCAGCATGGATAGTTCATGATCCTAGAATGTAAGAAGAAAGGCTTCAGGTGCTCCTAAACCAATAGAAATTCCAAAAGCCTAATGATAAGTGGAAGCAACTAATGGAAGAGCCACTACCACCTAGAACCACTTAAAGCTACAAACAGTTTCACCATTTTTTTGTTCTTTTTGTAAAGTTGTCATGTTAAAAAATGTGTCATTTTTGTAAACTCCATTGCAGCATTAGAGAGTCATGTATATAAGAGTCAATTTCATGTAAATCTACCTCCCAATTTTGTAAGGAACTTAATCCTCATTTTGTTTTAACTTGAAGATGAGTTTTCAGTTAGTCGTGGGGATATGATAAATCAAATTTTTTCTCCACTACAATATCAAGTATCCAATATCGAAGTCATGATATCGAGTCCCCGATATTGGGGCACAAAATATGATGTCAGGTATTAGATCTCATGAACGTGTGTGGGCCTATAAATACAACACTTAGACACATTGTCCACACACAGTTTCATTTAACACCTAACAAAATTACATCAAATTATTTTCTCAATTTTAGCACCTAGCATTTAGGAATGTATGTCGACAGTGTGCTGTTTTGTAATTGAATGGAGTCTTTATTCAAGTGAAATGTACTTGAACATGTGTCATGCATGGAAATAAAGATTGAGATTACTCCACATCATTGCAGCATCACCTAGTCTTTATTGTTTACACTTAGAATAATTTTCCTATTTTCATTACCTTAATGATTACTATTTTCATTAGTTATTGATTTACTTTCAATGCATTTTACTATTACTATTGTTAAGTGGAATGAGTACAACTAATCTCGAATGCTTAAGTGTAACTACTCGATAACCTAGTAGTACTATCACTTGGTGCATCCAGTAGTGAGTGACTTGGTAATTCCAATAGTAGTCACATGAAGTCCAAGGTGTAAACAAAAGGTCAAGATCAGATTCTCATTGCCTAGGCTAGATTAGATTCATTTATTGTTACTTAGATTTAGAAACCTTTATTCTTACCTTATGTTTTCTAGGAGAATCATGGCCAACACAACATCATCTATTATATACCTCATTGTGAGTTAAACCATGTGTCTTAACTTTACTAGCTCACATGGGAAGACAACGATCATGAACTCTAACCAATTACTTGCATAATCATATTGCCTTGTCTATGGAATTCAATTGGGCTCATGCATGAACACTTGTATCTTGTATGGTTTGGTGTTAGATACTCCATCGCTCATCAAAATTTTTGCAACAATAAAACCTATTTTATCGATGTTGAAACTAATTAATCATATACTTTAATTTATATATATTAATTCATATTTTTGTTAATTTTGTCTTTCAACTTTATTTTATAGGTAAACATATGATAGTTACAAGATAATTAAACATGAGACAAGGTCATGGAAGTAAGTGAGAATCTTGTTAAATGAGTAAGTTTCAATTTGGTTTTTTAAGATAAGAAAACCATAAAACATATTATTAAAATTGATGAACCATTTTTTTTAATCACCTCAATACATCAGTGTTGATGTAGCTAGATTGATGAAGGCCAGGCTATATTAGCATAATAATCATAAATGCCTATATAAGGAATTTCACCTAGCACATTTATGACATCCAACTCTTTAACTATAGGTAGACTCTATTAGTTTGATTTCATAGGATTTAGAAATAGTCAAAAAATGCCTATAATGTGAACTTGAATTAATCAAACAGATTTCTATTTGAGTGATCTTGTACTTAGACATAGTTTATGACATTAATAAGATTGAGATTAATTCACCTTCATTGTAGCACTTTGACTTAGTTTAATATTTTCTTATTAGTAATGTATTTTGTTGTTATTTCTTTTCAGGTGTTAAGCTACTATTTTAATTTACAAATGTGTGTTAAATATGTGGAATGAGTATGATCTATTCTGAGCATAAATATATTATTGTCTAATAATCTCAATAGTATTTCCATGTGGTCGTCCTAGTAGTGGATACTTGGTAATCCAACAATGATAGCATAAGTTTAAGATGTGTATGATGAATTGGGAATGGATGTTTATTACTTGGTTAGCTTAGGATTTATCTCATCATATCTTAGCTTAATTAGATAATAGTTTGATCTTTTACTATTTTAATAATATTTTAATCATGGACCATCAACATCAATCATATGCCTCAATTACACTTAACCATATCAATTAATGGTCATCACAAGTGTAATTGGGAAGACAATGACCTACAATTGCACTTAATAATCTAGATATTTTTCTAGTATAGTCCATGGATTACTATTATATTACTTACTAAGACTTGTGATTTATATTGTTAAGTGTAGGAACTACATCATTGCTCATTATTAGTGGTGTTTCCTGGGATAGGTAGTAGTGATCTAGGTTAGTTTAATCATTTACGATTGTTGTTAGAATTTAATAATTTACCCTTTAAGAAAAATATTATTAGTTTATTCTAATAAGTCATACACACTAATTTTAATATGTCTTCTTCTCCTAGAGTTGATTCCCTAACTACTAACAATTCTACAAGGTGAAATGACAAAATAACAAGACATGATGACAATGTACCTTATTAAGTTAGGATCATCTATTAGCATCTACATCCTTATTATCTGAATTTTACTTTCATGCTTTATCAAGATGACAAATGAGATGGAGAGACCTAGAAGAGAACATTATGTTACCACCTAATCATGTAGCCCCATCAATATTCATGGTAGTGTTAATTAAAGGTGGAATGAAAGCTACTGTAGGTGACTACAAGGTAGCTGATGAAATGTTTAGACCTGATTAACCTATTAGGGCCTAACTTTGAAAAGATCATTTTATGGATGTACACCATAAATTAGAAAAGCGCAAAGGTGCTACCATACCATTGACTTCATTTAGGGAGATCTAATTTTCAAAATCCTTCCCTCTTTAATGTAGATGAAATGACTAACTCATGGCTATGTTTAGCATTAGGAAGTAATCAAGAAAAGGAGAGAACAAGATCTAACACAAGGATGACCTCCAAGTCTAGGTCTTACAACATACCATCATGGGATAATCAAAAGGTTCAGGGTAGGAGAGCAAGCCAACATCACTCTCCAAATTTCTCATCTTCATCATCATCCTCATCAACAAGCTCTGATGAGGATGAGCATAAATCATGAAGAAGAGATAAAGATGGATAACATAGTGGTAACAATAAGAGAGATCATAATAGAAATAAAGATATATATGGTGATCATGATCATGACAAAGAGAGAGATCATGAGCATAGACATGCAAGAAGGTACAACAAGTAACATAGAAGAAGTCATGGTCATGATAAGGATCATGATGAACATGACAATTATGATGAACCCTTACTTACTACCAAGAACATGATTAATATAAGGAAGGTTATTTATATTTCAACTAGGTATTAATGGGATAGTCACATTAAGTGGTTGAACATGAATAACATTTCCAAATTTTAGAGAGGCTACAATATTGATCTATAACATCATTTGTAAACCTTTCATGATGTTTGTGCCTTGCAAAATATAGAGAATGATTAACAAAAGCTTAAATTATTTCCAATGATACACAAAAAATATGGAAAACTAATACTGATCCTTGAAACCAAAATCAATTAGAAGGTGGAGTATGATGCTATAATATTTTAATGATAAATAGCAAACATCCTCCATAGTGTCTAGCTTAAAAAAAAGAAGATTCATAGATGAAAGCACGGTAACCATGAATCCCTTGATGTAGCCTTGAGCAAGAACTATTTCTTGCTGCACAAGTACCTAGGTCATGGCTTCTCTCAATGAGAGTAGTTGAGGCATATCATAGATGAGCTATGAAAAGAAACAAGAGAGACTCCCGAGGTTTATACCCAAGGGATACGTTCAGAGATTGAGATCCTTTGGATCCAAAGGTTAGTTGGTCAAATGAAAAAAAGGAAGGAAAATTAAAGAAGAGGAAAGGCAAAGAAAAGTACAATAAAGATCCCTCTCTTCACAAAAGGGATGTACATGCATGTGACACAAGGTAGGATGAAGATTGTATGAAGAACATGATTTAATAAAAGATTTTGCCAATCCAAAAAATTGTTTCACATATTACAACAAAGTTGGAAAGATGTACGATTTAGTGAATTAAAAATTAAAAAATGCACTCAAAAATAATGGATGAGAAAATAGAGCAAGCACTTGCATGAGATTAGTATAAGAAGAAGAAAAAAGAAATTAGAAAGGATATGTACAGGAAAAAAGGTAAAGCTACTATTATAAAGAAGGTTATTAACTTAGATTCAATTACTGATGATAGATATGACTTGTGTAAGTATAAACATCCTAAGAGATGTTATCCTATTATAGCACATTTATGGAAGTTAGGAACATATGCATTGAACCCAAATTTCATTAAAAAGTAGATGTCTAGGAGATATCCTTATCCATGAAGCAACTACATGCGCTTCCACAATTAAGAATACAATCCAAGTAGAGCTCAACCTTATTCTCAACCTCTGGAGTAGTACTACCAATAATAGTAAAACCTACAATCATGAGGGATGCCACTTCCAAGGTAATTGTATCCCTATAGGTAGCTAAATCCGTATGGATATTATGTCCAACAACTTATTTCTCTAAGTCATGTAGATACTCAAACTTATTCCTCCCACTACTACTATCCACCAAAATACCATAGGCCTTTCATTCCTAGAGTTGAATTACACTCCTATCCTTTGAATCCACCTCCTAAGCATCCTCAAAAATTTCATACTCCTCTTGCTTCAATGTCACATCCATATATGTAAACTAAGATACATCAACAACCACATGAAAAAATGCTACTAAAGTTGTAAATATACATGTGAATCATAGTTTGAGTTGTTCTGAGTGCAAGCCTTGGAAACATCCTTTCTTTAGACCTACTAGTCCATCACAAACCAACACTAACAACCTTCAATATATCACATAGCTATCTTTAAATCAAGGTCTAAATGTACAAACTACCATGTTAATGCACATTATTACTAATTAGATCGAAGTAATTAGTCTTCTCAAAAACAAAAAAAATCTTGTAAGCCCCTAATTTACTTGACAATTTTAGAAAATGCACCATGCAAAGCTCTATTAGATTTAGGTTTTGGCATTAATTTCATCTTCCAAGAGACATGAAAAGCATGGAACTTGCTAACACTCAAAAACTACAACATCAAGTTAAAGGTTGTAAACCATTCCATCACTTTTATCTTAGGATAGCTAAAGACAATGTGACCATCATTTGTGACTAGTCCTATTTAGCAAATTTCCTAGTGATTCATGTAGATAACTATAAAGGAGAGTTTTCCATTATCATGGGAAGGGCTTGGCTAAGCATGATTGATGTCAAGCTTGGATTTAGAGATCTGTTATTCAAGAATTTCAAGGAGAACAAACCTTAAGAAATCGAAAATAAGAGAATTCCATGCATCATGTACAATGATATGGGGTGAAACTACATGAAAAGAACCTAGATAGCTAAATAAAGAAGTATAACAACATGTAGTTTTTGTGAAGAGAAGGTGTGTGTGCAAAAGCATCTTTATGCGATAGTTACTAAATAAGAAAGCACCTACTAGCTAACCAAAGACAAGAGCTATCAATTGTCAATTTTCATGGAACTAGAAGAAGCACTAACTAGCTTATATGTAGACAAGTTGAATGAGATGGAGTAGATATGACAACAATTCTCCTAAGTAAGCCATATGTAGCAAGAAGATACTAACTCGAAAGAAATGAAAATTTTAGAAGAACCTATGCCTAAACTAGTTGAATTGAAGACTTTATTAAAATATCTTAAATATGTATTTCTTGAAAAGAAAAAAATGATAATCATCAATGCTAAGTTAGTAGAAGAGTAGAAAAAGAAGCTATTGGAAGTTACAAATAAATGGCCAATGACCTTTGCCTTATCATATGATGAGATAACAAAAATTGATTCATACATATGCTAGGATAGAATTTACACAAATCCTTTCATTAGATCCCAAATATCAACCATAGTGCAAGTTGAATTCAAAGCTTAAGTAAGCTATCAAGCATAAAATTTAAAAGCTCCTAAAATCCAGATCCATCTATCCTATAACAAAAAATTAGGTGAGCTCACTTATTATTATGCCTAAAATGGAAGGCTAGTGGACAATCTTAGTGACCTTTTGGTATGTAAAAACCTTAGAAAAATTTAGAATGTAGATTGTGTATGCAGTGATAGCATTATAGGACCATGAATAAGAACTTCAAATGGAGATCCAAGAATGAGATTTGCGTTGAGATGTCAAAATGAAGACTAAAGGGACAAGATGAGACCATGAATGAAAATAGAGTCTACAAGCTAAACAAAGATGTTTTGAAGATTGTCAAGATGTTAAATGGACAAGGGAATGCCTCAACTTCTAAAGTGTAAAAGTAGAGTAGGCATCTACAAAAACAACAAATTTCTATCTTGGAAGATAGATGTCTACGAAAACAGCAGATGTCTATCTTTCCTCCAGTTAAAGATAGACATCTCTCCTACATTGAAGACATTCTTAATGAGATGTCTAAAGTTTGAAGTAGAGGTTTATACTAGCCATAAGATATCCATTGCAAGAATTTTGAGGAGTCTTCAAAAAACTCCAAGGCTATAAGATAGTGAAAATCTTAAGGATTGTGAAAATACTATTCATCAAAAGATTCATCATTGCCTATTCTAAGTGAACTTGTTTTTGCTCTTCATTGTCTCATGATTCACTTGTATTGATTGTATTGTGCTTAAGGTGCCAGGGATTTGTAAAACTAGTTATACTCTTTCCTTGTTTCTTTTCTTTCTTTCTTGTAGCCCTGTTGGGTTGATTTGCTTCTTACAAGAAGATATCTTTGTTAAACTTGTTTGAGCCCTATGAAGTTAAGTGGTTTTGAGGAACCAAAACACTTTGGTGCAAAGCTCACTTTTGTAAATTTTATGGGATCCTCTAAACCACATTTTTGAGCTTATCGAGACCTTATGGGATTGAGTGATTTTGCAGTGACAAAACACTCCTAAGTAGAGCTCAAAGCTTGTACAAGGTGTGACGCCATTAAAACCACATTTTTGAAGAAACAATGTATGGAGGTGTGCAAAAATTCTACCCTCCAAGTATGGACACACAAAAGTTGGGGAACCACATAAAATTTGTGTGTGTTTTGCTGGCTACAGCATTTTAAATTGTGGAATTTATTCAACCCCATTTTACGTTCTCGATCCACGTGTGGTATTAAAGCCTCCTACTCTCAAGTTCATGCTTCAAGTTTCAAGAGTGAACTATGGATGGGACATCTAACACAAAGCCACCGATGTTCAATGGATTTGACTTTGCATATTGGAAGGTAAGGACGCAAGGATTCTTTGAATCCATGGAATTTGATGTATGATGATGAGTAGTGGAGCAATCCAACACCCAACCATACAAGTCACAAGCATTCACGCATGACCAAATTGTAATCTATGGATGAGGCAATGTTAATATGCTAGCAATTAGTTTAAGTTCGAGACCGTTGTCTTCCCACATGGAGCTAGTGAAGTCTATGGGTATGGTTTAGCTCATAATGAGGTATATGATATCTGATGTTGGTAGGCCATTGTTACTCCTGACAAACATAATGTAAATGGAAATGATTTCTAAATCTAAGTAAAACAAGTAAACAGATCTATTTTATCCTATGGCAATGAGCATCCATTCCTAATCTTTGATACATACCTTGGGCTTTGTGTAACTATTACTAGAATACCAAGTGTACTGCTACTAGGCATACCAAGTGATAGCACTACTGGGTTACCAAGTAATTACACTTAAGTGCTCGAGATTAGTTGTACTCATTCTGCTTAATAACAATAATAATAGGAAAGTGCATGGAATAGTAAAATATTAACTATAAAATATTAAACATTATGCTAAGTTAAAATAGTAAACTAGGAGAATGTTGCAATAGTAAAAATTATCTTGATCTTTATTTCTGATCACACTTGTGCCTAAGTACAAAATGTTTGAACAAAGATGTCATGTTCTAAGTCAAACTACACTACAAGCATTCACACTTCTAAGTGCTAGATTACAAAAATAAACTGAAAGAGTTTTGTTACTATGGAATGAAAACTTATGTGAATTAGTGCACCTAAGTATTGTATTTATAGGCTGCACACATCTGGTGATATTGTATCTATGATGACGTAGCATGTGCTACGATATCAAATAAATGACATCATAGATATGATATCATACTTATGATATCATTGAAGACTAAAATTGACTTTATCATACCCCCATGACTAACTAAAAACTTGTCCACAAGTTAAAACAAAACGAGGATAGAGTCCCTTACAAAATTGGGAGGTATATTTACATGACACTATTGGCATGATACTAAATGTCACAGTGGTGTGTTACAAAATTTAGACACATTGTGTGATAAGATAACAAAACAATAGAAAATAAAAATTTGAGATAGCTCGATGTAGATTAAGTGATGACTAGTGGTGAAGGTTCTTCCATTGGATGCTTCCCTTTGTTGTTAGGCTTCTAAAATTAATATCTATTTAGAAGCACCTAAAGTCTCTCCTCCTCCATTCATGGATCATGTACCATCCATAATGATTAAGCAATGTGTGATGGAGCTAGTACATCCCATGGATAGGACAATTGTGAAAACATCTTATTTGCTTTCACATACCATGACCAAACTACCTCCTTTCTTCTTCAAATTTCCTAGCCATCTTGTGTAACTCTTGATAATCGAACATTCTTCTAGCCATGTTTGCTACATCATCTTTCTAGCAATGATAACTGGCTTTGACCAATTCTAATTCATAGTTTTCCACATATAGCTTCTATGAAGAATCATTTCTATCTACAAACTCCTTTTCGTACAATGCATATGTGGTCACCACTTGCTGTTCAAGTTCATGCTTGGGCCTACGTACTATTAACATGGCTAGGTGAGCATAGTGAAGGTTAGCTAACCCCATGTATTCTTTCAAATCCTCTATCTACAGGTCCTTATTTTTAATCTCTACTTAGTGGACATGAGCCAAGCTATCTGGATTCTACATTGATATGGAGTTGATCTAGACCTTAGCCATCTTGATTTCTTTCTCATTAATTTGTTTATACATGTCCACTTGATCACAGAAATGTTCTTTGAGCCTTTCATGCATGTTTGCCTTATTGCACCATGTACTTATTTCAATAGCTAATTTCTATTGAATTTCACATACCTCCTTCATTACAAGGGTTCAATTCTCTTATGTTAGGTGACTCATGTCTTGGTTGACCCCCATCAGTTGTTCCCTTAACTGATGGATACTTTCTTCAATGATGTTTTTTTGCTTCCCTATATTGGTCAACCTAGAATTATCTGTAACAAGTTGGTTATCTTCCTCCTGTACTATAGTGAGTGCCTTAGCATGTGCATATGTCTATTCTTCTGCTATAAGACATTCCAAATCACTTTATCCTTTTTCTCCTTCATATACTTGTTATGTTGTACTATGCAATTGATCTATTCTATTCTAAACTTCTTTAGTTAGTCATTTACAACATATTGTGTTGGATCTTTAGGTTTTTCTCACAGGGTCATGTGCTCTTCTTATAATCTACGAATTTCATTTTTTGCATGCTTTGCGCTGATTTCTGCCATGAGCAGCTTACCTTTGGTTTCTATGAGTTTTGACTGAACTACAATGACATCACTTGGGATGTAAAAAATATTTTGCATGACTTGTCTCATCTACAACAATCTATCAAGCATGTCCTCATGTTTTGTAGGAGTCATTGAGGTACCAACTAATATTTGACCATCTGTCTCTAGAAAGACTACCTGGTGGCACAACAAGTACGTTGAATGATTCTTTTATGTGATATATGATCAGTCCTATGGCTCTTGCTGCATCATAGTGCTACATAACCACAACTGTGGCTCCTTCTCTAGTTTCTAGCACCACTTGGAATGATGTAGTGTTCCTAAAAATCTATTGTGACCATTGGTCCTCTCCTCCATATCGTAATGAAATTTTTTCACTAGTAGGATTTGTGGAAACTATCGATTGGATGACATTGCCAATGACTTTATTCAAGTTGGCCTCCTCAGGTGTTCCCCAGATAATGGTCTTTGTAGATGACTCATTGATGGCCTAGAATCTTGCGATGGTGGTCATGGAACTTCTTACTATTGTTGCTCTTACTACTGTCCTTTGGATCCTACTTACTATTGTTACATAGTAGTTTGAGTGATTTCCTAAACATCCATTTGGTTCTCCACCTAGTCCTTCTTTGGTGCTGTCAGCTTGAGCATTTCAGCAAAGGAAGCATTCTGAGCCTTCTTAGAAACGTCATTAGTGTACCCTAGGATTCCAGCACATCTGCATAACTTCCTGATGAGGCAAGAGAACTAAAGTGTCAGCCTCCCTACCTTCTTTATTTCAAACTACCATTGGATCTCAAGGAAATAGAGGTGTGTGATGTTTGCATTAAATTTCTTCATTAAAATGGCACTTCCTATGGCTACATATGTTGATATTTTATTCAATATTTTTGTGAGAAATAGGAGATATGTGTCAATTTTGAAGTAAGTTCTCTCTTTAAGAATTAACTCATTATAATCCTTGTCATCTTTTCCATATGCTCTTTGCAATTATAGTTTTGTTATATTTGTATCTGATCTAGTGGAAAGATGTGCTATTTTTGCCACTTCATAAGGCACATTAAAGGCTTCAACTATCACCTTTATAGAAGAAGATACTGAGGCTCCCTTAATGTTAACTATTGCATCTTCTCCTTTGTTATGCTAGAATTGATATGTCTCCCCCAAATACCATTCCTCATTGTTTATGAGTGTAGGCCATAATGGTGATGCTTGGAGTTATGTCTTCACCATTTCTAGAGCAAATTCTAGGAATGGACCAAAGTTGAGCTCTACGATCACTATCGACATGATCATTTTCTCCTACATGGCTTAGAGGTAATCTAGTGACAATGTGAGGCATTTTCCTTATGTTGGTGCTTGTGGAACTTCTACCTCTAGTTGGCTTGAGTGTCCTGTAGTAGGAGTTTCTTGATGAAGACTAAAGTATTAAGCCTCATGCTTCACATGTTTTGCTTATGGGGTATGTTCCCCTGTTCAGCCTCGTTGATGGCCTCTTGGCCTTTTGCTTGCTAGCTATGAAGGTACTCCTATTGCTCCTCTTTTCGAGGCCATATGTAATCACTAATAATTTTGAAATTATTAAAATTTTTACTCCAATTCTTGATAACTCTTTCCTTACTCATACCCTTTACCAAATTAAGTTCTTAGCTTGTTATGATTGTAGAGTTAGAGAAAACTTCAAAATGCAACCCCTCAGGTGTTAATTTCCTTATAACCATTCACAGTTATCCATTTTGCTCTTATTTATGGCATATAATAGTTGGTATGGTTCATTAAGAGGATTATTTAAGTGTTTCGAACTTTAGTGTGATTGATTTTTGTTCAAAAAAAATTTCCTTTTCCCTTTCATACTTACCCTTATAATACATTCATGGCATTAGAAAATTTTGACTCAAATTTTAGTGATATCATGCTAAGCACTCCCCCGCAACACCACACCCCCTCCCCCAATGACTAAGTTGAAAGCTTCATGATCAATAAGGTTTGAAAACCTAGAAAATCAGAGATACAAGGATGAAGTTATCAGTGTCAGAAGTTAAGATGTCAGAGCTCTATATAAAAGAAAAAATTGGCAAAAACTCTCTCGGCATAGAAAATGAAAAATGAAAAATTTCACTAACTCCTTGCACTATATATACTTTTTTATATCCATGATATCGTATCTCCAATACCAAACTAGAAATTTTCAAAATTTATTGTTGTTGGAAGGCTCAAGATGATGTGAAATTGCTTGCAAGGTATAAGATACAATAATTATACATGTGGGTCCTCCCCAAAGCAGGCTCCAACCCTTAATGCCATTGTATAACCACATTGAAAAGTTTCCTTAGGTACTTAACGAGTTTTATGCAACACATACCTATTAAGAAAAACACACATGTTAGTAGTACCAAGTGTGGAAAATCACACTATGTTACACAAAACCACAAGTCATGATCACATATATAGTGAGATGAAATGGACTATAGAAGGGATTATTGAAATCGGGACATGAGGTGTCTTACCATAGGCATAATGAATTCTTATGTTTCATTAGTGGTTAAAGTAATCATTAGCCCTTTCATCCAAGATTCAAACCAAGTCTAGACCACATTCTAGTCACATTGCATTATTAATCGCTTCGAGTTACAACTGTAAGACTACCATTGTTGCAAGGATTATCATCACTTGGCATATTGTCCAAGGGAGGAGTTTATCCATTGTAGTTTTTATTTTTAGATTCCTGGGAAGCCACCTACCTTAAAGCATGGGTAACATGTCTTTCCAATTAGACCCCTAGAATTTTATTCTATGCATGGATTTTATTTTTTTTAACTGCGTCAACCTTACCAAAGGACTACCATGAGGCATGGGTAACATATCTTTCTAGTGACATGATAAGGCAACACTTACTGTATTCTTACTCCCATTTTTCATTAGATCCACAAGGATATAATACAGCTTAAACAACAGGATAAGACTCACACTAGTAATCTAAGAGAATCCACAAGTTCCCTTGATGTCACACCCTTGACATTCCCACTTGGTTTGTCACTTTTCAGTCTAGGCATAATGATCACAAGTTTATTTTTAGTTTTATGATGGAAAGGATATTATTATTGGCCATGGTAAGAACCTATTATTAATGGAGTGGGTGGATGAATGTTGTGGTCTCACTATACAAATAATTAATTCCTTATGACTTGATAACATAGAGAAATCTTCACCTTATTGGACTATATCTTGGCTTATTTGAAACACCGTGAATTTTGAGACCTCAATGTTTCAGCAAAGTCTCGAAGTTTAGGGAAAGACTTCCACAAAAGCAGCGTTGAAACATCCAAGCGATGGAAACATTGGAAACAGTGGCACATCTCAGCAGGTTTTCTCCTTCCAGCTAAGGGAGAGTTATGCTACGTAGCTCAGCGTAGCGGACTTCGGGAGAACAGAATGGAACAAGGGATGCGCAGCAACAACACTTCAATTTTGCAAGTTGACCATGATCGAAAATCTTAACTTTTGTCATATTACACCATGTTATGCTACCCAGCGTAACGTAATCAGTGCAGTTGAATTATCTGTAGCGACAAAGGTAACGAAATTCAAGCAGTGACGGTCATTACGCCACGATACGCTTCCCAGTGTATCGTAGCGTAATCGCGGGACAATTTATTCAGCACAAGAGACAAGGTCAAATAAACTATTTTCTTGAAGGGATATTATGCTATACTACGCTTCAGAGCGTAATACAACATAGCGCCACAAGCTTCAGCTACAGCACATCAGGTCAACAGTATTTTGTGGACCCAAGACATGAGTCATCTAAACCACGTTATTCTATTAACCCTAATATCATAAATACCCCAGTTGAAAAATATCAAAGGGTTGGCAATTTTTGACAGTATTAGCAAAAAAAAAGATTGGTAAGACAATGAAAAGAGCATCAACGATGACAAAGAGAAGCTTCTGACCAAAGACTTCAAGTTAGCAAACATCTTACTTCGAGCTCAACTCCCTTGCACCCAGATTGGCTAGAACAAGGTAGATTGGCCTTTGCTTGTTTTATCTCTGAATAGCTTCTTGCTCTTGGCATGCACTTCGTCTAAACCGAAGTCTTCCTGCAATCATTGTATTCAACGTATTTGTTTATAGGCTAAATCCTAGGTCTCGGGATTGCACATTCTCTAAATTGAATTTATTGCATCCTATTTACATAAACTTTACAATTGTTTTTGCATCGTTTATATCATCCTCGTTGCCTCCGAGATCGCCGATATCATATCTCCCTATTGAAATAGTCATCTTGTAATTTGATCATTACAAAATTTACTGATTAAGTAAGTCCCTGTCTGATCGACAAGACCGTTCAGGGCACCTCGGATTCGTTTTCTTTAGCACAGACCCCGCACAGATCCGGGCTTGGAACTGTGTACACGAAAATTCGCTCGGTGTTTTCAGCAACCGCTATTTTTCGTCATTACAATTTTCTGACGCTAGAAGGAGGGCCTGAACCTCTGATCCGTGTTTCACGAGTAGTCCTGTAAGCTGTCTATACCCATTTTTGATTAACGTAAAAGTGATACCTCCGTGGTTGTATACGAGATTGTGTGGTGCAGATTGGTCGCTTCGACAATTCCTCTAGAATCCTGTAGGGTAGAAAGCCCATTTATTTTTAACTTAGCTGCCTTTACCCTTGTGATCTTTATCCTTGTCATCATTACCCTTGAGCTGCCTAGAGGATGGATGCATCAACCACCACTGTTGACACTGCTAACCTTGAGAATCCTTGGACGCTACAAGTTATGCCTCCTATGGTCAAGCCGCCAACTAGTCTGGTGTGACCACGCCAATACCTCAGGCTCCAAAATAAAGAGCTTGAGGGACACACTTAGCGTAGGAAACATTACAATTTCCTCTGTGCTAAACTTGTGGCAAATTTGCCCATGTATCCACAAGAATTCGAAGAGAAACACGAATACGAGTTCATCTACTATAACGGGAAGGAATTTGTTCCTTCACCTAACGCTTCCATACATTTAACAAACCAGCAATAGTGGATGTTAGACCAACTGTTAATGGCCAGGGCATCAATGGAACAACGAGATGAGATGTTCCGCGATGAAGCGTCGCACGATGGGAAAGAAGATTTAGACCCCCATTCTAAGGGAGGTAGTCACGCTAGCTTCTTCATGGCTCCTCCCTCCACAGCATCCTGCGTAAACCCACTGTTTATGGTCACTATGCCATTATCATTGACTATCGCCGATCGTGTGGCGCATAACGCCCAATGACATTTCTTCTCTCCGGCTACCCTCCCGGGTGGTATTTCTTTACAAACCATCCCTCCACAGTCACAATTCGCCAATCCATCTCATCGTATACCTGTGCCTACATCACCATATGTGAACACAGTGCCTACTTCGTAATAACACACAGTTCCTGCATTCATCCCAGCTCACATGACAGGACCTGCCACTACAGTGTGGTGGGCTCCAAACACATCATCCCTTGTAGCATAGCCTACGCAGATGTCCCATCTCATTCACTATCAGCACCAAGTTCCGCAGACCCTAAACCCCACTGTAGGATCATTGTCCATGCCCCCGACCACGCAAACAACGTACCCCATGGCACAGTCGGCAACAGTCACCCCATCTGCACTACCTACTGGGATGTCACAAGTGGTGCTGCCTGCTGGGGTAGTCCCGATAACATCGCACATAGGCCAAATGGACACCCCTATCCCGCAACCTAGTGTGGCTAATCTTGCAATTCCACAAACAACCTCTTCGTCTATAGGTCTAGATCAAGCCTTCCAACTTATTCAGACCCTAACTGAGGAGGTTAAATGCCTCAAGGCTGCTGGTTCCGACACAATACAAGTCATGGATTTTTACCATGACGATCCTATTAGTCTAGGAGTGCCTATTTTGTCTTTGCCTCCTGAGATGTTGCTCCCCCATTTTACAACATACAATGGGAGAGGGCAATCCCAATGCCCATCTAGTCACCTTCAGGTCAGAGTCGTTGTTATTGCAACAATGGCCACACATCATCATCTGTGTCTTTGTTATGTCCCTAATGGGTAGAGCTTTAAACTAGTATCGAGCACTCCCACGCTCTTCCATCTCAACCTTGGAAGAGCTCTTAACTCAGTTCGTGACTCATTTCAAATACAAGCTAAAACCAGAAGTCATGCTGGATCAGCTCATGGGAGTCAAGCAAAATTCGCTCGAGCCAGTCTAAAAGTTTATACAGTGGTGGAGCGCCACCTTGAACGAAATCCGTGAACCCATCGTGGAGGCTCACCTGTTAGCGATCTTCAAGGGGGCAGTCAATGACTTCATTAAGTCCAAACTATATTACCTCGCTCCCTGCTCCCTCAGCCAAGCCTTCGCTCAGACTAAGAGCATTCAAGACGCGGCAGAGGCTAGCAAAGACCCAGCGTATGTGGTCTATAAAAGCGCCCCAACAAGGGTAAAGACAAAGGTAAAGCTACGACAATGACTGTAGCAGCAGTAGCTAAAGGGGCCAAGAAAAAAAATAACAACAAGAAAACACCTGTGGTGCTTGCTGAGTCGACAACTAACTCAAACAGCGTCAACCAGGAAACTCCACCAGCCCCTGAGGCATTTCCATAGCTGAAGCCTAATTTTGAGCATAAAAACCACTTAAAATATGCGGCTCTACCTATAAAAATTTCAGAACTTCTGAAGCAATTACTAGGAACTGGCCATATTCGACATAAGAGGGTGTTTGAGGAAGGTCTGAAACGCCACAGACGGCATTATGAGTTGCTTAAGAATCCCTCCTTGGCCCTGCCAAATGAACCGCCAGTTCCCAAAAACTTTAGGCTGGATCATTTCTGTGACTATCACCAGCTGTGTGGTCATGACACAGATTACTGCTGGGCGTTGAAAGATGACATTCAACGCCTGATTGATCAAGGTAAATTGATCTTAGATAGTAATAGTCTGGTCTGTCCAGAAAATCAATCCATGCACATGTACCAAGACCCGTTAAACACAAATAACGTAGGGTACACTATCAATGTGGTGAGTACGGAGGGAAATGGCCAAGCACAGCCAAAAAAACCCTTTGTGCTGCGTGTACCTCCTTGCTTGTCTCAAATGACGGGCTCATCAACATCGACGAGCACGGCTCAGCAATAGCCCTTCGTTCTCCGGTTCCCGTCTCCTACCTTCATTCCGCATCCCACTATGGCTCAGCCCGCGCCCACACCTAGGACACCCTTTGTCATCAAGGTGCCAAATCCTTCAGTTGCTCCTGCTACGCAGGGGTGAACCTCTAAGTCGACACCTCAATCACAACCTAACACAAAAGGAAAAGGGTGTATGTAGTTGATACAGCCAAAGACGAAATTATGCTGGGGTTTTTCAAGCCTATGCCCCTTTCCTCGGTGCCCTTGGCCCCACCCTCTAAAAAAGACAATGCTGCGTAAGCGCAACCATGTTCTCCTGACCCAAGAAGACACAACCCTTAATCAAAAATCGTTCCTCCTCAAGAGATTCGTCTCCTGGGATGAATGGAAGAAGAGAAGGGAGGTAAAAAACCAAATCATGGACATGATCTCCTCAATGCTTTTACGCAAGTTAAGCAAGCTCTGAAACAAAAAAATACAACGTTAAGCCTCTATGACTTGTTGATGATGTCACAAAAGCATCATGAGGCCATGGTTCGCATGTTAACGTCCATATCCATGGATGAGAGCCTGCCAACGGATGAAAAAGTGATCCACTCCATCATGCTTCCCCTCGCCGATGAAAAACCTCGACCTTCCCTACTGACTTTTCATGATGAATCCATTAAGGACAACCCACAGAAGGGTCAAGTGACAACAATGCCTATGTTCATCACTATCCGAGTTGGCCAATACTGGATCCGGAGAGTACATGTAGATGATGGGGCAGCTTCCAATGTCATTCCATACCCCATAGTGGATAAACTGGGTTTGATAGACCAGATCAGCCCCACGACAACGTCATGTTTAAAGTCATTCAATGGGATGCGAGTACAAGTCAAAGGAACAGTACACATCAACTTCGTAGTGGGGGACCAATTCCCCACAGACGCAGTGTTTATCGTCATCGAGGAGATGCCTATTTTCAACTTAATCTTGGGGAGGTCCTAGTTGGCTCAACTAAGGACAATCTTATCACCCATCCATCAGGAGATCCATTTGCCCTACACAGGAGGGGAAGTGATCATTCATGGTGATAAGATGATCCCTCAAGTTGTTAATAACATAGAAATGGAACAAGGTTCGAAAATCGAAATTCCCGAAGATTAGTCTCCTGTCCCAATAGTTAAATAGGCCAAAACAAAGGCTGACGACAGTTTGATCTGGGCTGAACCACCTTTTTAAGAGGAAGATGGTGTCGTAGAGGAACAGAGTAATAAACCTCCTCGTCCATACACGTTGCCAAAACTAAAAATAATTAAGAAGAAACTACGAAGCGAGTGAATGAACATGTTAGCATGACATGTCACATTAGTTCACATTGTTTACTATTACGTACTTTACGTTCTCTCTTTTCGCATTATCCTTATTACGCTCTTTCATACGCATTACGACCCGAAATGGCCTTAAACTAGTTGTAGCCCGCTATAGCCTAAAACTGGCAAATGTAATTTACCCCTTTACGCTTGCGATGGCCCAACCCGAAATGGCTTTAAACTAGTTGCGGCCTGCTACGGCTTAAAACTGGCAATTCTCTTTATCCTTTTACGCTTACGACGGCCTAACTCGAAATGGCTTTAAACTATTAATGGCCTGCAATGGCCTAAAACGTGTAATCCTTTCAACAATATCTTTCACTTTATGAAAACTAAAATGATAATAGATTGAAGAACATTGTTCTTTACTCCATTTCATTACAACAAAATGTCGGCCACTATAACCACGTCACATGTCGCCTTTGTTACCACTTCCACCTGTGTCATTCGACTCCACCTCTGCCTCATGAAGATCATCCTCAAAAGGACCTTCTTCCCATGGTGTCTCTCCGTGGGGATGATCCTCTCTACGAGGCTTTTCCTCATGGGAATTCTTGCCATGAGCACCATCATCTCCATTACGCTCCTTCCCAAGAGAATCCTCTTCGTGTCGATCCTACGATTTGACATGAAAATGCATGTTAGCATTGTCACGGAAACTATGCATAACAAGAATACAATAATCCTACAACTTATCTGTGATGGTCTTGCGTCAGCCACGAAAGGAATTTGTTCCAAGCCAACCCACAGGCATTGCATGATCTCATCCTTAGTAAGCTCAGACAAAATGCCATCTCCTAAATTAGTTCTAGCCTTAACCTTCTCCTTTTCCACAGGATTCCATTGGGGTGGTTTAGGGAAGAAGGAAGGGACAGTGGTTTCCCAGCTAGGGAGGGTTATTTCTCTCTCTGGGGAGGCGCTTACTATCACTTGCTCCTGGAACTTTTCACACACTTTAGAAGCCCCGATGACATAGAGGAATAGCAGGAGGGACCACACTTCAACAGCGAAATCCCTGTAATGTTGGCGGTAGGCAGCACTTTCTCGCTTATACACATGCTTATGGTCCGTTTGTGCCTGCCCCCATGCTTGGACCCTCGTGCTGAAATCCTTTCAATCTTGGTTCTTCTAGGCTAAGAGATCCATTTGCATCCGTTGCTCAATAAGCTCACGGCTGGCTTGGACATTATTTCTGAAGACTGTCCAATAACGGGTGTAGTCAATCATAGCTATTTGCCAATTCTCATCATTAGCCTCTTGAGCTTGCAGAAATTCGTTTCGAGACTCTAGGTCCTCAACCCTACCGGTTAGGAACGTCTTCTCCATTTTTGATTTCTGCAACCTCTTCCAAAGATCTTTTTTGACGTCCTAACACTCCCATAGGGAGCGGGCCAAGCGTAACGCACATTTACGTATTTCATGGTAGAGGCTGCATGGCACTTTAGTCACCTTTGATGAAGGTTCAAGGACAATGTCTGAGTCAACGGGCTCTTTGGGATCTCATATGAGGTGAGATCCTATAACATGAAAAGTAATAGTTAGGTGCAACAAAATAATGCAATTTCATAATGTCAACAATCCCTGTGTCATAATAGCCACATACCAATCTCAGGATCGATTCGCTCTAGACGGCTGATCATATCATTCGTGATACCTTCCATAAAAGTGAATTTATCAGGAGTCTCACCCCAATGCTGAGTTGGTGCCATTGACGAAGGCACGTCGCTATTATCAGAAGTGCTTGTTAAGCGAATGAAATGACTTAGACATAGTATAGTAGATGTAAAGGGCAATTGAGATGATTACGATAACGCAAAACTCAATTCAACAAAACCCTCAAGGGTAGTAGCGTGAGGTTTGCCCTCTGAGGAAAGGTCAAACTCACCGGTGACTAACTGCTTCTCTTTTCCCGGCTCATCCAAACGGACCTCGGCGTCCTTTACTTCTGTCTCTTCTTTGGGTACAGGAACTTGTGTGCCGCCTACATTACTAACAGGGGCCTCCTTTTCTAAAACTGGGGCCCCTTCTTCACGTCGTAAAACTATGGCCCCTATTTCAAGGGTCAACTCCTCTTCATCTTTCCCTTTGTCTGCCAAACAACACAGTTAACCAAAACAAAACCTTATCTACTTTTTACAAGCGCTACGCGATGCAACAACGTCTATACGTAGCATAATACATACATAAACCAATTATGCCTCTCTCTACTTACCAGCTAGGGGATCATTCCTGTGAAATTTGATTTGCAGCCTCTTTCCCTCTGCTTCAGTCGGGCCAGGAGATTCCATGGTCGGACGATGCTTTTTCAGTTGGACTGATAAACTCACTATTTCTTCTGCCAGGCATTTTCCTCTCAACGCACTACCGGTGTAAGAAGGGACTGCCCCATCCACGCTATCTTGGCCTCGCGTAGCAGGCGTTGCCAAATCTTTAGTTGTAAGTGAAAGCGATCCTTAATACCTTCAAGGGGATCTTGCAACCGGGTGGTGCAGAAAACTTGCGAAATCCATGGTTTGGAAATCTGGTTATGATCTTGCTGCACCCAGACTCCATCCCTACGAACCACCAGGAATTCAGCAAAATGCCGAAAGCAAGCTATAGAAAAGGTGAAGTGCACATTGAAACGAGACTCAAGCTTCTTGCGAAGCTTGACCATTTCAACATGCAAACCTTCAACAAGGTAACTGGCCCAATTATACTATGCTCCCTCCTCCATAACCTCCCGCATGATCTAAGCCTGCTCTATGGTAAGGATTCTTCCCTGGGAAAGCAACTTGCAGAAGGCATGGGCTCGAAAGAGGGGATAAATGGTATGAGCCACCTCCAGCTGGATTTTATCAACAAGGATACCTTTCGGTTCCTTTTTAACCCCTAGCCACTCCTCTATCTTCTTTTGGTGTTTAGAACTCGTCTTTGACCTTTCTTCTACCAGAGGGCCATCAGAGGGAATGCCAAAAAGGTCGGCGAATAGTCGAGCATCAACATCAAAACTCACACGCACATTACGCACACGCATGAAAAGACGCTCAGCCTCCTTGCTGAAGGAGTCAACTAGGGTTAACATTTTGGCTACAGTAACATCGGGGGTTACAGCTAAAAATAGCTCCATCAGTCCAGCTTCCCAGAGGTTATTGCTAAGGGCAACTGGGACCGCTCCATGCCTGAGCCAACGTTGCGCCTCTTTTATATCGCCATAACGAAAGAAAAGACTGCTCGTTTCACGCCTGGAGGCTATCACCATGACCTCCTGTGATTCCCTAACTATGAACATAAAGCAATGGTTTAGACAATACAACAAAATAATACAATTTTATACATTATTTCCATTCCATAAGATTCTACAATGGACCACCATAGCGTAATTTACCGTGTCCGAACGGCGAAGGAAATGGTGAGATTTTCTCTTGCACGTCCGCAATGGTGATAGGACAATCCAAAGTCCCCTCCTTATCTAGCCATCTGGAGCTTTTACACTTGGTGAAGAATTTGACACAGCGGATAAGGTAGTGTGGGATTTCAAATTCTAGTTGTCCTAGAACACCAGCACGTACATTGCTAATAGAAGTGAACTCCTCATGCGCCTCTTTGGAACCAAACTGCCTCCTCCCCTACATGAGCATGAGGAGGAGGAACATTGGCCACGGGGACATGTAAGCAACATAGAACATCCACAATGTCCAAAATGATCAGGATGGGCTTTAGCGTAATCCTTTACAACAAAACACACTATCATTAGGAAAAGCAATTTAGACACACTAACAACGTAAGACATACTAACGACATAAGAACAACATCAAGATAAAAAAAAAGAGACTCATAAAAATCCATTACGCAACACTAGAGTTTCCATTACCTTAACTCCTAGAAAATCGCTGGTTATGCTAGAAATGCATTACCAAGACCGCCCAAACCCTTGCGACGGTGCAAGGTCTGTCCCTAACAACAACGATAAAAGTAACACCGCATGTCCCAGCGTAACATGCAACCATTACAGGTGAGACAATGGAATCTTATTTACACTACATAAGGGTACAATACCTGAGCCCCTCCAGTCATGCATCGCATTTGTACAGTATTTCCCAAGATCACCCAAACCCTTGCGACGGTGCAAAGTCTTTCTCTGACAATGGCGATGGGGGTAATATTACAAACTACAATAGCTTAACCCACGCAACCAAGTATTAACGCCCGACATAATACACATCTTCGAAACATGTACAATTACGACACCATAACAACAAAAATAACAATCATGCAGGAAAGGTAAAAAGCAACCTACCAAGCAAGTGGAGTAGCCTCCCAAGTTTCGACCCGAGCCTTAGAAATTTGCTCTAAACTCTCTTGCACTTCATCGATCTTCGCCAATTTGGCATGTCTGCCTTTGGTCTTCAGTGCCATGGTTACGCCTAAAAAGTTTTTGCAAATTCATCTACTTACGCCTTCCTTCTGCTTTCCTTCTGCTATAGCCTAATTCAAATCTGCGATCTTTACAGTCTGCTTTGAGGACGAACCATCGACTTATGAATGTAATGCTTGAAACTAACTGTTTTTCGTGTCCGATCAATGCGGAACCTTTTTGAAATGCAGGTATGTCAGTGCGACATGAAGCATGAAGATCACAACATTAATCTTGTAGATATCATATCGATTATAGTCTGAAAAGACCCTAAACTAACACGTAGCTTATCGTCTCGTAATCCGGTCACATTAATTACGGTTTGCACAAAAATCCAAATAAGCTGCTTTGACATGCTAGACACGCCACGTTACACCTTTCATCATAGTTCACAAAGCTCTTACGCTAACATCTAAGAAACCAGGCTTACTGCTTTCTTACAAACTATGCATATTGTAACAGTCCGCTAAAACTTTAAACTGACAACCTTTTGACACGCATCTCTAGAAAACCTTCTATTGTTTCAACAGATCGACAAAAAAAATAATATAACAATTTTTGTTCTTGGTGGTTTTGCAGGTCAAGTCACAAAATGGACGCAGCTTTACTCACACCCCTAGCCCTAACAGGCCCATACAGGAAAACTATTAGATAGGTCGACCACGCACTGATAGAAACTGACGCTTCCCTTTATGACACAATCATAACAACATCGAAAATATCCCCAGACTGGCTAGAACATTTGGCGTGAACCCTAGACCTGGAAGCTGGAGATGTGATCGAGGATCCACTTATTGAGGTCCCTGTAACTACGCAAAAAGTGGGAAGCAAAACTCTGAAGGTTAGTTCCATCCTTGAGCAACAAATGCAAAGCAACATACTTCAAGTGCTCCAAAATAACGTTGCGATATTCGCATGGTCATACGAGGACATGCTGGGTTTAGACCTGAGACTAATATAGCACAACATGGTTTTATACCCGCATATCAAAGCAATTAAACAGAAAGCACAGAAGATTAAGCCCGAAATTACGCTGGCAGTGAGTGATGAAATCACTAAACTGTATCAGGCTGGTTTCATTCGCGCGGTCAATTATTCAGACTAGGTGTCGAACATCGTAGTTGTCTCTAAGAAAACAGGAGGAATACACATCTGTATAGACTTTCGCGATCTGAACAAGGAAACTATTAAAGACAACTTCTCATTATCGAGTATTGACCAACTTATCGATACAACAGCTGGTCACGTGTTACTATCCTTTATGGATGGGTTTTCGGGCTATAATCAAATTTGCATCAACCCAGAACATCAACTAACTACAACCTTCATGACCCCCTAGGGAACTTTCTGTTACATCATGATGCCTTTCAAGTTAAAAAATGCTGGAGCGACTTATCAACGTGCTATGACGTATATCTTTAGTGATTACCTCTTAGAGAAATTGAACGACTATATAGACGACATAGCTATCAAATCTAAGAAGTTGGAAAATCATCTAGAAGACCAAGAGTTAATCCTTAAACGATGTCTCAGGCACAACCTACAACTCAACCTAAAAAAATGCGTCTTCGGTGTCAAAACCGAATGCATGTTGGGGTTTGTGGTATCGGAGACTAGCATACGGGTCAACCCCGACAAAGTTAAAGCCATTATTAACCTAGCACCACCTACAAATCTCAAAGAACTACGTGGATTGTAGGGTAGGTTGCAATTTATCAGGCGGTTCATCTCGAAGTTAACAGATAAATTACGTCCTATGCAGCATCTGCTCAAGAAAGCCGTTAACTTCAAATGGACCGAAGACTGTTAGCATGTGTTTGATAACCTAAAGAAAGAACTGTTACATTTGCCGAAAGTTTTCCCACCACAAAGGGATCAGCCTTTCTACATTTATCTGGCAAGCTCAGATGTGTCTATAGCTGTGTTGTTGTGCCAAAGAAGGGACGATGGGTCAGAAGTCCCTATCTATTATCTAAGTCACGCTCTATTTGCGTACAAAAGAAGGTATAATGAGGTAGAGCGTAATTGTTTTGCATTGGTGTTTGCACTAAAAAAATGTAGACACTATCTTTTCCATAGTTAAGTCAATATAATTTGCAAGAACAACATTTTGCGGGCCATCACAAATAATTTATACAAGAGCAGTAGAATAGCTTGCTGGAAAGCCATCACAGCAGAATTTGACTTACACTACATCGGCCAATAATCCATGAAAGGCCAAGCCATAGTTGACCAGCTTACAACATCTGTTAATAATCAAGCCACAATAGAGTCCAAGTCCCCTGATGAACAGATACATAGTTTAAGCCCTATATCGACAAGCCTCGAAGCGACGTTATACTTCAATGGAGCTTCGACTACCAGAGGCGGCAGTGCTGCCACCGTCATCACGCTCTCCCCTGAAAATGTTCGTCCACTGGCTTACCGCCTGGCATTTCCTTGTAGGAACAATGTGGCAGAGTACGAGGGGCTCCTTAGGGGATTGTTAACAGCCAGGGAACTCAACGTTCAAGACCTAGTAATCCGAGGTGATTCGATGCTCGTCATCAATCAAATCACAGGGGTCTACGCCTGCAAAGCTGTACATCTGCAGCCCTATTGCGATATGGCTAAAGATCTCCTGAGACAATTCATGACGACTGACGTCCAACACATGCCACATAATGAGAACACCGTAGCCGATGCACTAGCCACACTAGCTTTAAATGTGCCACCACATTTGTTTGCCACCTTGCCCGCATTATGATGGAATGTATAGATCCTATCATACAAGCGACACAAATCTCTTCTCTAAGCACGGGGAGAACACCAAAATGGTATGATAACATTAAAGCCTACATTCTGCATGGCAAACCACCGCACGAGTTAACACCTACACAAAAAGACGAAATTCACAAGCATGCCAGGCAATACGTCATCATCAGGGATAGTACTCTATGCAGACGCTCTTTTGACAGAGTATTACTAACATGCGTTAATAATGACCAAGTGCAAAGAATAGTTAGCGAAGTTCATAAAGGACTATGTGGAGGACACATAGCCTTACGAGCCATGGCCGCTAAAATCAGACGCTTAGGGTATTATTGGCCATACATGGAACAAGACTGCCTTACCAAGGTTAAGACATGTGATACATGCCAACGTTACACAAATTTAATACACATGTCACCAACTGAATTGCATACTACATAGATCACTTGGCCATTCCAACGATGGGGACTAGACATCATAGGCCCCATCACGCCTAAGTCTTCCGTAGGACATAGCTTCATTATCACCGCCACCAAGTACTTCACGAAGTGGGTTGAGGCTATTCCCCTACGAAAGATTACATCTCAAAAAATTTACCATTTCATCTTGGACAATATAGTAACCAGGTTTGGGCTTCCCATGACTATTGTGACCGACAATGGGCCATAATTTAGTAGTACCGAAACCAAATCTTTCTACAATAACCTTGGTATCAAGCAATCTTTTTCCTCACCCTATTACCCACAAGCAAATGGTCAGGCAGAGGCAACAAACAAGGTGGTCATCAATTTACTGAAAAAGATGCTCAGTAGCAACAAAACATGATGGCATGAAAAAATTCTCTATGTGCTATGGGCCTATCGTACGACATATAGAACAGTTACCAGTAGGACACCCTATAGCCTAGTCTATGGATCTGAAGCAGTGTTGCCCCCGGAACTACAAGTTCCCTCACTACAGATGGTCCTCTCGATGGTTATAAATGAGACTCAACACAACGAGTCCAGGATCGTGGATCTAAACTCAGTAGAGAAGAAACGCATTCAGACACTAGACAACATTAAAAGATATCAAGACAGGCAAAAACAGAAGCATCATTACAACCTGCATCAACGACCGATCAAAAAAGGAGAATTTGTTCTTAAGGCCATTCATGAACTAGGAGCAAATTCTCTGCAAGCTGGGAAGGCCCTTTCTTGGTCGTCAACAGCAACGAACTCCCAAATCCAGTGAATCATATGTACCTGAAGCAATACCACATCTAAACGTCGACTCGGCTCAAACGCAAGGTAACAAACGTCCGCTACGATGTAAAAATGGAAGTGTTGTACACGTTCACTATGACGTAAAACTGACATTTCTTGCACGCATTTGCCATGACGCTAAACTGGCAAAGTTTTTCACCATCCGCCATGATGTGAAACTGGCAAGGTAAGCAACCGTCTACTGAGACCTTAAACCAGCACAGACTTGTCCCTGGGTCACAACACAAAACTGACACCCACAGCATGGTTTTCTGGGACCATAAACTAGCTCTTCCATAGTCCACTACAATGTAAAACTAGCACGCTTCAGTCTGCCCATAGTTTAAATAAGAACACGGTCCCCTGAGACTTAAAACCAGCAACAATGGTCCACCAGGACTTAAAACTGGAATCTGACAACAAACAATCTATGAAGTAAGCAAGCGTGATCATTCTTGCACGGCATCCCTACCAGACGGAACGGATAGGGCATTGGAATAGACGCAACACTACTACCCTACTGGAATCATACTGATTCCTCAAATATGCTGAAAGGCATATTACTGACCCCTCGAACATGCCGCTACGACAACCACTCAGTAGTTGCAACTCCTGGGGTCACCTTTGCCATATGGGGCCTCAAGGAAACTATGGTCACCCATAGCCTTAGTGGTCTCCACCCATCGCCGCTACCAAACTCTCGCTTAGCAGATTCATCTAACTGGTTCTTTGCCTAATCGATTGGATAAGATGAACCTGGCTGTCGACGGTGAATTCCTGAACCGCGGCATCAACAAAGGGACCCTTGCTTCTTGCTACGGTCCCTTCTTCGTTGCCCGTGCTCTCCTTTTCACTTTGGACGACATTTGTTTCAACAGCCTCCCTAGCGATTAGGATGATTGCTTTTGCTTTCTGTTCTCTGTTATGTTTTGTAGGTTACTTGCTACGATAGCATTGTTCAAGAATGTATTCACTAGGAGGCAAGGCATCATGGTGTTCAGAGGTAGCTGCTCAGATTAGCCTGACTACTTTGGAATGCAAACCCTGCCTTTTTTCCCTCCATTAGACAATTGATTTCACTTTCTCTTTTCTTTATCCCTACAATTGCCTTTACCTTTTCCTCCTGTTTGTACATAATGTGAGCATGCTAGAACTCTTTCGCACATGATAATCATCCCATCCATGAATTGGCATAACACAACTCGCTTCATGGAAAGCATCATCCCATCCATGAATTGGCATAATGCAACTCGCCTCGTGGAAAGCATCCTATTCAAAAAAAATGGGCACAGCTAGGCAAAATGGATGAAACACAACTCATCCAGGCCACACGAGCATAACACAATTCATCCATGCAAGGCCCGTATACACAGTATAGTAGTGTAACCTCTCGGGAAAACACCCGCGAGAAGGTGCCTAATAGCAATTTTGCGAAAGTTTTTCTGCTTGTATGCTTGAGTCTTCCCTAAACCTCCCTCCCTCACTACTGTAACCCAAATTTTGCATTTCCAAGTTAGACAAAGCGACATCTGAGCAGTTGCCGATAGATGCTGTTGGTGTCTTTACCTCTTTGGTGTTTCGTATTCTTTGTTGATGTCTCTCGGGCAAGCCCTCCAAACATCAATAAAGAGGGGCCATTGAAACACCATGAATTTCAAGACCTCAATGATTTAGCAAAGTCTCGAAGTTTAGGCAAAAACTTTCACAAAAGCAGTGTCAAAACATCCAGCTGGTGGAAACATTAGAAAGAGTGGCACATCTCAGCAGGTTTTCTTCTTCTGGCTAAGGGCCAATTATACTATGCATCTCAACGTAGCGGACTCCGAGAGAACAGAACAGAACAAGGGATGCATAGCAACAACACTTCAATTTTGCAAGTTGACCATGATCAAAAATCTTAACTTTTGTCATATTATGCCATGTTACGCTACACAGCGTAACGTAGCGTAATGTAATCAGTGTAGTTGACTTATCCGCAGCAACAAAGGTAATGAAATTCATGCAGTGACGGTCATTATGCCACGATACACTTCCCAGCGTATCATAGCGTAATCACGGGACAGTTTATTCAGCACAAGAGACAAGGTCAAATAAACTATTTTCTTGAACAGAGATTACGCTATACTAAGCTTCAGAGTGTAATACAGCATAGCGCCACAAGCTTCAGCTACGACACATTAGGTCAACGATATTTTGTGGGCCCAGGACACGTGTCATCTAAACCGTGTTGTTCTATTAACCCTAATATCATAAATACCCTAGTTGACAAAGATCAAAGGGTTGGATATTTTTAACAGTATTAGTAAAAAAAAAGATTGGTGAGACAACGAGAAGAGCATCGATGGTGACAAAGAGAAGCTTTTGACCAGAGACTTCAAGTTAGCAGACATCTTGCTTCGAGCCTGACTCCCTTGTGCCCAGATTGGCTAGAACAAGGTAGATTGGCCTTTGCTTGTTTTATCTCTGAATAGCTTCTTGCTCTCAGCATGCACTTCGTCTAAACCGAAGTCTGCTTGCAATCATTGTATTCAACATATTTGTTTATAGGCTAAATCCCATATCTCGGGATTGCACATTCTCTAAATTGAATTTATTGCATCCTATTTACATAAACTTTACAATTTTTTTGCATCGTTTATATCGTTCTCGTTGCCTCTGAGATCACCGATATCATATCTCCCTATCGAAATCATCATCTTGTAATCCAATCATTACAAAATTTACTGATTAAGTCCCTGTCTAATCAACAAGATCGTTCAGGACACCTCAGATTCGTTTTCTCCAGCACAGCCCTTACACGGATCCGGGGTGGAACTGTGTACAAGGAAATTCTCTTGGTATTTCCAACAACCATTGTTTTCCGTCGTTACATTATTCATGGTGTGTTTTATTAGTAATCAAAAATATTTACAAAGAAAATGATAACAAAGTAAAAATGGAAAAAGATGTAAAGAATGAAAAATGTTAAAGAGTGGAAAATGTGAAGGAATTAATAAATTATTAAGAATGAAAAAATGTATTATTATTAAAATAAAATGTGGAAAAGTAAAAGGAAGGTGAAAATTTTAGTAAAGTACGTACATGTCCAGATGGACACCCCCATGAGTATTATCAGAATTAGTTAAATGAAAGAGAGAATGGGTGGAAGACAATTGAACATACTAGGTAGGTTCCTTGGAATGTTCATGATAAAATTTGACTTATCAATGTTAATAAGAATGAGGTTATGAGGGCACGATGGGTGATATATTTTTAAGGCACCTAATAGATAAGTTTCTTCAACAATATATGGTCCTTCCCAAAGTGTTTGAAATTTGGCTTTTTCTAGCACATGATTAGGATTATAGTAAGGACCTTATCTCTCAATTGTATTAGTACTTTTCTTATATGTGTATTGTGCCTCTATTTTAAGTAATGCTTATGGAGCTCATTATGCATTAGTGCTACAAGCCTATTTTCATCTAAAAGGTTTAGATTAATGATACGTTCCCATTGGGCTAAGCTCAAATAAAGGTCAAGTTCACTAGCAGTAGCTAAGGTTTGAAGCTTCACCTGAATAGGAAGTGTTGGCAGTTTTCCATAAACTAGCTTGTACGAGGAGTGTCCTATGGGTAATTTCCATGATGTTCTATAGGCCCATAGATCATAGTCAATTTTAGTACTCCAATCCTTCCTAAACTTACTAACCATTCTAGTTAAGACTTTAGTGATTTCTTAGTTAGTAACTTTTGTTTGACCATTAGCTTGGGGGTGATATGATGTAGTTAGTTTATGGTTGACCCCCAATTGTTGCATGAGCTTCTTAAAGGTAGCACCCATAAAGTGATTTCTGTTGTCAAATATGAGCAATTTGGATACTTCAAATCTATTCACCACTTGCTATTGGAAGAACTTGGCAATTGTCTTGGCTATGTAATCTTTAATTGCTACTACCTCTACCCACTTTGTACAATAATCCATAATCACAATTATGTATGCTTTTCCATTTGACATCGACGTTATGGATTCCATGAAATAAATTCCCCATATATCGAATGGCTCAAGTGGCTATATCGATTGTTGTGGTCCTTCATATCTGGTCGTAATTTCTCCATCTCTTTGGCATTTCTCACAAGATCGTGCAAAATTATGAGCATCTCTAAATAATGTAGGCCAAAAGTAGTTTTCCATCATCAGTTAAGTATCATTCTATACCTTGCATAGTGGCCACCACATGGACCTTCATAGGTGTCCTGTAAGACTCTCTATTGGTTGCACTCTGGCATACACCATCTAACTAGCCCATTTGCATAAATCTTGTACAAATTGCCATTGATTTCCATATATCTTGTTTCTCTATGAAGGAATCATTTCTTTTGTTTCTTATTCCATTCAGCAAGGAGCTCTTTTGTCGACAAATATATCATATATTCTACTATCCATGGATCCCTATCGAATTTATAGCCTTCACTATTTTAGTAAATAGGTTTTCATTAGGGAACTATTAAGATAAAGGTTCTACTTGATCATGGACATCCCACTTTAGCCTTGATAGATGATCTGCTACCACATTTTCTATGTCCTTTTTATCAATCATTGTGATGTCAAATTCTTGCAAGATAATGATCCATCTAATCACTCTAGGACTAACCACTAGTTTATTCATGAAAAATCGAATGACACTATGATTAGTATTGACATATATCTGATACCCGAGCACATAATGTTTGAACTTTTCAAGTGCATACATCATGACCATCAACTCCTTTTTTGTTGTGATGTAGATTAATTGTGCCCCAGTGATATAATATCATCTCTTCTGATCATCTAGTTGTGTTAATACTACACCAAGTGCATAATTCAAAGCATCAATCATGATGTGAAAGGACTTGGACCAATCTAGAGCTTGAAGGATTAGTGTCTTGATTAGCTTATGCTTTAGAGTTTCAATTGTTGTTTCACATAACTCTATCCATTTGAAGAGTGCATCCTTCTTAGTGAGTTCCACAAGCAATTTTGCTATCTTTGAAAAATTCTCTATAATTCTTCTATAATATCTTGTATGACCCAAAAATGATCTTACTTCTTTTACTATTTATAGCCTTTGAGTGATATTTTGTATGACTCAAATTTTTTCAAGATCTACCTCAAGGCCTTTTTGAGAGATTTTTTGTCCCAACTCTATACCTTCCTAGATGATAAGATGGCTTTTTTTGCCAATTGAGCTCAAAATTTGTTTCTACACATATTTTCAATACCTACTCTAATTCATCTAGTGCTTGCTTGAAATCTAGCTCGTATGTTGAAAAATCATGCATGAACACTTCAACACCATTTTTAATCTATTTCAAAAATATGCTTAGTACTAATCTCTGGAAGATGGTTAGCACATTGCAAAGATCAAAGGGCATCTACCTATAGGCAAACATTCCCCATGGACTAGTGAATGTCATTTTTTCTTGGTCTTCAAGTGCAATGCACATCTAATTATATCTATTGTACCCATCTAGAAAACTGTAGTACTCATGTCCTGTGATGGTGTCCAAGACCTGATCAACGAATGGCAGAGAGAAGTGATCCTTAAATGTAGCTATGCTCAATAATTAGAATTCAATGTAGACTCACCATTTACCTCCCTTCTTTGCAACAATCACTAAAGGACTCACCCATTCACTATCTACAGGATAAATGAATCCTACCTTTAGCAATTTCTCCAACTCCTACTTGAGCCTTCTTTAGGGTTGGTGTCATGGTTTAACTAGGAAATCAATATATATCTAATGTTGAAAAATTCTTAGATCAATTCCCGTGATCTAATCATAAGACCATGCGAATGCCGTAGGCCACTTGTTGATTACTTCCAGTAACTTTTTATTTTGTTCTTCCTCTAAAGTTGTGATTATTATTAGCTTCTTATTATTCAAGAAGGCATACTCCAATGTTGCTAGTAGGGCCTTTAATTCTAATGGTTCTAGCTCCATAGTGTCTAGAATTTCTAATTGTCCCCAGTTTATTTCTTCTTCCTATTTTACTCGTGGGTAGGAGTGTCTTCTCCTTAATTTCTCTAGTTTATCAACTTCCTTAATGTAGGTACTAACAATTTGATCTGATGGTTTCATGTACTTATTGGATTCAATCTCCTCATTGGTGATTAGCCACTAGCTGCTCTCTTGTTGTGTGGCTGCGACATATAGACACTTTTGCACACTATTGGTGATTGTTTGGGATTGCCAATGTTTGGCCTTTGATCTCATAACCTAGAGTCATGCGAAATGAAGGTGTTCCTGAAAATAGGGTTTCAATGCTTACTAGTCTTATGGCAACACCAACACCCAGATACCTCCAAATAAACTCAATGGTTATGAAATAAACTAAACGTGAGTATGTGTTTGTTATTATAAATGTTGAAATGCTTTGGTTTGTGTATGAAATGTAACTAAGTATCATAAAAGAAATTCAGCTAGCTTTTTCACATACTATGAGTTATTAAAGATTCCTATTTTGTCAAATTACTTAGTTTATATAGTCCTTATAGTATGCTACTTGAAGCACATAAAATTTCACAAAAATGTTTGAGCATAGTTCTACCAATCTACACCTAATTTTAGCCAGAGAGAATTCCATAAGAAAACTAGAAATACAACAAGATTCAAAGGATTTAGAAAGAGAAAAGAAAAGATAGCATATTTGTGTGAATCTCAAACATTTACTCTAGATAAATTAAACATGATGAAACACTTCATAATAAAGTTATTCCAATTCAATCTATGTATAACAAATTATCCAAACACTTTGAGCTCAACAAGTAATTTCATAACAGACAATCTTATTACACTACCAAAATGCTTTGTAAACAACAAGTACAAGCTTTTTTTTATCTAGTTAACAATTTTCAGGAATTGAAAACACTAGAACTAGCAAGAAAATTTGACAATTTCAAGATTGAAATTCCAAGGCAAAAAACTTTTAAGAAAATGAAGCTATTTCAAGCAAGTCAAAGTATCAAAGATTTTCTAGATCTTCTAGACTCAAACAAGAAATTTCAATAAAACATTACTATTAAATTACTCAAGATGCTTTTCTAAGACAAAATAAGCTCTTATATGGCAAAACTAATAGAAGTCTAATATTGCGGAAAAACAAAGCTATAAGAATAATCTAGAAAATCCCAAAATTAAATGCTAAGTACAATACTATCTAAACCATTTGCTAAGCAACTAAGACAAAATGGGAGAAAAGAACTCATAGGATTAAAACAAAGTAGCTGAATTGATGTCTTTAGCAATCAATGCTTTTACAATCTCTAATATTTTTTTAAGTATCTTCTCCAAAACTTCCCCCTTTCATTCTACCCTTAAAGCCCTTTTATAGTTACTTCAAGGTAGTTACAATTATCACGAGAAGTTAAGGTGCGTTAAAAATATCTAGGGATATTAATTCACAACCACCATAAGAACTTATAACTTCTAGGAAGTTATGATAAATTTGAGCCAAAGTTGGTAAGTGTCTTCTTAGTTACACATATCATGGAGATTGAGTTACTCTACCATGGGAAGTTACAACTTCCATGGGCAATTACAACTTCCATTGGAAGTTTCAATTCCCATAGAAAATAAAGTAATGCTCACAAAATGTTCATAAATTCCCTTTTTCTTAAATCATAATATAGATATCCTTTTGAAAGTATTGCTCAAATATTAAATTAATCTCCTTTTGCTGCCATTTTAAACATAACATACCAAAATTTCCTAATCGACGATGAAATTAAGCAAATTTCTCTGTCTTTGTAGCAGATGAGGTAGCTTGTTCAAGAAAATGACCAGTCCTTCTTGCAGCAATATGACCAACTTTGAGGCCAGGTGGAGCATTTATTTCAATAAAATCATCCCAGGTTTCATAATTTCAAAAATAAAAACAACATTACAGTAGCTTCCAGCTTCTTCTGGTAGACAATCGAGTCAGTATCTAAGCAGATTTGAGATGTTAAGCTTCTAAGAATTAATCACTTCAGCTACATTATCAACATCATTTGTTCTATTATTGATTATGTCTCTATCAATATTTCTGTGCATATTTTTCTAAATAGTCTAAGTGCTTCTTCTATGAATTAATTCCAAGCACAGCCTACAATGGTGGCATTAGATGAATTCCCTTTTAATGCTTCAGAGCTCAAAACCCATATGCATTCACCAACCAAATTTCTATATTGCTCTAAAAGTATCACAAAGCTTGCTATCAAGACATTAGTAGTTCATCTGTGATGTGCTTCAAATGTTCAGTCATTCATTACATCATTTATTGTGATTGAAGATTGTGCATGCCTCTTAATTAAGTCAACAACATACTCCAAAGAACCACTTAGTGCAAATAACAATACAAGTTTTTTATTATCATAGATGAGATTTTCTTGTTTAATTGGATGCAGTCTTAAAAGGAAATTATCCATTGATCTTAAACAACACATTCATGATGCTAATAAGCCTTCAATTTCTTCATATTCTAGTTTCCTTAATGATGCAAATTTGTTTAGCATGGAATTAGAAACATGACTTGGCAATTAGTTGTCTTCATCAATGAAATCTACTAGGAGATCTTCACTTTCCTCCTCTTCATCAACCAACTGAGAGTTCTCATTATTCTTGCTTCCCAGTGTTCCATTAATATACTTATCTTCTTACAATCATAAATCCTACTCCATTAAATGGTCAAAATGTGCCAACATACACATATCTCCTCTATATATTTAATGCATGTCTTTGTATTTTTTTGTTTGATGGCTAATATCCTTTGCACATAATTGCACTCATTATTGTTCTATGTGATACATGGAACTCTTCGTCTTTGGATGATACCAGCTTCATCTTCCTTGAAGATTTCCAAGGACAAGTCTTCAATACCAAGCTTAGCATCAAATGTGCTAAGCCAAGCTCTTTCCATGATGATTCTGAATTCTCCCTTATTTTTACCGACATAAATTACCAGAAAATATATAGGGTAGGAATAGCCACTAATGGTAGTAATCATATCATCCACTTGTCCTAGTGGAACAATGATTGATTGGTTTGCAAGCTCTAACCAAATGTTACTCTTCTTCAACAATGGTAGATTCCTAACTAGATACATGTCTTGCGAGATTAGATTTACTCCTAACCTAAAATCAAGTAGAACTTTGCATGGTTTGTGTCCTGTTACTTGAAGGTAAACTAAGGGACTTCATGGATCTATTCACTTCTATGGAAGTGCTCCTACCTTTATCCAATCAATGATTGTTTGGGTAAGCATGAAAATTGTAATATTTGGAGTTGATAAAGATGAAAGCTTATTGTGTTGAAGAGGATTAGATGTAGATGGGGTGGCAATAGATGTGTTTCCATCTAACAAACCTTCTTAGGACTCATTCAAAAGAACAGTCATTTCTTGGATTATGGTTCACATGTAATCACCTCCTCTTGCTTGTTAATTACCCTTGTTACACTTTTCTATTGTGGTTGAGATAGCAATTCCCTCTGCATGACAGGAGGTGGCACTAGTGGTAAAGGATTTGGATGTTGGGTTGAAGAACCAGCTACTAATGGATGCATATATGAGTTTGGATCTATTCTTAATGGTGTTGCTCTGTGGTACTCAGTTGAATAATATTGTGGAGTTTAAATAAAAGCATTACTAGGAGATATTGGACATCGCACACAAAGTATCCATATGGATTTAGTTGCTAATATGGATATTGTTGACATGGTGGTGGCATGGCCCATGATTGGGATTGTTTCCACTGCTAATAATATTACTCTTGTGGTTGTGGTAAAGCTCCACTAGGTATTACATGGGTTGGAAGTTCTGCCTATAATTACCTTGAGGGTAAGGTAACCTTTTGGGAATCTATTTCCTAAAATATCTAGCATTAAGTCCATATGCCCCTATTTCTTGTAAGTGTGCCATTACTGGACAACATCCCTTAGAATGTTCATATTGGCATATGACACATCCTTCCTAATTTTTGAAGCTTGTGTCTGAACAATCAGCCACTTAAGCTACTTTGTCCTTTGGTCCAAAATCTCTCTTCTTTTTATTTTATTTTTTGTCCTTGCCTTTACCAAAGGCTTGCTCTGTTTGCTCCTCCACAATCTTTAAGGCTATTATACATCTCTCATCAACTAAGTCCCACATTTTCACTACCTATGCTACTATATTAGTAACAGATTTTTGGATAGGTAGAGTTTTCTTCTAAATTGCCTGATCCAAGGTTTCGTCTTCCTGTGTATCACAAACTCTTGCATTCCTTTTTCTAATATATGGATATCTATTATATTCTTCCATTAATTCTCTTTTACTTAACTCTCCTTTCTCCTTCGCCACTTAGTCAATCAATCTCTATATTCGATGGGCAAACATTTTAGATAATTAGCCTTGGACATAAACCCCAAGTGTCTCTCTAGTTTTATTTATTAACCCATTAACAATGTGCCTTATCTATTTCTATTAAAAGAATCCATGGCCTAGGCATATATGTAATAGTGAGTAATACTTGCCCATCGCTACATCAAGGGTTTCATGAGTCCCTTGCTTCCATCATTGGATTTGTTTCCTTAGATTGAACACTTGTGAATAAGTTTGATATTTTTCATTGAAGATCTCCAGCATGGTACTCCATCTTCAAGTTCATTCTAATTCAAGTAATCTATACCAATTCTTAGCTTCTTTCACAAGTGTTCATGGGAAGAACTTTAACTTCTACCAATCACTTTCAATATTCTATAAGGCAAAGGCATCATGGAATGCTTGGAGGTGATCTTACATATCAACATTATAACCAGTGGTAAATTTGAGCATTTTATTCATGTCAAGCCACTTGATACGACTATCCCTTACATGCCTAGTTAGTTTATGTATACCTTCGTAGATGTTGATCATGCTATGGGTTGCCATCAAGGATTAATCATTATGATAAAGTTCATGTGCTCTGTTGTAGTGATGCCCCCTTCTATGCTCATACTTTTCTGCATCCTCTCTTCAATCTCTACATCTTCTTTGTTCATAGTCTTCATCTTCATCATTAGAGTGCCTTGGATGATGATCATGATGATCATCAATCCTTCTTTCCTCCTTGTCATGCTCTCGGTACCTTTGTCTCCTTCTATCAGAGTCCATTGATGATTGTAAAGATGCAAATGAGGTAGTAAGAGAACGATGCCAGCTTGTCCTCCTTTGATGACTCTGGTACTCCTTATTGTAGTACTCAATAGAAAATCTTAACCTTGAGTTCTGCCCATACTTAGAGTTAGTTGCCTCATTTCATGGTGTCTCTACTAGGGTGGAATGTAATTCAAGTTAACAGGTTTTTCAAGTCTAATGATAGGTGTTTGAGAAGGGTCCTCATGATTTTGGTGGAGTTGTTCTACAATAAATGCATCACCATCCAATTCTTCCAAGAAAATTTAAGTGTTAACATGCTTTCCCTTACTATATATGTGCTTGATTTCCATGGCAACATCTCTCCTCATCTACTCCTTTATGAGTTTGTAGAACCTTGTCATGTGCTTAGTCACATGGTACCCTTCTTGGATCTAGTTCAAGTTCATTTCCCTTAAGGTGGTTTGAAGCTTATTAAGTGCTACTTGATCTAGAGGTGGGACTATGTTGCCTTGTATGTCTCTCCACCTCATTGTTGGTCCTAATGAAAGATGAAAGTAAAATCTAGATTAGAAGAAAAAATGTGAGCATATGTTATTCTGGTTTGCATCAACATCCCCTATTCTTCTTTCACTATCGATTTTGTCAATGCCTCTTGGTAGTTCTTTGGCAAATGGTGATTGATTTTTTAGTGAATCCATGTTATGGTTTTCAAAAATTTTGGTTAAGTTTGCTTAATTGGTTAAAATGATTAAAGGGTTATGAATTTAACTTTTAGTTCTTAATACAACAAACTTTATGAAATCAATTACTCAGCATACATTGACGTGTTCCCAACAACGGCACCAATGATGAGCAGTGGAGCAATCCAACACCCAACCATACAAGTCATAGGCATTAATGAGCAACTAGATTGTAATTTGTGGACAAGGTAATGTTAATATGCTAGCAATTAGTTTAAGTTCGAGACCGTTGTCTTCCCACATGGAGCTAGTGAAGTATACGGGTATGGTTTAGCTCACAATGAGGTATATGATATCTAATGTTGGTACACCATATTTACTTATAACAAACATAATGGAAATGGAAATGATTTCTAGATTTAAGTAAAATAAGTGTAACTACTATTGGGATACCAAGTGTACTTCTACTCAGTATACTAAGCGATAGCACTACTAGGTTATCAACCAATTACACTTAAGTGCTCAAGATCAGTTGTACTCATTTCGCTTAATAATAATAGTAATAGTAAAGTGCATGAAATAGTAAAACATTAACTAAAAAATAATAAACATTATTCCAAGTCAAAACAATAAACTAGGAGAATGCTGCAATAGTGAGAAATAGCTCGATCTTTATTTTCGATCATACTTGTGCCCAAGTACCATATGTTTGAACAAAGATGCTTGCACCAAGTCACACTACACTATGGGCATTCACACTTCTAAGTGCTAGATTATAAAAACAAACTAAAAGAGTTTCTATTACTATGGAATGAAAACTTATGTGGATTAGTGCATCTAAGTGTTGTATTTATAGGCCACACACATCCCACGATATTGTATCTACGATGATGTAGCATGTGCTACGATATTGAATAAGTGACATCATAAATACTATATTGTTGTAAACTAAAATTGATTTTGTCATATGGGAGTCAATTCTTAAAGGCTACATACCACTTGTCGATGACACCTCAAAAGCACTCAAGCCACAAAACAAATGGACTACCAAAGAAAATGATAAGTTCATGTATGGCTCAAAATTCAAAAACTATTTATCTTATGCATTGAACAAATCTGAGTTTAATAGAATGGCTAGCTGTAAAATCGCTAAGGAAATATTGGAAACCTTAGAGGATACTTATGGGGACACATCTTTAGTTAAACAATCAAAACTCTTAGTATTCCAAAGCAAATATGACAAGCTTAGAATGAAGGAATGAGAAAAGATTAAGGATTACTTCTCTAAGGAAAATGATCGTCATAGTAATTACAGGGGTTGGTAAGGACTTGCCAAAAAGTGATGTAATTATAAAAATCATTATAACTTTACAACTCAAGTTTAGACCTAAGGTCATTTCCATGGAAGAAATCAAAGACTTTTTAGTGCTAACATTTGAGGAGCTTCAAAGTGCTCTTATTGCATATGAGATGAATCTCATAAGTGAATGAGCTGTAAAAGAAAAGTCCATCACCCTAAAATTTGCATCAAAGGAGAAAGAGTTGGATAAACAACAAACAAACAATGAAAATGAAATAACTCTTTTATCAAGAAGAGTTCAAAGACTTCTTACAAGGAAAGAGGGAAGCTTCAACCAACTAGGCCCCAATTAATCCAAAGGTAAAGAGAAAGGTAAAATTTTTACAAATTCAAATTCTAATGCATTTTTCATAGAATGTCGGGTATGTGCTAGAAGAGACCATGTGGGCTCCAAATGTCCAAGTACTGGCAAGATGCAATGGAAAGATAAAAATGAAGCTGATTCAAAACAAACTTCTACACTAGCTAAAACAATGGAGAATAGAGTGAGGAAGAGGTAGATGACATTGCAAAGAACTCAGATCTCATCTACATGGCTCTCACAAATGATGACAACTACACAACCAAAGATGATGACCTAGTAATTGAAACTGATAAGGAAAGGTATGATGTCTTATGCCATGAACTATTGTCCTTCCAAAATCTTTGTATAAAGCTAAAGAAGGCTTTGAAAGAAAAAGAATAAGACTTATCTTTACTTTATGCAAAATATTTAGACCTCTTACAAGAAAACTCAGACCTAAGGGCTAAGAACAAAAAGTTAACCTTGTCTTGTGAGTAGACGGAAAAAGAACTAACATATACCAAACTTGCGAATGAAAGACTAGTCAAAGGGAAAGAATCCATTTTTATCATTATGGGACAAGGAAGAAGTCCACATGATAAAAGTGAGTTTGGATTCTATCAACAAGAAGAAGCATCTACACAAATTTCATCCAAATAAGAGGTTGCTCCAAATATTAAAGTATCAACTAACACTATGTCCAAACAAAGAGCAACTCTAAGGTTCAATCACTTTAACCAAAATAAAAAGGTTAGATGTTATTATTGTAGTAGATTTAGGCATAAGTAATGGGATTTCAATTTAAAACATTATCACATGAACACCTGGTCATATCATAAGACTCCTTGATCTTACCCAAATGCACCTCAAAAGGAAATCTTGTAGGGTAAAAAGGAATGGAGCATACATCAAAAGGGTAGAGAGAAAAAAAAGGTGTGGAGAATCAAATGAAAAGAAGGAAGTGAAAGAACTCTCAACAATTTTTTGAAAGGAAGTCAAACATTAAAAATAAATGACATTATAATGAAATGAGAAACTTCAAAATAAGAACCTTAATTTCAATCTCCTTAGACATCTTGATCTCCATTAGCAAGCAAGGTAAGTAGAGGTAAGTTCTCACTTTCACATCTAATTTAATATGTTTAGAAGATTATAATCCATGGTAGCTATTCCCTAAACATTTCTTATCTTGTTTCACTACCTACTTAGATGTCTACCCATAGATGTCTACCCAAGAAGACAGATGTCTACCCATAAACGTCTACACAGGAAGATAGATGTCTACCCATAGATGTCTACATCTAGATGTAGATGTCTATATGGGTTTTGGATATATGTAGAATAGATGTCTAAATTTTTGTAAAAAGCTCTAGAAAACCACAATTATTTATAGCCAACACTTCATTTGTTCCTCATTCTTCCACATCCAAGCATAGACAACTAAGAGCAGACAACCAGGGCTTCCAAAATAGTAGTGATTTATGCATCTCTTTCCATATTGATGGCTCACAAAAATATTGGAACATCAAGGACTCCTCTTCAAAATAGTAAGAAGTCAAAGGGAGCATTATCAAGTAGTGCAAAAATTTATACTTCTTATTTTCAATCCACAAAAGCACAACATTGTTTTGAGGTAACCCAAATTGTCTCAATTGTTTCAAAACGACCCCTTTACTTTCAGAAACACCATCAACAGAAGCTAATGGTATTTTTCTAGGTCTTGAAGTGAGTGTCATTTATTTCTATGAGCTTTTGTGTCCCTAATATCCTCATCAAGAAATTTTGTAGTAACATTGTAATTACTAATGCTAGTGTTGGTGCCTTTACTTCCACTATTGAGGGAATGTTGATTGAAGTCACTCCACCAGTTGTAAATGTCATTATTGAGATCTCTAGTTTTGATGTTCATAGGGTTATGATCCATTCTATGTCTGATATTTTCACAAATGATGTAATCCCTATTTCCCATGATGAATTTTATGATGCTCTATTTGGCTAGTCAATGTCTTTGTGTAGTGGGAAAGTACTTAGAAGTTAGATTGCTTTACATGCTTTCACCCTCTCTCTCATTTTATTGTATACTATTATTGTAAAAGGGGGAAGTTATAGCTATTTGTTGTCAGCTCAAGCCTTTGTTCTTTATTGCCTTCTCACTAGTCAGCCACTAAACATAGGTCATATCCTCTATAGAGACATGTTAGATCTCTTCACTAGGGAGAGAGTTTATGGGCATCATATTCTCATCAGTTTGTTGATCTATCAGAGAGGAGTTCCCATGCTCGATATGTCTTTGCTTAAAGGTAAAAGGAGCCTTGGTGACTATTAAGAGAAAAGGAGCTCCACCCACATTAAAGTTGCAAAACCTAGCACCAAGCCTTAGAAGACAAGGAAGAAGGGATCTACATCATCTCCTTGGGCCTCTCCTTAGTTGAGAAGGTCCAAATCAATTAGCAAACAAATGAGATCCACTCTCAAAAGGTTGCTAAAGCCTTTTGCTAGGACTATTGGGATGATTGATAGGAACCTCTCTTAGCTTTGTAATAGAATGGATGTAGCTAAAGTACCTCTTCCTCTGAATGGATAGCAATCTAAGGAGATCACCACTTGTCCCACATTAGACAATGAAGAGGATTGTCCTACTCCAACTAGGCACTTGACAGTTTTTGGGCCATCCTGAGCATATGAAATGCATTCAATTCTAAGAAGCTTGATGCACCACTTACACATGTCCAAGTGGAGTTTCTTGATCCTATGCATCTTAGACCTAGTTCTCATCCTCATGATGATGCTTCATAGACATTGGAGCAACAAAGAATGGAGAAAATATTCAGGACTTCATCTCAGTGGATACTAATTGATCTCATTACATATCATAGGAAGGGTACTTGCTCATCCTCTCAACAAGCTCCATCTCATCCACCTGCTTCATCTCAATTTCAGGTGAAGCTTCATCCCTGAAGAGCTCCTATACATGTTCCATTATTAGATTATGATAATGAGTAGCACATCTCTAGCACCAACCAACCTTTAATGATGAGTCTAATAATGCTACTGGGATTAGTGATTAGGTTCCTTTGATGGTCCCTTCTTTTGGTTGATGTCCAAAAAGGGGGAGAATCTATGGATATTTTGTGGATTGTATGGATTGTACATGGCTATAGATTTGTATGGACAATGAGAGTATGCTATGATCATTTTGGGCTTTGTATGTAACAATGGAAAGCTTATCACAGTTTATGACAATTTCTATTATTGTTGATCATGTCTATGTATATGGACAACTATGTTTTTGGTAGCATGACATGTTATGAGATAGGTTTGGCATTTGGGCAGTTTATAGGGACTTATTAGTGTTATCAGTTTTTCTTTAACCCATTGCCTTAAGCCTTTATATCCCTATTCCAATGTTACCCTCTATTTTCATTGGAATTTATAAGTCTTAAATAATTTTTATTATTTATCATTTAATTGATATGCTATGAATGTAGTAACCCATTTTCTTAGGTTTTGAACATCACAAAAAAGGGGCATATTTTTGACCTTTTATTGTGTCAAAGCCTTAGAAAAAATGGAGAATGTAGATTGTGTATCTAATGATAGTATTATAGGACCATGAATAAGAACTTCACATGGAGAGCCAAGAACAAGATCAATGTTGATAAGTCAAAATGAACAAGATGAGAGCATGAATGAAAATGGAATCTACAAGCCAAACAAAGATGTTCTAAAGACTGCTAAGATGTCAAATGGACAAGGGAATTCCATTCGTTCTCTATGTTCTATAAGGCACACGCACCATGGAATGCTTGTAAATGATTCTGAGGATCAGCATTGTATCCCCCTTCAAATCGTGGGATATTGTTCGTATCTAATCTCTTGATCCTACTATCTTTTTGGTGCCTTTTTGGAATTCTAACAGCCTCAATTATGTCTAACATACTTTGAGTAGCGAGTAGGGGTTCATCCTGATCGTCTCGTCCATGGAATCTATGATGCCTACATTGTTCCCTACTCTCCCTTCTTCTATGTCATGACTCTCTAGAGTGTCCTCATCCCCTTTCCTGACTGTTTCGTCTATGACTTCCACTTTGCCTACCTTTATCCCCATGGTCTTTTTTCTTTATGACCGCATTCAAATATTGAAGGAAAGGGTGAAGGAGATGATGAAGGTGAAGAAGAAGGAGAACCTTCACCATGTCGGTGTCTGCTACCTTCTCTTCTATGGTCTCAGCCCCAATCGCGATTGTGATCAGAATGTCCACCTTTATCATGAGTTTGTGTCCCTTTTTCAGATCCTTTGTGCCCATGGGTATCAAAACCTAGGTTATGAATAGTGAAGTGAAGGTCCTTATACACAACCCCTTGGCCAAAGTCAAGGGGAGGAACATCGTTGTGTGGGCGACTGCCTGAGGTAGGTTCACCACCCTCATTTTCGCTTAAGACATGTGGGACATCCTGCGACCACTTACCCTTCAAAGACTTATGATGTCTCTCTTATTGCAAGTCCCTTTGACATTGTGCCTCTGTGGGATGGTATTCTCTCGATTCATGGTCTTGCACAATGTATTCTGCGTGTAAGTGCGGTATGCCAATTCGTGTGAGAGCATGAAAAAAGCATGCTTGGGACTAAACAATCAGGAGGTAACACTATGTTACCTTCTAAGTCTTGCCAACACAGTTGTTTATTTTGATGGAGGATAAAGGTGAAGTCTAGTATATACTCGTCGAGATGAATATATACCACTCAAACTTGTTGAGGGACTGGCGGATCAACGTCATGTGTATTATGCCGCCGACTATTTCCTATTTCAGACGTAGGTGGTGACGCGCTTTTGTACGAAGAAGGAGACATACCTGTCTGTTTAGTGTGTAATGTATTCTTGTTTATTATTTTCTCAACCAACCCTAAGGGCTCATTCCAACGATGTGAATGATTTCCTATGTTCTAATTAGCACACAAACAACTAAGTCCCTGGCAACAGCGCCACTGATGAGTGGCAAGGTACCCCTATGCTCAACCATACGAATACGATCGTTTCACGCACAATCCGATCAAATTCCAAGGACTAAGTGCCTATGAGCCTTTTTGGAACAAGGACAGGTTGGTTGATTGTTGTCTTCCCAAGCTTACCTGTATGTCACAATTGTATGGTTAAGTAAGCTTGAGGCATATGATTTTTATAGCTTTTATGTTTTTATGTCCTATGCTAATAGGGAAAGAGAGAGATAACTAAGTGACTAATTTAACTTAACTACTGATTAACTAGGTTCTAACTAATCCTAACACCAGTATCCATTCTCACTTGTCGTACACATCTTGAACCAGTGCAACACTATTGGGATTACCAAATGCTAATTGTTACTGGATTACCAAGTGTTACGTGCATGCTCGAAGTGATCTTATTTAGTGTATTTTAATAATTTGCTTAATTAATCAAAATAAATTGCTATGTTAATAACAAAAATGTAGAGTGCATAAAATAAAATAAAATAAAATAAAATAAATGCATAAGAAAATAAAATAAAAGAAATGTGTAAGAAAAAAAATCTCAAGTGTTACAAGGATGAATCAAAGAGCTCTTCTTTATTGCTGTACACAAGGTGTGCTCAGGTACACAATGCTCAAATAAAGATCCATCCACACGACTACCTCCTATTGCTAGCACTTGTAAAATACTCTAACTTTCAAACAAACTACAAGAGTTTTGCTACTTGACTACTGAAAGACTTTCTTCCCCAAAATTCCTCTTGACTCCTTCTGAATTACTCCCTATTGTGCACTTGGACATTGTATTTATAGGCCCAAGAGTAACCTAGGAATAACCGCTCTAATAATAACCACTCTAATAATTAGAGTAACCGCTCCAATAATTAGAGTAACTGCTCTAATAATAACCACGCTAATCATTAGATAACCGCTCTAATAATTAGAGTAACTGCTCTAATAATAACCACACTAATCATTAGAGTAACCACTCTAATCATTAGAATAATCACTCTCATCATACTTCCATGACTGAATGAAAACTCGTCCTCGAGTTCCTTACAAAATATTGGGAAGGTATGGGATTATTGACTAATTGACAACTGACGGTGGAATGGGATGATAGACTCAACATTCCCAATGAATGGATCAATAAGAATATTACAACATTAGTGTTCATGACCATTATGGAGAACACTCATACATAAATGACATCCAAGCCTTTATTTGGTAGCTTGTAGAGAAAGAGAGAGAAAGAAAATGAAGCATGTTGCCACCAATGCCAAGATTGCGCCTTCCATTTTTTATCCATAGCCACGCCACCATACTTTCTCCTTTTATAAATGCTCCAATTCTAATCCATCCTGAGTGCTTCCTCCAAGCCTAGTCCATTGTTTGTATGATCACCATCTACACACACAACACAGTCACAAATGAGTAAGGAAGATAATCCACAATGCAGTTGATACCTTGCCTTGATATGAAGCACATTGGCTGAGTTGTGATTATGGCAGAAACTGATTTGGAGATTTATCACTGGCAACTACCCAAGGTGTAGGGGTTAGGCAATTAGTAAAATGGAAAAAATTGAAAAATTTGTATCACGGCCCCCACAACTAAGAGCAAACCTTTCATAGCTATCAAATGGAAAAACATGAGGAATAAGAAAGCTAAAAAATATCAATGGCAACGCCAATAAAATGGATGTCATGGATAGGGATGAAACAAGAAATGATTGATTGCAGGAAATGTTTAAGGAAAAGAAGTTAAGAATTTCATCAAAAAGAAATGCCAGTGGGTCCTCCTCAAAGCAGGCTCATGCCTTTTATGCCCTAACAAACCCAAAAACCAAAGAGTCTGTAGGCTCTAGGAATGTCATTTGGAAGCAAGAGTTAAAAAATTACCCACAAGAATTCTCCAAATAAAAAAAATGCATCAACCCATAACGGACTAATGATAAAATCGACAATGACGTGGAAAATGGGAAGAAAGATGGAGAGGAGAGAATGGAATGGAATCCCAAGAACAAGGTTGTGTAAAGCACCTTGTGTACTTTATGGTTAATGTGACTGAGTAGAACTCATCCCAAATCCAAACTCAAACAAACCACATCCAATGACCTTGCATCAATACACTTGACCAATCCATCCACTTGACCAATCCATCCACCTGAAGTAACAAGAATGCTTCCACAAAAAGTTACCACCTTTCCAAAGAGAGCGAGATGGAGAAGTAGGAAGTGAGAAAGGGCCTCAGTTAGAGGGAACCTTCAGGCATGGGTAACATATCTTTTCAGTTCCATAACCAGTGCTTGTAGCCCATATTGCTTTATTATGTCTAAGGGGTGTGCTTTGAATTCTCACTCTCTTTTTTTCGTGAGAACCACACTATGCAAAAACTTATTTTTATTCACTCAGCTTCCCAATTTTTGAACAATGTCAGAATGGCAGAAAACCCAAGAAAAAGCATCCAAGCACCAAAGAGAATGGCTAGCACAAATGCATCGAATCCCCTTGAAGTCACACACTTTTCATCCTTTGAATCTTTCCTTGGTTTGAAAAGTACCCAGCCACTAATTCATTAAAATTTTACTTAGAAAAAAGGGACTATACAGTTCCAAGCCAAAGGAGACCATAGAGTTATATGGATGAGTGGACGGCATGGACTCATTGCCTGTTTTACCAAAAGAACCATACCTTAATATTAGCATCATAATTCAAAGGTAAAAACCAAACATTAGTAATCAATATGATATAATTCAATCCACCATCATGAGCACTTATTGGATGACGAATAAAAGCAATCAAGCAAACAAAGAAATAGTAAAAATATGAATGATGGTGTAAAATAAAAATAAGAAGAAAAGTTGAAAGAATGTGTAAATAAAAGTCAAAAAGAACTAAGGGCCTAGGGCCTAGAATGGTTAGCATAGGTGGTGATCTCCTCCATGACTAAGTTGGAAGGACGAGATCTGAAATAGTAAGCAAGGTTATCCATCAACAGAGGTAGAATGCGTACTGGCTATCCTAAGCTCATGGAAAAGTTTGGTTTGTTGCACGTTGACCAAAAGTTTCTTGTCTAGGCTCTCAGGTTTGTATATTGTCATGGCCCATGAAGAAAAAGTTGCATAAATAATATAAGGTCCTCCCCACAGTGTTTGAATTTAGTACGTTGTGACACATGTGTGGGATTCCAGTAAAGAACCTTATCTCTTAGTTGATATTTAACTTTCCTAATCCTTAGGTCATGACGTTGCTTATTGAATGCCTTATGCAATTTGTTAGATGACAAGGCAGCTAGTCGGTTTCATCTAGCAAGTTAAGGGTTACCAACCGTTTTTTCTGTATTAAATCAAGGTCAAGGTTGAGGTCACATGCCATGAATAGTGTACGAACCTCAGTTTGAATGGGAAGCATTGGTAATTTACCGTACACTAACTCATAGGGAGAGTAGCTTGTAGGGAGTTTCCATGTGGAGCAGTGTGCCCAAAGAACATCGTTCAGTTTAGTGCTCCAGTCTCGCCTAAACTTGCTAATAGTTCTTGTCAATATTTTCGTAATCTCCCTATTGGTGAATTCTCTTTGACCATTTGCTTGGGGGTGGTATGGTGTAGTCAATTTATGCTCAACCCCTAAGCACTGCATTAATTTCTGAAAAGTTACACCTATAAGTGTGTACCATTGTCTGAAATAAGTGCACGCGGCACACCAAACCTGTTTATGATTTGTTGTTAAACAAATCATGCAACTGTAGATGATGTAAAATCTTTAACAGCAGTTACTTATGCCCATTTTGTTAGGTAATCAATGACAATAATAATATAAGCTTTTCCATTAGACATTGGTGTAATCAACCCCATAAATCAATTCCCCAAATGTCGAAGGGTTCTGATGGTTGAATCCGTTAGTGCGAATCCTCCATTCTAGCAGTCATTCCCCCATCACGTTGACAACGCTCACAAGATTGGACAAAATGATGGGCATCCCAAAATAATGTAGGTCAATAATATCCTGCAAGCAAGATCTTGATGGCGATTCGTCTCCTAGTGTAATGACCCCCACAAGGACCCTCATGAGCATGTTGGAGAACTCACAGTTGATCTATATCAGGAAGACAGCATCGAACCAAGCCATTGGGACACACTTTGTAAAGTTGCCCATTGATCTCCATAAAGTACTTGGCTCGGTGAAGAAACTGTTGTTTCTTCTTAACGTTTAACTCTTGTGGTGTTTGTTGGGTGAGGAGATAGGTAAGAATGCTATTGTACCCGTTTGTCTCCATGGGTGATTCATTATTCACTACACCAGCAAAGAGGAATTCATCAGGAAAATAATCAGAAATTGGATACTCATCCTCTTTGTTGTTCCATCGCAACTAACATAAATGATCAGCAACTACATTCTCGGTGCCCTTGCGATCAATCATCGTTAAATCGAACTCTTGTAAGATTACAAGCCATCGTATGATACGAAGGATTACCATTGGCTTATTCATGAATAATCAGATTACACTATGATCTGTATGTATATATACTTTATATGCTAATACATGGTGTCTAAAATTTTCTAGTGTAAACACTACAACCATTAATTCTTTCTCTGTGGTAGTGTAGTTAAGTTGTGTACCAGCGATACTTCTCCTTGCATAGTGGATGTAATAAGGAAGCTTCTGGTCATCTAACTGTGTAAGCACAGCTCCTAAAGCATAGTTGGATGTGTCAGTCATGATATGGAAGGGTTTTGACCAGTCAAGAGCTTGTAGAATGGGTGTTTCTACTAGCTTCTGTTTCAAAGTTTGGAAAGCTAATTCGCATTCCCTGGTCCACTCGAAAGGTACGTCCTTTTTTTTTTAATTCCACCAATGGTTTGGCAACCTTTGAAAAGTTCTCAATAAATCTCCTATAATAGCCAGTATGTCCAAGGAATGACCAAATATCTTTGAAAATTTCTGGTTCACGGGTAATTCCTTGGATAATTTTGATGTTCTCAAGGTCTACCTCTATCCCTATGTGTGAGATTTTGTGCTCTAGTACTACGCCTTCTTGGACCATCAAATGAATTTTCTGCTAGTTGAGCCTCAAATTGATTTCTACACATCTTTTTAACACTTGCTCCAACCGGTCCAAGGCTTGATCAAAGTTTGCTCCATAAGTGGAGAAGTGGTCCATAAAGACCTCCACACCATTCCCTATCTGCTATTGGAATATGCTTAGAACCAGTCGTTGAAATGTTGCAGGGGCATTGCACAAGCCAAAGAGCATATGTTTGTATGCGAACGTTTCCAAGGACTAGTGAACATAGTCTTGGCTTAGTCTTCTAGGGCTATTTGTATTTGGTCATATTCATTATATCCATCCAGAAAACTGTAATAGCGATGCCCTGCGATGGTGTCTAAGACTTGGTCGACAAATGGTCATGGAAAGTGATCTTTGAATGTTGCCATATTTAGTAGCCTGAAATCTATGCACACCCTCCATTTGCCTACCTTTTTAGGCATAATAACTAAGGGGCTAACCCATCCGCTATCAGCAATGGGGTATATGAACCCAGCCTTGAGAAGCTGTTGATTTCTTCCTTAACTACTTGCTTCAACGTAGGGTTCAATCGCCTCTGCAATTGTCTTCGAGGCTTCATGGAAGGGTCAGTGTAAATTCTATGTTGGCATATCCTAGGATCTATTCCAATTAATTTGGGATATGACCAAGCAAAGGCTTTCAACCATTTATTTATTACCTTCAACAATTCTTCTTTCTATTGAGGAGCAAGCTTAGCGTTAATAATTATCAGTTTTCCATTTTTAAGGAACATGTATTCCATACCGGTGGGCAATGGTTTCAGCTCGAGGGGCTCCTGCTTAAATTTCTCAGGGATTTCCAACTTCCCCCAGTTAATATTTTCAAGGTTAAGACTTGGAAGTTAGCGGTGGACTTGCTCTAATGCATCTATGCTATCGATGTAAGCACAAGTCAAACCCTCAATTGGTTCCATGCATATGAGTGAACTTCTTTCTTAATCAACTGTCAGCCACTGGGTGTCTTCCTATAGTGTGGCTACTGCATACAGGCATCTTTGTATGTTAATCACTTGTGCACACTAATTGCATGTAGGAAATGCTAAACTTTGCACAAACCATGACCTCTACATACAATTACACCTTATGTCACTGTATGTGATGCATAGAACTTTCTTCTTCTCAATCTTTCCAAATGTATTTTCCTTTGATATTTCTAGGGAAAGATCATGGATTCCTAGGCGTGCGTCGATGGTCCTTAGCCATGCTTTTTCCATTATCATTGGGAAGTCCCCCTTACCATTGTTTACCTGAATTACTAAGAAGTCAGTTGGGTACGACCACTCACAAACAATGGTAACAATGTTTTTCACCAATCCTAATGGGACAGTGATGGATTGGTCGGCCAACTCTCGATGGATGTTGCTCTTTGTCAATGGAGGCAGGTTCCAGGCCTTATACATTTCTTGAGAAATAAAGTTGACACCAAAACCTAAATCCAAAAGAGCCTATCATAGCTCATTTCCAGTTATTTGTAAGTATATCAAAGGACTCTTAGGATCAGAGAATTTCCTAGGAAGGTGGCCAACTTTGATCTAATCAGTGACCGCATGTGTTAGCATGACTGTATGCGTTGAGTGCAGTGATTGAGTTGAAGGAGGCTCCAAAGTTTTGATTGATACTACAGCGTCTAAGGAATTAGCCACTTGTGATTGCAAGGACTTGGTTGGTCTATTAGTTATAAAGAAAGGTCTTTTCTTCATGTGGTTGTTGGAACCAATAGTAGGTTGAGAGTTAATAGCCCTTGTGGCATTACGTTGATGCGGCTGGGTAGGGATTTCACCTTGCATAGCTGGAGCAACTGGTAGTGGAGCTATTGGTGGAAGAGATGCAGCTGAATGAGAAGGATGATATGCTTGCAAAATATCGCCCCTAGTAGAGGGAGTCCCATAATACTCGCGGGCTTGGTAGTGAGGTTGAGAAGTGATGTGACCAATAGAGTCATGTGGGGAGATTTGCTGCTACATGTAATATCCATATGGGTCAGGTTGTTGGTAAGGATAATGTTGCCTTGGTGGTGGCATTCCCCATAATTGTGGGTGCTACCACTGTTGATATTGCTCAATCGGTTGTGGTGGAGTTCCACTGGGATAATATCTTAAGGGTTGGTGGAATTGCCTTGGGTTACCTTGAGGATAAGGTAACCTTTGGGGTGTTTGCCTTTTATTTAATCGTGGGTTGAGTGCATACACCCCACACTCCTGCAGATGTGAGATTACAAGGCAACATCCCTTAGGATAGTCATATTCACATACCTCACATCCACTATCATTGTCTATTTTTGAATCCACAACCTCTTTAATGATGGCAACTTTGTCCTTACCCTTGCTACGTGCATGTTCAGCCTCTTTCTTTTTTCTTTTCTCACTACCTTGCTCTCTAGACTCCTCTACTATTTTAAGAATAGATTGAAATCTATTGTCTAGGGAATCCCACATTTGGTCTACCTTTGCCGATACTTCTGATGTCAACTTTTGGATAGGAAAAGTTTTCCTATTCACCATCTCTTCAAGTGGTGATTCTTCTTCATCCTCACAAAATCTTACTCCCCTCTTCCGAAGGGAAGGATCTCAGTTATACTCTTCCGCACTTTCTCTCTTTTGTAGCTCACCTTCTTCCTTAGCAACTTGCTCCAATAGTCTTTGAATTTGATGGGACCTAAGCTCGGATAGT
>MNCI01022408.1:846357-863349 GCA_015680685.1 Gnetum montanum
AATAAATAAACTAAGTGAATGCTGCAATGATGAAGTAATCTCGATCTTTATTGCCGGTCATGTGCGTGTCCAAGTACGGCACACTCGAATAAAGACACCGTACAATCACATTCACCACACTGCGGGCAGACACGGGAAAATTCTAACTCTGGAGGGATCAAACTGCCAGAGCTTCGCTACACTAAAACTGGGATGGAAATGAGGGAGAGCCGCCTCTTATTTATAGAAATTGCGGTTGACTGCGATATCGCGTACGCGATATCGCGGCCCATGATACATCGCATACGCGATATCGCGGCCCATGATACATCGCGACCCATGATACAACGTGGGTGCCTTATCGTGGGTGCCTTAACGTGGCCGCCAGCACTATGAGCAATTCAGGTCTCATCACACATGATCCAGTTTCTTAAAGAAGAAGAGAAGATCATATGGAAAGTTATGATGGAATAAGAGAAGTAATGCTTATGAGAACTGATTCGTAATCACAATGAAGTTAAGTTAGAGATGACTTAATGAAGTATGAATGACATTAAGCTAAGTTTGCTAAGAACTTAGCGCAATACAAAAGTTCCATTGTAATAATAGCCTAAACAAAGTCATTTGTAACTTAATCATAAGTTATGAACAACAGTCAAAATAAAGAGGTTTGTAACACAACCAAAATTACAAAAGATAGTAGCACTGTAGGTTAAAGAAGAAACCTTATGCATGAATGTTGTGATGTACAAATGTGATAAGAATGTTACATTTATGTTATGAAATCAATAATAATTTTCAAAACATTGATTCTTATAATTAGAGTTATATAAGAGCATAAAAACATACCTACCTCTAACACATTCTTATTGATTCAACATGACCATTAAAATCCCCTCTAGTGAACATGTTTTCTTGTTGTGGAATTCCTTAAAGCACATCTAATGAATTCCAAAATATTTCTTAATAGGAATTTTTAGCTTAATTTGAAGAGCATATACATTGATGATGTTGAAGATCTCATTTCCAAGTATAAGGTTTACATCCATAATTCGATCACCATAGTGGTACACTTGTAGCACCATATCCTTGATAGATTGATAGAAAATGATAGCCACCACATTTTCATGATTTTCATTTTCTAAGTAGAAAAGTTTGCAACTCTCACTCAAATCTCATGTTTTATCTTGTTTTTTTTGGAGTTAAGCAATGCTAATTTTCCATTATTTTATGGCATCAATAATTTCAAAGGTCTTTTTAGTATGAGTATCAATGTTCTAGATTACCATTTGAAATTTTTATCGCTAAACTTTCTTCTTTTCCTATGCCTATTCTTGATGTGGAAACCTTTGTCTGCTTTTCATAACATTTTCATGTTGATGATGTTTCGTGTTATTTTTAGAGGATACCCTAGCAAGCCTTTGCTCACTTTCTATAGTAACTAGGCCCTATGATTGTTGCTCATTACATTGAAGAATGCTCTAGCATTTGCAAAACCTAAAAGTGAGCTCTCACATGAAATTTAGCATGGCAATGAACCTAACACTAACCCTTTTATTTTTTCATTTGACCATGGAATTAACATTGGTCAAGTTAGTTTTAATTCCAACCATCCCTTGAAAAGCAAAAGTAAGTTCACTCAATAGCATGAGTTTCACGTAAAGAAAGAATTAGAATTCTATAAAGTCATCTACTAAACAAAAAAGTGTTCATTACCTTAATCTTCTCAATCTTCATTTCTATACCTATTGTCTTCTTGTTTCTTTGAATTTTTATTTGGCACTTAAATTTAACATTTCCTTGGCTATTGATGAATTAGGTTAGATTTAGGAGATGGATCACCCAACAAAATTGGAACACTATGGCATTTTATTCGACTACCTCAAATCTCTACAATATGAAGCAAAAGAGTTGAGGTTTGTTGAGTAATGTTTATTAGGAAGCTCGCAGAAAAAATTATATTGTTAACAAGTTAACATCATCTTAAGATTGTGGCAACATAAAATTTGAATTTTCTACTACTTTTTCTAAGTGTTTTAACAATAAGGTATTAGCTTAGGGATAAGAGTCTTAACCTAGAAAACTCAAGTCACAAGTTTGATTCTAGAAAACTCAAGTCACAAGTTTGATTCTAGAAGGCTAAAAACTTCCATACAAAAAAAAATTTGACACTTTGCAAAAAAAAAAATTTCTATTTCAATTAGGAGGTAGTGACATGTTAGAAATTTCAAAACCCTAAAAAAAACCACAAGAAGCCGATGCTCAATAATAGAGAATTGTAATTCATATGGGAAAATCAGAATGTACAAGTAAAGAAAAAGGTACAAAAGAATAAAAATATAAATGCTTATGATAGTTTTTTTCCAATGAATGAGGTGTTGTAATAGATTACTTTGCCCGCCCTTCTTGGTAGACCCCCTGCCTTACATGGTCGCTTGGAACAACTAGTATGACGGATATAAAAGAATCTCTCGATTCAAAGGGGCAAAGAAAAACTACTTTCAGTACTTGTATATGACGTACTCAATGTTGGGGATTTGTCGATACGAATAGCCCTGTTTCTGCGTGAAGGATGAAGCAAAGCGGCTGCACTGCGTCGTTAACGCAAGCAAAAAATGGTTTTCAGTTTTAGGTGGAATTTTCCTTCCTAGAAAGCTAGTCGACAAAGAAGCTGAAAAATGCTGAATTGAGAAAAAACGTGACAACCAAATTGTCGTGACGGAATGCACTAAGGACCATGACAGTGGCGTGTGCAGCCTAGCAGATACGCTACATGATTTTAGAGGAAAAAATAATAATAAACAAAAGGCATCTGGAGTCGGCCAAACATTTCACCGACGGTTGGTAAATGCAAATTACCAGCCAAACACTGTTCATGATGTTAGCTAACAATTGGGTCAGAACTACATTCGTTGGAAACAACGAAAAACTTTGTTAAGAATCGTCTTAAAATCAGTCTCTCCAAGATCAGATGCAGGCTGTACAAAATCTCCTGTGGATTCAGTAGCCCAACAATCGAGCTGTAGAGGCCTTTAAAAACCCCGGGGAAACAATTAAAATAAACAAAAAAAGAAAAGAAAAAGGAAGCAAGCAAGCAAGCAAGATAATCAGAGTGGTTTGAATCCATGGCATCTGCTGAGCTGCCATTTGCGACTTTTGGCTGTGGAGCTTTCCACATGCACAATGAATACAGACACATAGACGGCCTCTCACCTTCACACACGACGAATTCTAGGTACGAAAAAAGCGTCATCCTCGTCTGCGGTTTCACAGTTTTTGGCAATCTAGGCCCCCTCCTCTCAGTCTCTCACCCAGTCAGCACTATCATCTGCGCAAAGGCTTGTACCGCCCCATTTTGACCAAGGTCTGCTTTGCTTTGCTTTCCAATACCCTTTTCCCTCTGTCTTCCACTTTAAAGTCGGGAATATGCGCAGCCTTTGAACGGAATCACAGTAGCAGACCTAATTGCACCAACTGCACAGGAGGCATGAAAATGGCCTTGTCAAGCTGCCAGGCACATGGCCAGTCGTGAGATGTGATCCAACCGCTCATATTAACTAATAATAGAACCCAATAAACTACGTCCTGGTCCTCCAGGTAAATATAGTCAGGCTTGGATTATGATTGCACAAGATTTCCTTACAAAGTCGGTTTAAAAGGTTGCCCAGCGCACGAAGAAATAAATGTTGCCGTCCTGGCTGGAGACACAAAGATGCGTTATTAAAAAAGACACGAGGATGCGTCAAGGAAAATGAACATGAAAGAGAGCCCTTTTCGCAGAGCACCTTGAATTTCAATATGCGACAACGTAATTGTCATGGCTGTCATTCTCCTCGTAAAAAAGAGAGATTTGATTTGAGAGCAAAGAGCTGTCCTGCCAAGTCCAAGTCCTTTTCTTTTTCTAAAAAACTCACGTAGCTGCCTAAGTCTATGTAAATAAGGCACTACTGCGACGAAGGAAGACATTGGTACGTGCCTTATTTTCATAGACTCGTTGGCTGATAAGCAAAATGAGTGTGAAAGAATAATGCACTGCCGTAGGTGTAGGCGTGGCAGGGAAGAAGAGAGGGAGAGAAATTGTAGAAGCATGTGAAGTTTTTCCCATGCTTAAACAATTTCGCGAGCAGGTTTGCCAAGCACAGCAAAGGAAATGGATTCGTTAAGGGAATAATTGATTATGTTACAGTTAATGGAGGACCATGAGCTGTAGTCGTAATAATCGTGGGTGGACGTCTCTGTCTAGTGCTCTGGTAATGTACACTTGTAATCTTGTGGTGTTCATCTGCGGCTGTGTGATTCGTCGTCGGCTTTGAGAGCTATGGCACTGCCATTGCCTTCCTTGGTCGTGGCCGCCGATCTCAACCCATTGCTGTTGTTGCTGTTCATGTTAGGTACTGCATTAGACTTGTTGGCTTCATTGGAGGAGCCGATACTGCTAATGGCCGATAAAGACGAGTTAGCCTGCTCCACCTGCTGCTGCTGTCTGTCGTTACCGTTGCCTGCTGCTGCTGCTGATTGTGCTGTGAAGAGCCCCTGCAGAGTTGACGCGTGCTGAGCTGATTGTTGTTGGGTACTCCTGGTGGTGCTGGAAATGGCAGTGGCTAGTGATATGGGCATCAGGCATAGGCCTTTTCCCTGCAAGTACTGCATTGCTGAGCCCATATCTTCTTCCATAAGCTTCGCTACTTGACGCTCTGTAAGAGCCAGACCGTCCGGCGTTGAGTCATTGCCATTGCCACTGCTTTTCACTTGCCCGTTGCTCCCCTGTGCCAAGGAGGGACACGAGGTTCATCAATGTTTGGTCATATCATTTTGACTGGGACAGAGTGAATAATCATGGATAAAAATGGATGTGTTACCTCTGAAGGCAAATCTGCCACGAGAGGAGCCACGGCGCCTGCTCCACCTAGTCTACTCATGCTTAGAACCTGCAACCATGGATAGTTTTAGTATGACACAGTACGTAGGTACGTTGATCTGTCCTATCAGTGAGTAAGGATTTAGAAATTGTTTTGAAAAGTCTCTTTTGCTTTGGCGTGGCTGCAAGCTTGCAATGGCTTGCAACTTCACATTGACAAAAGTAGGGAATTGTCATACTTTGCCAATCTGGTACTACTTCTAACAAATAAAAACAATCTTTGTATAGTCTTAGGGTTGCGTTAACAATCTTTGTACAGTCGTAGGGTTGCGGTTGTTTCCGTGATTTGTGAGATGCGCTTTGGTGAACATTGCATTACGCAGTCTTAGAATCTTGGTGGTCAGATTTCATAACATGGTAAACTGGTCCAAAACCATAAAAACTAAAGCGACTTCAAGATGAGTAAACAAGCCGTCGAAAATTCAATATTACAAGTAATAGCATATTTGATGCAACGCATGAACTGGTCATGACAAATATTTTGCTGACTAACGTAGTAATGTTCATAGCTCTCGCTTTTGAACTAATAGATTGATGAATGGGCTGAAATCAAAGCTGAAATGTTTCTGCAATTAGCGCTATTGGCAGAATAGATACCACACTAGAGTATCCACGCTGCTTATGTTCCGCTCTGCCACAACCGCGCAAGCATGAATCACTTGGAAATATAATGAAATATCTCAACGAAATATTAATTAATGCAAGTTAGAATAAGAGATAACCAATTCCAGTATTTAATACTAACTTTCACTTGTAGCTGCAGAAACTTAACATAATCGATAATCTCATCCAGCATTGACGCTTTGTCCGTCTGCAAATGCACAATGTACGAACGCATTAGTGGTGTAACAGTACCAGTAAACGCATTGGCTATCTTGTTGTACAAACTATGAAAAGTAGCATACGAGAATAATTTCTTCACCTTGTTGGAATTGGGAACCAATTCTTGGAGAGCCTTCATTCTCTCTGCAATTCTCTCCCTGCGTAGCTGCAGAAGGAAGCATTCGTCAGAGACAAAATACTAATAATGAACGTAACCAAGGAAGAAAAGAGCATGAGAAGGCAAGCAGGCAAGCATCCCACTCTTTCTGCGATACTGTGAGGATCTGTGGCCTGGCCACGGCGTGCCCTCACTCTAGGACGCGTAGGCGGGGCTCCAAGTGCATTGGGAGGAGGCGAAGGGTTCGGATGCTGAGCAGCAGCATGCGACAGGACTCCGTATCCTTGCATTTGAACCTGATGAGTTGCAGACAATCCTTCCGCAATTATTTTCAAAAAAAAATACAAAGAGAGAAAAAAAAATAAAAACAAACGAAAGAAGACAAACACAGCAAACCAAAATTCAGAAAAAAACACCTATAGCACGCAACCTGTGGCTGGAAATTTGGACCCGGCGGTCGCAGCCCTCGTGTTGCGCATGCATACGGCGGGAGCAACCCTCCATGATTAGAATCACGCCCCTGATTCGGTAAAAAATAATCAAATACCATCGTGATTAGTCGTTGAAGGATTGACGGGAATAGAAAAACTGCAATAATAATCGCGAACCATGTTGAGGATTAACTTCTCCTTACATTGTTTGTCACCATATCATCGCGAGTACGAGGCTCGGTGATATCGCCTGGTTTGCCTTGTCCAAGACTGAGAGGCAGAGCAGGAGGCGAGCCCACAGGGCCACGGGCTGAGCTCCCCATTGCAGCCAAAAGTTGTGCTGAGTTGCCGTTGGCTGTATTGAGTTGGAGCATCATGGATCGGCTGGGAGAGTTGCCAGCTGCAGCTTCGTTTATACCTTGCGAGGCCTGTACGTTGATGGGTACGTTTCCATTCAACTGATGCTGCCGCAGCCTGCAGGCTAGCAACGCTGGGTCCTCGAAATACTGCAGGTTTTCGCCGTTTTCTGTGTCCTGCTGTGTGAGAAGAGACATTGTTAACAACTTCTGGCCGTTTGTCTGCGCAGCATGGTTCGCATTGAAGTCCCATGGCATGGAGAACATCTGCTCGAATAAGTCATCATAGTTTTGCTGCGTGTGCTGCTGCTGCTGCCCGGCCTGATCGTATTGCTGGGGAAAATGCTGCTGTTGCGTTTGCTGACCGGTGAGCTGCTGCTGCTCCTCCGGACTGTGCATTTGAGTTTGGAGACTGCTCACCGGAGTGACGCCCTGTACAGGCCCAGTGCCTCCAATAATGGAAGACGGCTGCATATCTACAAGTAAGTCGATGAAACTAGCCAGGATGACAGCTTTGAGCAAGTCCTTCAAGAAACTCGAATTATGGGAGACGCCCAGGAGTCGGCTTCCAAATGCCAAATTATTTCTCCATGTTTAGGGATAATTAAACTTGACTTCCTATATACCTCTATCCTCTGTGTCAGACCTACAATCAAAATTGTAAAATTCAATGGAAATTTTTTGAAAAAAAGTTCGTTATTAGTTTCACAACTGCATGTTGTTTCGCCTGTTTTTGACACCTCGCACACCTTGTGAACAAATCAAATAATAATGTCTGTAACAGCCAGTGTTCAATGTGCAGAAAAAAAAAATCCTGAAAGCAACTAGATTTCCTCCCAGCGATTTATGTTCCCACATTCAATATCATAAGCACTAAGAACCTGCGAGTTACAACCAAAAAAAACACGAAAAGCTTACCGTTCAACGCTAACGCCATTTTTTGGTGTCTAAAACTGCGGAAAATAAGATGCCAAGAAACGGAAATTTAAGTAAGCGTCTTCAACAATCATTCCGCTTAAAGAAGCGATGATTGATTCATACAAGTAAGAAAGAACAAAGTCAATACAGGCCTTCGGAACAGCTTTTAGGTGCTCTGCAAAGCCTGAATTACGTAAGTCCTTTAGCAAAGGAAAGTCGTGGTTGGGTACGCTCGTAACGTCTGAAGAGAACATGAAAGATGAGCCCATGTGATATGATCCTTGCACTTGAATATTTGCCCCAGGAGAACAGTTAGAAATACGCGTTATAGCAGGTTAAACAACCATAAATATCAGATACGGTCGGAAAGGGAAGAAAACAAATGTTCAGGCTCCTCAATCTCGGGTGACACTCCTAAGTTTCGATACTCGAAAAATCGATCTGAAAACGTGATTTTTGGCAGTTACGCAGCGAATGCACGTGAAACCGCCGTCCAAAAGCAGATAAATCTTGTAGGATTTCTCGAACGTTGCAACTAACAACTAGCAAGTAAGCTTCATGCAAGTCTTAGAAGAACCGGCTCAGAGGCAAAGACAAAAAAATAACCGGGAAAAAACAACGGCAATAAATCTCCACCGCAACAGACGCTGGCCCTGCGTATACAAAACTTACCAACAGCGAAAAGACCTCTTGTAAACAAGACAGAGAACTGATGAAACGCTTATTCCATTCGAAAAATCAGGGGTGAATTTAGCAGTCCGCTGAAGACGAGGCAACAGCGCTTCAAGAAATTCAAAGAGGCATTTAAACATTCATAATAAGTGCAACTTTTTTGCGGTAATACGCTGTAAACGGTTGGAAGAAACTTTCATACAACCTAGGAAACGCGCTTCGCTATTCAAACGCAATTTCTTGAAGCTGATCAATCAAAAGATCCATTTCCACAGTAAGCGCACTTATAATCGAAGCCGCTGTAGCTTGAAGCGCGTAAACAAGAAGAATCAGCCTAAGAACCAAAATTCCGGATTCTAACCGCACCGGCACCACAGCGTGTCTACTATTTAAACAGAAAAGCAAATCAAACAGACAAGTTCGACCAATCCAGGCATCTTACCGTCGAAAACCTCAGGTGTGCACTCAAAACGGACGACGCATGTTCCCGGAATCAGCAAACGAGACGAACTTAAAAGAATCGGCGATCAATCTGCGGCGCTTCTCAAATGAGAACACTCAATGAATCACAAGCTCAGGAAGCAACGAAACGACGACTTGCAGACCTGAAGAAGAAGGAGCGCGCGAGGCCAAAAGAAGAAGCTAAGACAGCTGGGGCAGCCAAAAGGCGCATATATATCCCTCGCACAGAGCCGCACAACTAAAGCTTAAAACGAAAACACAACAAACAAGAACAAACACTCTGCTAATAATTCCATTCCGCTGAAAACGGATGCTCAGAAAACGCAGTAAACCTAAACTTACTGGCGTCTCCACATTTTTCAGGCGGCCGGTTAAGACTCGGAGTCAACAGCAATCAGCCGCTGCTGCTGCAAAGCACAAGAAAATGAATGACACAAACAAAAACAAGGCATCTCATCTCATCTAAAATGCCGTCTCTCATCTTTCATGCGCCCTTTTTCACTACTTTGCTGTGCTGCGTCGCTTTCAAGGTCAAACCCAGGTCAGGTCGGCTCTGTGGTTAGGTAAGTCCCGCGCTTGGGGTTAAATAAACACGTACATATTACATTGCCCACCTTGCCTCTGCCGCTGCCGGCACAAAACGGCAAATCATGGCCACGCTTGGCCATCCCCGGGCAATGTCGGCAACTGACGGCAAATGGCGGCTCCCGTGTTTGCCAGGTAAACGTTTCGGGGTAGTTCGGCGTCAGCTGACGGACATTTGAAAGCCAAGCTCAAAAAGCCGAAACAATGGGAATGGGCATTGGGCCCCACCGACGTCTACCTACTACGAAAAGCACTCCTCCCTCCCTCCCTCTCTCCCTCGCTTGGAGTGGCTGGGCCCCACAACCTCCCGCCCCAACAGCTGAAACCGTGGGGCCCACCTCGAGTCCGCCTGCCCGGCCGCCTGTCCCTGTGTCGTGTGCCGACGCGTGGGCCCCATGCCCAAGCGAATATATGACTAATCCTGCCCTGCCCTGCCCTCCCTTCCCCATTCTCTCATGACTCACTCGCACAAGAATTGGCCCCCCTATCCCTTCCTGGCCTGCCTCCCCTCCCTCTGTCTCTCTGTCTGTCTCTGTGTCTGCCTCCCTTCTGTTTTCCCATGCCAAGTGGATGATGCATCATGCCGCGTCGCATGACATCACTTTCACGTCACTAACATTTTACCAAAAAAATACTCCCTTGTAAAGCTTTTAACCAAAAAAGCAAAAAAACCATTCCACCGAAAGATGTGAAGTGATCCTCCTCCGTCGATTTCCAAAAGCCATGCATGCCATGGGCATGAAGAAAGGACAAAAGCCACAATTATGAAACAAAGAAACCACAGTCGAGATATGCGCTTGTCTACAAAATGCGCATGCGCAACCAGACCATAGGATGGAATAGCATAACATTTAGAATAATAATAAACATGTGGCAGCAGATGAGAGATACCCATAATAATAATATGTGCAAATTAGGCTAGCAAATATATCTACGCGCGCAACCAGACGAAACATATCATATCACACACATACCCAGTCCCTGCCTAACTCTCCTAATATTATTATTACCATTAGTGGGTACTAATTTAACCCTTTTTATTTTTCAATGACAACGAGAAGAAAGAAAAAAACCAGCGGCCGCAAACAGACAACACTGCATGATTGGCAGAAAGGATAACTCGGCCGCACGTCGTTGGACATAAATACCTCTCAACATGCCCAAATTATTATCATTGAAGCCTCCTTAATCTATACACCACGCTTGAATTTTTGAAGCCCATATTAAAACTAAGCATTAGATTCCTTTCCAAGGCACAATGATAAGGACCATAGTTTTATGTAAAGCTTTGCTCCGCCGTGGAATTATTAAAAGGCCGAAAAAGCAAAACGTCAATGAACGCGGGTGGAGAGGACCGGCGTGTGCATCCGGGGGTCGCGGGTTTGATTCCCAGCGGCCGCATACGGTCAAAATCTAATATAAAATATAGCGGCGGGATGATAAGTTAGAGAATGTCACAATAAGTCCAGATGGCGCGATGCTGCCCCTTTCGTGAAAAGTATTATTGATTGACTTGACCCGGCAAACCGACGAAAAACACGACCCCAAATTTCTCTTTTATTCTTGACCTTTAATCCGTGGTTGATGCCCATGATTAATGTTTTGAGCATGGTCACATCTGCATCTAATGATTAACGCCATAATTCCCGGCCCCTTTTGCGTCCCATTTAAGACGGATGATGATGCCCCTGCGACTTTTTTTTGCTTTTCTCGCCGATTATTACCGTGGTGCGATTTTGAAGTTTCCGTCGGCTGCCAACGTGGCCTTGACACCTGTCTCGGGGCCCCACCAGCGCAATCGAAAATCCCGGACGATCATATTATTCTCTTGCCTTGGTCAGTCATTTTGTATAATTTAAATAATAAGTTGGAAGCTTCTATCATTCAAAAGGGTTTACAGCAATCCATTATGTCCAACTACGCAAGAGCTTGTAAGTGACCCTCGAACCATTTTCCAGCGTCCTGAGTTCAAAGGTCTCATGGGAAAATGCATGCCCAATTTTGTTTTCAAATGGACTTAGTCCAAAGGAGGTTGGGTGACATGGCTATTTGTTCCTACATATATTTGGACTTCAAAGTCCCATATTGTGGTCCTTCAAGCCAAAATCACACTCACCATACATTTTCACTTCTATTTAGTTTTCATGGTGGGGTCTAAAAAACAAGTATACCCTACGACGTATGTGTAACGTAGCAAGTACTTTATAAGAACTTACTTTTACGAACTATGACATCATCATAGGTTGTATTTTTGTATTCTTCTCATCACACTTTGACCATGAGTCCTAGTGAGCTTAGAAAAATTTTGATTCTTCACTCAAACAAATAAGATTCAATTTTAATTTTCAAGTTAGCTTCAACATATCTTCAATACTTATTCTAAGGTGATAAGATTGATCAAATTTGTTGAGATAATGAGATAGATATGTGTTCCTACAAAATTATTCTTAACCTTGTAAGGACACACCTACAAAATAAGTGTTGGAATACTTAACCTACAATCACAATTGGTCTTCGATTTGATATTAGCTTTGCTTAGTCAACAATCATGATACGATAGGGCACAAACCTCCAATTGAATATGGATTTAGCCTATCACACATGAACCAATAACGAAAAGGGAATGATAAAAATGATAAGTTAAAGTAGTAGAATTGACTAAGTTAAATTGCTAAAAATAAGAACAAGTATGAAAGGGCACTATGATCAATACAAAGTAAAATCTACGTATAGAAAGTAAATAAAAGCATAAGTATGATGAAATATGAAGACTTCAATATGGGGGAAGGGATTTAAGTTCCCTTCCCAAAGAATGAAAATGATTGATTAGATAAATAACCTCTATTTGCCTCCTATGGAGGAGCAATACTACAACTGTTGGAAGAAAAATGTAAGAGATATAAAATTGATAATAAGGGCTCAATTGGTGAATAGATTAGGGATTTTAGAAGTGGATTGAACCTATAGAGGATAGGCATGTAGATCTTCCAGCCTAGAAATTATTCCACCTACTCATTGACAATTATAGGAGTTGGTAAATCGATGTATATTCCTAAAGATTGTTGACCAAAAGTATCCTCCCATGAGAATTATGATGGCTATTCTCCTTCCTACATAGTAGCCTCCACAAGGCCCTTCATGAGTGTGTTGGAGAATATTGAGTTGATCTTCATTAGGTACACATTATTGCACTAAGCTATCTACATAGATTTTATAGAGGTTGCTCTCTATCTCTATATAATGCTTGACTTGGTGGAGGAATTGTTCATTTTTCTTCCTATCACATTTAGTAAGGACCTCCTACGTGAGTAGATATGAGTGGAAGTCTACATATCATGGTGCAACTACATTTGGTGTTACCATTGTTACCTTGGAAAAAAGCATCTCATCAGAAACTAATCAAAAACAAGCTCATCATCAATCTTATTTTTGCATTGTAATTGAGATAGATGATCATCCATAACATTCTTTGTTTCCTTTTAGCCATCATATAATATGAGGGCTAACCACTAGTTTGTTCATGATGAAGTGTATTGCATAGTTGTTAGTATGCACAAAGATTGGATATCCAAGCACATAGTGCTTGAATTTCTTTAAAGCACACACTACAACCATTAGTTCTTTTTCTATTGTGGTGTAGTTCAACTGTGCACTTGTAATACTCATGTTTACATAATGGATGTAGTATATACTTTTTCGATTATCCAATTGTGTAAACAATTCTTCCAAAGAAAAATTATATGCATCTATCATGATGTCAAATAACTTAGACTAATCAAGAACTTGTAAAACTAGAGTCTTTACAAGTTTTTATTCTATAAGTTCAAATGCATGATTGCATTCCTTTGTCCACTCATATGGTGCATCTTTCTTTGTTAGTTCCACTAATGGTTTTGCGATTTTGGAGAAACTTGTAATGAATCTTATACAATAGCTAATGCATCCAAGGTATAGTTTGTGGCCTTTGTATTATTCCTTAGATCATCATTATCTTTTTTGGATTCACCACTAATTTTTTCTAAAATTCGATGCCCAAGAACAAAACCTTCCTAGATCATAAAATGGGTTTTCTACCAATTAAGCATGAGATTTATTTCAATGTATTGCTTCAACACCTACTCTACACAATCCAATGCATGCTCAAAATTGTATCCATAGGTGAAGAAGCCATCCATGAAAAGTTCAACACCATTACTAATCTACTACTGAAAGATGCTAGGCACAAGGTGTTGGAAGGTTGCAAGTGCATTACAAAGGCCAAATAACATCATTTTGTATACAAAAGTCCCCTAAGAATAGGTGAATGTTGTTTTGCCTAGATCTTCTAAGGCTATTTGGATTTAGTTGTAGCCACTGTAGCCATCCAAAAAGCTAGAATATTGATGAATTATAATGGTATATAATAGTTGGTCCACAAGTGGCAGTAGGAAATTATCTTTAAATGTTGCAATGTTTAATAACTAGAAATCTATGCAGATCCTCCATTGGCTACATTTCTTTGACATAATAATGGATGGGCTCATCAATTCACTATCCACAATAGGGTAGATGAATTTCACCTTTAGGAGCTTTTCCATCTTCTTTTTGACAACTTATTTGAGTTTGGTATTCAACATCTATTTTAGCTATCTCTTTGGCTTAATGGAAGGATTGATGTAGATTTGATGTTGGCATGTGCACAAATCTATACTTGTGATTTCATCATATAAGCAAGCAAGTGTTGTTAGCCATTTGTTTACCACCATTAGCAATTTCTATTTATGCTTTTTCATCACCTTTGCATTTATAATTATTGGTTTGCCATTTTCAAGAATATATACCCAAGTGATGCTAACAATGTCTTTAGTTCAAGAAGTTCCAATTCAGAAGTTTTTGGAATTTCCAAGTCTCTTCAATCCATTTGTGCTTCTTCTTTGTTATGTGTAAGAGTGAGTTTTTATCTAAGCTACTCTATTTTGTTCAATTTGTTAATGTAAGCACTTGTGAGGGCTTTTGCTAGTTCCATGCATATATTTGAATTATAGCTCTTATCTTGAGTTAACCACTAAGTGTCATCTTTCCTCATGGGAGTTACATATATACATCTATGTACATTTTTTTGATTCAACACACGATCTACATGTTGTGATGAATCTACTTTTGATTGCCCATACTTTATGCATGTGATTGTACCTTGTGTCATTGTACATGATGCATGCAACTCTAATTCTCTATCATTATGTGCTCATTTTCTTTGGAAAGTTATAAAGAAATATCTTTGATTCCTAGCTTAGCATCAATTATACCTAACCAATCTCTTTCCATAATGATGGAAATTCCCCCCTATAATTGTCTACATAAATCACCAAGGTATGACCAACCACTAATGATGATCATAATGCCTTCTACTAGTCCTAAAGAAATATTGATGGACTAGTGTGCATGCTCTAACTGAATGTTGCACTTCTTGAGTGGTGGTAGGTTTCATGCTTTGTACATATATTGAGGGATCATATTGCCTTTGGAACCTGAGTTAGAAGAGTCTTGCACAGTGCATTTCTTGTGATTTGCAAATAAATTAAGGAACTTCCTAGATCAATTCTTTTTCTAGGAATGTGTCCTACATTTATCTAGTCTATAACATCATGAGTTACATGACCATTTGTACATTTAAAGCACTTTGATTTTAAGGCATCTTGAATGTCATCTAGAAGGTTGTTTATGTGGCATCCATAGCCATGGATGCTTGTGAAGGTTTAGGTAGACTAGTTGGCCTAAAAAATAGTTACTTTTGAGGCTTACGCTTAGAACTACTTAAGTTGCCATCCACTTGCAAGCTCACTACTCTTGTGACATGTTGTTGTTGTTGTAGCTACAAAGAGATTTTGCCTTACATTGGTGGAGCAAGTGGCAAAGGAGTAGAGGTGTGATGTTAAGGATGGTGTGGAGGATGAAGAGTGTAGGTGGAAGGAGATTCAACATGTGGACTCATAAGCTTGTGATACTCTAAAGGATAATAATGACAAGTAAAGACATGTGTAGTAGAGCCACTAGGAGATACAAGTTGTTGAATGTAATACCCATATAGAACAAGTTGCCTATATGGATCTTACTACCTTAGTAGTAGCATCTCCCATAACTATGGATTTTGCCATTGTTGGTAATAGTCTTGAGATTGAGGTGGAGCACCACTTGGATAGTATTATGGTTGGTGTTATGGCTACCTATAATTGTCTTAAGGATAAGGCAACTCCTAGATGCTGCCTCTTAACAAACTTTGGGTTCAAGGCATAAACCCTGGACTTTTGAAGACTAACATTATAAGGCAACAATTCTTTAGATGTTCATACTGGCAAATGTCATGGCCATCATCATTAAATTTAGAGTCTATAACCTTCTCCATTGCAACTAGTTTTTCTTTTTGCTAGTAATAGACTTTTTCAATATATCTTTTCTTCTTTCTATCTTTGTCTTTGGCTCTTCCTTACTCTACTTTCTCCTCTACAATCCTAAGTGCTCTTAGGAATTTTTCATTTATAGAGTCCTACATTTTATCAACCTTGGCTAAAATTTCAGTAACAGATTTTTGGCTTGGCAAAGTTTTTATCTACACTACCTCCTCTAATGGTGCTCCTCATCAAGTTTACAAAGATGAGCCTCCTTTTTGTGGATTAAGAGATCCTTGTTATACTCCTCTGCACTCATTATTTTCTTGAGTTCTCCTTCCTTTTTTGCCACTTAATCATTTAACCTTTGTATCCAATGGGCTCTCATCTTAGATAATCTCTCCTAAGCATAGATCCCAAGAGTCTCTCTTATCTTGTTCTTAAGTCCATCTATGATATGGTGTAGCTATTATTGTTGAGAGAAGCCATGGCCTAGACATCTATGTAGTAAAGATTAGTACCTGCCCAAAGCTATATCAAGGGATTCATGATAGCCTTGCTTCTATCCTTGTATGTGCTTCCTTAAATTGGACACCTTGGAGTATGTTTGGTACTTATCATTGAATAGCTCCAACATCATACTCCACGTTCTAGTGGATTCTGGCTCTAAGAACTAGTACCAACTTTCAACTTCTTTAATGAGCATCCTTGAGAAAGGTTTTAGCTTTTGTCATTCATTCTCGATATTCTACACAGCATAGGCAGCATGCAAGGCTTGCAAGTAATATTGTGAATCTGCATCATAGCCTTTCTTGAATTTAGGAATGTTGTTCATATATAGCCATTTGATTCAATTGTCCCTCTTATGCTTGGTAGGAATTTAAACTACCTCTTGGATATTAATCATATTTTTTGTAGCAAGCAATGGTTCATCATAGTCATCATGATTATCATGGTCCCTATCATGACCATGTCTTCTTTGTCATCTTTGTCTTCCCAATCACACCTGTGTGGGCTCAAGTTGTAAGGTTAAGTATGATTGATGCATATGATCAAAATTTATTATTAAAAGATTAAAAATATTGAAATATAAACTATTAAAATATTGATCTAATTAATCTTAGTGTAAAGAAGTAAATCCAAACTAGCCTAAACATAGAGAATCCATTCCCAACTTTCCATACCCATCCTAAACATGCATTAATGTTGTTGAGTTTACCAAGTGTTCACTACTAGGTTTACCAGCTGTCGCTACTAGGATTTCCAAACATTAATATGTTTATGCTCAAAGTTAATCATATTCATGTGAATTTACTAAGTGCAATGAAACAAGATTTTGAAGGGCAAGATAGTTTTGGGAGTGGGG
>MNCI01022408.1:863710-889498 GCA_015680685.1 Gnetum montanum
GTGGGGCAAGAGGCATAGGTCAGGTGGTGCAAAGGACACAGTGTTGGAACCCAAAATAATTATGATATAGGTATACCCCAAAATACATAGTCCAGTTAAAACTTTATAAACTTAGCATTGCCCACTAGAATCGAACCCATGACTTGAGCTTTCAAATCAAAAATCTTTACCACTAGGCTCAACTTATTATTTGGTGAAACAAGAATATTTAACTAAGTGCATGAAATGAGAGAACAATTAAAATAAATGTAAGTAAAGAGATTAAATTTAGAATATAAGGGTTGCAATGAATAGAATGAATCTCGATTTATTTTCATCATGCTAATGTGTCCAGGTATATCAAGCATTTGAAATAAATTCTAGACAATCTAGTCAATCCACACAATGGGCACTCAATGATAAACTCTTAACTTCTACAAGATGAAATTGCAAGAGTCTAAGAAAATAAGTGAACAGTACCATAAATGCAATAGTTATGCACACTTGTATAGGCATTTAGTATGCTTGCATCAATGCATTAGCATTGACAAAGCAAAACCTACATTGACACATCACAACTAACTAAACTTCAAATTTTTTTCTATTGATATACTCTTTTCACTTGTTCAAATAAATAACATTCAACTAAAAGTTCAATTTTTCAATCCGTCCTTCTTTTGCCTAGTCTCCTTTGTAAGTAAAAGGTTAAAATATTGAAGTATTCAAAATTATCTTTTTTTAGTGGATAACCAAGTTAAGTCTATTATTTGCCCATCTACTCCAATAAGTATAGAATCAATGCATTTATTCTTGGACTATCACAATGTGATCCTCCTTCAATACTTTCTATTTGTTTGGAAAAAACTTCTAAAGATGAATTATCATACAAAACTTGATAAGATTTTAAGCTTTATTCATTATTTGAAAACATAAATGTAATATGGTCTATAATAAAAATATAAAAAGATATAATTTTATGATATCAACTTTCTGCTCCAAATACATAGTCATAGGTTTTAATAGCCAACTTTTTATTATTAGTTTCTTCTGAGATTTAAATCAATCAACCAAATTGTACCATGCTATATCTCTTGTATAAAAGTGTCTGGTCTTCTTCAATCTCTTCAATCAGCAAAGAGCCCAAAATAAAAGTTCTGTAATGTAATTTCTGATATGAATTAATTAATATAGTTTCTAGTTAAAGACAATAAAAACCACCTTTTTAAAAAAAATCCATATTATTTGATTAAACGTATATGATATATTTCATTCAAGTTAATTGATAATCAATTTTATACTAAATTACTTGCCTGTTACTTGAAAAACGTCTATGCAAAGAATATGCAAATGATCAAAATATAGAAAATAAAAACCCAGAATAAATTTACCTCCCTAAAACTCCCGTAACATAAAACAGTTGCGAATTTTTTTTAAAAAGGTATTCTCTTAAAATCTAAAAGTAGAATTTCGGAAAAATCAATTTTAAGATCATACTACAATAAAATTTTAAAGTTTTATGCTATCAAAAATAAAGAGCATATAATGGGTAACTTGAATCTATTTTACTTTATAATCATGCGCAAAACACAGAATTGATAAAACATAAAAAAATCCTTTCAAATAGAAGTAATTGAACTAATTCGAGCCACATTTAAACTCATTTAACTTATAGTTTAGATTATACATGATGAAGTTTAAATATCCTGTCCAAGAGACCACTCACTACTTGGGTCTTGTGGTGTCCGTGGACGCAATAATAAATTTCATAAAATTTAAAGTTACAAAAATGCACTATGCTTCACACGTTCAGTTAGCAACTCTATATACAACCTACGGACTTAAATATCCAAATATGACATCATAGGTTCATTAATGAACCGTTCAATGCTCCACTAAAAAATCTGAGTTAACACTATTCCCAATATGCTCACAGCTTATCAAAAATGTGCAAATCAGGTAGGCTGATTGAAATTCCAACCCGGAAAATCGATAATAGATCCATCCTTCTCTGATATCTTATTTGAAAACAATCTTGATGGTACAGTTTTATAGAATGCAAGAGGAACTTGTTTTATTCTGCGTCCAACCTGTCACTCAAAAATGTTTGCAGAAGATTACCATTTAAACAACCATCTGATGCAGATACTCAGGGACTACGTTAATAAACATACAAGAAAATGCATAAATTGCATATCTACAGCCATTTTCAATAGCACAAAACATCAATATCATGAAATATGTAATTCATGTTAAGCATACTGAAATTCTCTAGCACCATTCTTACACTAACTTAAACTTCAATAAGCTACACTAAAGTTAATATTAGGTTAGGATAAAAGTTACACATATTGAAAGAACTGAAATTTTCAAAGCAGCAATGCATTGTAAGAAGACAAAATCAAGCTTAGATAGCCAAGAGAGAGTAGAGCCATCACAGATATAGAATACATCATCATCATCCTTCTAGCCTTGTCCCAACAAAATTAGGGTCAGGTAGATACATAATACATAAGTGTACAGACACTTTTGTTATTGGGCTGGCAGCCAACTATATGACCATGCAAGTTGAGCAATGCGTTCAATTTGAGAGTTCAATTTCAGACGTTCTTAAGACTAGTCCTATATTGAAGAGATGGCTTTTAAAACACACACACTAAGCGACACGCATACATATTTATGATGATCTGGGGATAGGTAAAAAACCATATAATGTTTTTGAGGCATCAGGTGAGAAAATGAACAGTCCTACCTCATAGGCTAAGTTACTAGCATCTATAGTAATTCAAACCCTTGCATTGGGAAAATGTCATGCAGAATATCCATACACTGAAACTGTCACTCAACAAACTTGAACAGCTTATGCTTGCCATGAACTTGCTCGCAAGTTTCCTCAAAAAAGTAAAATAAAATAATGCTTTCAATAAGGTGCTGCTCTCATTTTCCCTAATGGCCATATCCTTCGGCATCTTCCTTGCTGTTCATTAAATATGAACATTGGACCTTCGTGCCAAACTCTGAGGAAGAGTTTTTAACGTATCACAAATGAAACTAGAGATGAACATATTGCAGAAGCACAAGAAGTCCTCAGCATTCAACTCTGATCTTCGTGGCATTATTATCCTAAAGATGCTTTCCCAACAATGGTTAATGTCATAATATATAGAAAGATTGTAAGAAGTAATCTTTTGCTGCGAATGGTTTGTAATAACATTGGCTCGGTAAACATGGAGGTTTCTGTGCCGGAAAGATAAAGAGTTCCTACCATGGTTTTTAGGACATGCTGCACATGAATTTAAGGCTGGGAGACGGAAAATTAATGATACTTGCCAATTTGTATGCGAGTCCATATGATCTATCAAGTTTGGGAGGGAAAAAATTCATTGAATTTTTAAGGATCAAAATCCAACTAGGATTTGTCCAAGTCTGAAATGCGTTAAATTAAATTAAACAGTTCATAAGATTCCAAATGCGTTGGTACGATAAAAGTGATTTTTTGTTTTATTTATTATTTCCTTTTTAGGACTTCAATGTAATGGATCTTAATTGAACCCTTATCTTCGATAATAATCTCAAGGAATTGCAAGTCGTAATTCAAATCCAAATTCTTTATCTCAAAAAATTCAAATCCAAATTCTATCATTAATAAAATCTTCTTTTGCACGTTGAAAAAGAAAAAGATAATTTACGCGAACACTATTAAAACAAGCAGAAAACAATAAGCATTAGAAAAGTAATTTAAAATCAGCTCAGGTAGAGGATAAAGAGTACCAGAATTTGGATTTTACACAACGCATACTAATCCTGAGTTCTCAACTATGAAATGACATCGTGCACACATTGAGGCACAGTAAGATAAAAATTTACCTCGTCTGCAAAAATGGTGCCATATGATCCTGAGCTGAAATCATTTACATTCACTTCCGTAGTTTTAGCTCGAACAGTCAAATCAGTTTCGAGTGAAGCAACAAATCTGCAAATCATTCCATATTGTTAAAAACAACAATTGTACTGAAGACCTTCTCCAAGCACAAAAATATACATGCCAATAAAACTGTATCAAAAATCCAGCACCTGGAGACAGCTGGACAGTAGTGTCGACGAAGAGTTTCAATCTCCCAAAGTGAGCTCTCTGTGAAAGTGGTAAATTTACAACTATATAAGATATAAACACCCTGGGAAAATAGTGGGCATACATGTTTCCAATCTCAATCCTCAAAAGGCATGTACTATTACAAGACATCAAACTATCAGGGAATAATAACACAACCAGTACAAGCCAATTGACAGTAATCTTAAAAAGAAAACCTTTTAAAACCCTCACAGATTAGTGAGAAACATTTTTGTGATTAAGTTTTAAGATTTTATTTTTTAAGGCAGGTGTCTGAGAAAGATCATTAGGTGACTCTACACCTTCCCTACTACAGAAAATCCCAACCAGTGCAATCCATAAAGATGGTGTTTATCCAAAAATTGGTGCTTTGGTAGGGAAGATCCAGCCAAGATAGTGACAGAGTTTGACTCTGATGTCATATTTCACGTACCAACTACGAATGTAGAGTGCAGTACCAACTACTAGCTCATGATCACTAAGAGTTGTGCTGTCAGACTATCAGCACAGAAAACATATGTCTATCAGCACAGAAAACACATGATCACCATAGGTCTTACGTTGAGTTGTAAGGCTTTCTCCCAAAATGACTTTGCAATCCTTACAAGTTCTTCAATCTTTCTTTCTCATCATGATGTAGTCTATCTGGGATGAGTTGCTTTCACTCTTGAAGATCACCAAGTGTTAAGCCCTTTTCTTGAAATAGCTATTGGCTATCGCAAGATACCCACCCCACCCCACACCCCCACCCCACNCTTTCCTAGCATGTTTTAGTTGCTCCCACATGTTCATTAAAATCTCCTCCAATAAAAATACTTTCATGCTCTGGTATTTATTGCATATGTCCATCCAAAGACTCTCATAAGGTCCTCTTAACATGATCCTCTAGACCAACCCAAGACAATCTTAATGCTCATGATTCTATCACCCCTTCAAGTAACCACTACACTTGAGCTTTCATCTATTGATCTACTACTATCCCTATTTCATTTCAAAAATTCTCTCTCTCCATCATAAAAGAGTTTAAATCCTTCACCAATGTCCTTTGTTTTCTCTTCCTCCTTCCTCTTAGTTTCATGTATACAAGCTATATTGATTTTTCTTCTCTTCATCAAGTCCATAATTTCATTGGTCTTCACTGTCAAAAAAAGCATATGTTCCATGTAGCCAATCTAAAACAATGATGTCTCTCCTTGATCTTATGTTGGACTAGCTTCTTTATCCATACCCATATATTGGACTAGCTTCTTTACCCACACCCATCCATAATGTGGAAACCCTTGCATAATGTGGGCACTACTGTTGCTTTCACTTCTAGAGAACGTCTAAGCAAATCATTGCTCGTTTCTGAAAGTAATCAAGCCCTTCCACTACTGCACATTGAAACTGGAGACAACCTTAACATAAGAATAACTCATCCATAGAAAATGGTAGGTGCCTTACAACTAGCTGCCAGCGTGACACCAACCCTTCTCTTTTCTCACCTAGGCTTGGGACTGACCATGGCAGGATTGGAGGAATTTTAATACTATTATGTATGAACATGAATGTGTATGAACTAATAAAAATTTCTCTTATATTTTTATTCAAATTACTTCAGTATTTTATGAATGTATATTGACTAACAAACATTTCTCCTACTCTATCATGTGCTAAAAGTAACCACAAATAGAATGGTGCTCCAATTTTTTTCCAAAATGGATTTACTGATGGGATGATAATTGCATTTTTTCCTTAGATTGGATGATTATGTAATAGACCCTTCATCATTCCTAGGTTGTTCTCTAAGATCCCTAAGTAATCTATGACTGCACCAAATATTTATTATTAATAAAATTTTCTTTTTTACATATTCAAAAACAATAACATGAACCATGTGCAATAATTTTTATTTCACTGAGAGACTTACGCAAAGCTTTGCATTTAGCCGTATTTTTTTCTTCACTGACAAAAGGATCCACTCCAGGTTTTGCAGGCATACAGTGTTCCTCAATTTGTTCTGTTGTATCATTAATTGCAGCATCATCCAGCTTAACCTGCTCATATAAACCAGTAATAAATAAAATATGAAATAATGGTAATGCCAAAGACCACGTTTTCATTTAAATAAATACAATATGTTATACCTGATGAACCAATGTATTAATTGAAGGATGCCTTCGCAACAGGTTATGAATAAGAGCAATAACAACTAATGATCCAGATGGTGGTGAGGAAAGTGCCAATCTGCTCAACTTCTTCGCAAATGCACCAGCTAAATATGCAGGAAGAAGTGGTGAGTTGAGACATGCATCCAAAAGCTGCAATAATTATGAACAGAGGATACTAACAGTATTAAAAAAATCTGCAACTGCAACTGCTAAAAAAATCCTCCAGGGAAACTCCATTAGAGGAGAAAACAAATGCATAGATGATATTATCAAAGGCATACAATGTACCTCGAAAAAGCGAGATCTGTACTTTGCCATAAAAATAGAAGGCTCTAAAAGAGCATATAGCTTATTGTAAAACTCTGGATATTCTAAACCATGCTGTGTCATAAGTACAAAAAGACTACTCAAAGCCATCACACTAATCACACCACCAATATCATAGGATCTTGTAAGGAAGTCACTGTAATGTCCAACAGTATAAATAACCAAAGGTTTAGCTCTAAAGGAATATGAAACCCTAGCAATGAAACATTACCTGATAAAACAAAATTTACATGTGAAATAGGAATAGAAATAGTATACCAAAGGAACATTGAAAATCAATCTTTGGAAGGATTAATCAGAATATATGCATCTTACCTCAAAAGAATGGGATTTGTCAGCCATGGAATAACACTTTTGTCCAATATAACCAAGATCTGCACAATATTTCCAAGAATGGTTTGCACCCTGAGTGCCATTTTGCAAGCTGAACATAAGCTATTAAATTGGTAAGTTACTAAACTATTAAATTGGTATCTGCAACTGTCATTTTTATAGTTTTAATATACTTCATGGTAGGACATGTATTTTTATTTTTGATTAGCATATATTGTTGATAGCTTACGTTAGTTGTGCTTTCCTGTTGCATAATTAACAAAGTTATATAGTTATTGGAATTGCTAGTTATACCATAGTTATACATTGATAGAACGTTGATGCCTAATGCATGGCTGAAATTGATTAAAATACTAGTCGTAATTATTTTTGGTAATAGTTATGTTAGTTCTATTGTATTGTGATGTTCGTAGGTAGGTTGTATGTTTTATGTTACTGTCAGTGGATGCTTTTATATATAATAATATTGATATTAAACTCAAAACTCTTCTTATTGTAACCTGAGATTTTAACGTGATAAATAGTTAGTGTCTTTTTAATGTAGTAATATTGGGGTAAAAAAAACACGAAATTTTCTATAGACCTAATCTTATTATCATGAATCCTACCTATACGTATCCCAAACCCAACCCTAACATTATTTTAGTTGTATGGCATCACTGTACTTTGCCAACAAAGGATTGTGTGTTGCCGACACCTTCCTTGATCCTTTTGTGGCCCTAGGAAGGAGGTCAAGATGAACTTTTACTAAGACCAACATCTCACCTTTCATGTTAGGCAAGAACAAACTGAGCAAGCGGGCAAGGGATTGCTTTCAGTGCTGTTAACATGGCTGACTCAATCGTAGAGCACCAGAAGGATTTAATGCTGTTAACATGGCTGACTCAATAGAAGATTCTGGCTGGAACGTTTAGTTCTTGTTAATTATAAAATCATTATGTTTACCCTAGATTTGTGTTGCTAATTTGTTTACTAAACAGAGTAAAAAAGCAGCCTTAAAGTTTCTTTATTTGTTTTTGAATACTCATTCCACTCATTGCTGCAAGAGGTTTTACTGAAATAACTGTTAACTTCTGATGAGCTCTTTAAGCATCTGTTTGTGTTCAGTATCTGACTTTTCAATTACTGATTGACTGGTTTTGTATTTTAAATTAATGTTATTTTTATGGAGCATGTATCCTAGGTGACTGCTCACTTAACCATTTATCGCTGTGAGATTCAATGACCTATTAGTTCATTTTATCGAGCCATGTCTCTTTAACACATTTGAATTTATATTAGTTTCACTCCTTTCATTTCCATAACACTGAAAGATTATGACTTCATTTTATTTCAAAGCAAATTTGAAGATGATTTTGCAATGCCAAACGAAGTACCTAAAATTTCATTATTTATGAAGATCAAATGGCACTTCAATAAATTGTAACACATGAACCAAAACTTTTGACCAAAAATAAAAACGTCAAATTCCCATCATCCGCGTACAAAATCTTGAATCAACTCAATAACCAATCTTTATTGGTTTGCTTCAGCAAAGATATTTCTGCAGCATGTGTCTTTTCAAAAAACACTAGTTGCATATTTTAAAAATAAACAAACAAGAGGTAGATTATTTCAGTGCTTCATTTGACTTATAATTTCAAAAGGCAGTGTCATAATGAATACAGCATGTTAGTTAAGAATTACATTGATTAAATTTGAAGATCTCATTAAGATGAGTATTGATCTTACATATGGCATTCTTTAACCTAACGTTTAACGTCATTGTTCTTGGTTTCAATACAAACCTGAATAAAGAACAGAATAGAAATAAAGTAAACTTACCTTTTTGTATACCTCAGTAGTAAGAGGAAGCCTCAGAAATAACATCCAAGCTTTGCTCATCTTCGCCCTCATGCTCTTGGCACAGAACTTTCCAGCATACGACTATTACAAATGGGACAAGCAACCAAGTTTGAATTGATTATTATGCTCGTGGAACAGTATACATTGGGGAAAGTAGAAGATGCAATTCTACTATAATAACCGAACGTGAACCAAATATAAAACAGGATAAAATTTATAAATCACCATTGATAGAACATTTAAAACATTTCACCAAAAATGACGTGCCAAGTAAACAAATGCAAAACATTAGCACCTAAATAATGTAAATACAGATAAAACTAGTTACTAAAGATTAAATAAAAATAGAAGCTTAGATATCACCAGGTATGGTGGCCTCTTATCAATCAAATCTGAATAACAGAAATATAAGACAACTCTGACATTAATAGTTGGTTATATGATTGCGTAATCTAAAGAGGATCCACCCAACAGTTCATTTAAAATGAATAATTTAAAAAGGATTTCGTTAAGCACCAGAATACAAAATCATTTTTAATAATAATAATGAAGTACGTTCCAGACGGGCTTAATCAGCCACCAATTACTTTTAGAGCATAAAAGTCAAAAAAAATTTAAAAATTAAAATTTGATTTATGCAAGGATATACAGACACAAATACAACTTCCATCCATTTCATTCCTTACCGCCACTGAAGATGTATTTGGAGAAAATTTGAAACTGACATTCTTTCATATTGTAATAAGAAACAAGAAAAAAAAGGAAAAAAGGTTATGAAACCCTCTTCATGTTATAAGATACGATTAAAGATGGACTGAACTAGAACTGGGATTGAATCCCATAAATCGTCATCAAAAGCATGGAGTTTTCCTAAAGTTATATGTACCAAGCTCATGCAAATTCAAAAACAACAAAAAAGCAAAAACAAACAGAAATTTCTAATATGAGTGCCAATGATTTAATATATACCTTGTCAATTTGCTTGGTCCCGGTGGCTAAATTTAAATCTTCATGTTCTTCATAATCTGGACAGCAAGCCATAAGAACACAACAAAAAATACATGAGTAACCTCCAAATTTAAATGTTGCTGTTTCTTTTCAGTTTTAGAAAGAAAAGTAACTGTGTAAACAAACTACTTGTATTTCAAAATAAAACAGTAATGGAAGAAATAGCAAATACAAAGAGAATCTTAAATATTCTGGCTGAAGCCATAACAAAAATACCCTATAATATAAATTGCAGAACCTCACAAAAATGTCAAGGCCACTTGTTTGAGTTAAAGTGACTAAATAATTATTTTTAACAGGTGAAACTTACTCTGAACAACTAATAATTTCCACTTAGAGCCACTTTGAAAATATCAAGGAAAAATATAAAATTTTATATATATATAATAATTTTTTTTCTTTTTTTTCTTTTAGGTGTCTTCTCTATCCCACCGTGATATCCATCTATATTGCTTACTGCCCTTTTGGTTGCACACCTATGCATCCAAATCAATAAAGTTAGCAATTTGTTAACTTCACAACAAGCTCTTTTATTTTACAGATTAATATACCTTTCAAATGAAATAGCCTTGTTGTCAAACACTCTTATTTAGTGGGTCACATCTACCTTGCTGTGGTGAGGAGTTTGTGCTACCAGCCCCTATGTCCATTTGCTCAAAAAAAAATGAAATCAATTTTACAGAAATTGTATGACCTCCTATATTAGGAAAGTCTTAATTTTTTATGAATATAACTCACTCTTTATGAAGTCCATTTCCACTTTACTTTCACATGAATTCAATAATATAGTGCCACAATCCATTACAGAGTCACTTCCTAATTTACAAAAGTCCTGTTATTTCAATGGAGTAACTCATTCCTTATGGAATCACTCCATTTTCCTCTAGTTGACATAACTGACACTGAGACCATTATTAAAGGATGTAGAAAATGAACGCCAGTTGATCCATTATTGTTAGAATATACTCCTAAGTTAAGATACAATCATTAGTTTCTTAACTTAACCTATCAATTGTTGTGAAAGGTCATGGTGATTCAGTGAACAGTCACAATTCCTTACAAGGTACAAGATACCTCGCTCTTACCAAAAACAAAGAGAACCAAGAACCAAGAAATGTGAAACGAAAAATGAAACAATAAATGGGATAAAAGAACATAGAAGAAGTGGTGGAAGAGAAAGCAAAGAATGATATATAAGAATGAGTGAAATGAGAAAGCAGCATTGGAACAACAGCCACAAGTAATGTTTGTGAACCAAAAGATATGAATAGCAATATAGAAGTACAAAGGAAGAATGCCCTAAGCCAAACGTGTATATACAAGCATCAGTTCCGAAGAATTGATAAGGAAGTATTGCAAGAGACATGTGCAATCCTTGTACCACAAGATTTATTTTCTTAAATAAAGAACCAAAGATCCAAGTTGTGCCGTACGTAGCCTAGTCCAGTTTCTTAAACAAGAAGACAAGACCATTCAAAACGTTGCAATGGAATAACAAAAATGTGATGATGTGGAACCTACCTCAATAGACCTCAAAAGGACCCATTCCACAAGTTTCCTAAGCAAATTAGGCTTAGCAAACAAGAACAACAAAAAGAAATGGAGAGAATCTCCCTTTTATAAAAGAAACTTCTCAAAATAAAGAGAAATACATCAAAGATGAGGAGCCAAGCTCAAAAAAAAATTCTCCTAAGGATCTTCAAGGCCACACATGTCCCCATTCAATCCTCAAGTGCTCACAATGGAGCCAAAGCTCAAGACAAGATAATTATAAGAGATTCTCTTAACCTATCTCAAGTACTCTACCTTGCCTCTCACTCAAATTCTCTTGCACAAGCTCTCAAGAGACCTTTCAAATACCTCACTTACCTCTCTTCTCTCACTCTTGCCCAAACACAGGCCTTGGACACTTATTTATAACTTCTTGGTGTGACATTTCCTCTTCCTTCATATTCAAAAATACAAATTAATTTCTGTTGCTCACCAAGGACATCTTGTGGTCTGAGGAGACATCTTGCCCAGAAGTAGCCAGTTCACAGAAGAGATGTCTTTGTACCCAGGGAGACATCTGGTTGTTGGGAGAGACGTCTTTGTACCAAGGGAGACATCTTTGAAGTAGTAGAAACGTCTTTCAGCCAGGATAGACATCTATCTCCCAATGGAGACGTCTATCCAAACAGGCCCAAAATTCATGATGCTTGTTTTGAGGTCCTAAGCATCCAAACACCCTTAAACAAGTCCCCATTGACCCCTGAACCCCCTGAACTCATCAAAAGAAGTCCCAAACACTCCCAAACATGCCAAAACACCATGGAATCATCATTAACAAGGTCAACACAAGAAGACACACACACAAACAATGTTCACACATCCAAAATACATTGAGGATTACACAAGGGTTGGGTGATGTCCTCATCACATGACTTATGAAGAAGCAGTTCATAAGTAGGTGAAGCTAAGACAAGAGTGGCTTAGCAAAGCATGAAAGAAGAAAGAAGACTTAAATAGTAAGCAAGGTGAAGTTAAGTTCACTAAAAACTTAATGATGTACCAAGGACTGTGAGAAGTCCATGTACAAGCATTTGTAATATAATGAGTTACAAAAAACAATCATAAGTGCACCATAACCTTACAATGTAAAAGAAGGAACAATCCAAAAGATGCATTGCCAAACAAAGAGCAACACCACGAAAACACAAGAAATCCTTATATTCTTAGTACAATTGACTTTGGAATTATTGCAAGCCCAAAGATGATGATTAAGAATTACCAAAACCAAAAACAACACTTGTTATAAACTATCACTGATAGCATATGACCCAGACTAAATTACAGAATCAAAACAATATAACTTTGTTCATCATAAAAGAATTCATAAGCAGTTAAATCAATAAGACCTACGATATTTACAACTATAGATAATTACAAAAAGCAGTTATTATTAAGAAGAGAGTTATGATCTTACGATTCCATAATATTACTTCTTACTTATTAGATCCTAGAAGAATTGTAGAGTTCCCTCAAAGGTGTAAAGTCAAAATGCAATAATCATGCATGATAATACTCTAAAACAAAAGGACATAGTTAGTGATGACTGTGAGAAGAACAACAAACTGTCAAGTAATAAAATAACTTTGTTATCAATTTCCATTTTCAGTCTCAGCAAACACTTCGTTGGATAGGAATAAAATATAAAGCGGCAGCAAGTCGCATCATTGACGGCTAATGGACATATGCCAGTTTCAGACAAATGGGATTTGTATTTCTTTACATTTAAACATATAAAAAATGTGGAAAAATTTAGATTTTCTCCCAAAAAAATAAAACAGATCTATTTTAGATTCAAATTAGATAGAAAATAGAAATAAGGATTTGAAAAACAAATTTCTTTCAATTAAATCACATTTTTACTTTTAACAGAAATCATAATATAGATAAATTAAGAATGTATGTAGACTGGCTAAAGGACATCAAAGTCCATGTTCATTTGCATAAAATCTTTTAGTCGGTTGTTAATGTGTTCCTCGGGCGTAAAGCCAAATAATTTCTTCCCATTTCACAAGGTACTCATGCTTCTAAGACAATAATGGGGCCTCAGTCATAGCTTGAACTCAGACCTTAATGGTAGATATACCAAAAAATTACCAGTTAGGACACTACGTGTTCCATGAAATCTTATGAAAATGGTAATTTAAAAAAAATCCATTGATGCTGTAAAACTTATCCTCTTGTTGGAGTAACAGATCATATTCTGGACAGAAAGATTATTCAAGAGCCGATACAGTTCAATTGTCATACAACACTAAATTAATTTCAAATAATCACAATAAAGATATTGTGAAACATAAACTTCCACACATCAATAAAGTGTAGCTTGTTGGTAAGACACTAAAACTTGTGAGTAGCATCCTACAGATCACAAGTACAATCCAAACAGGTTTCATGAAGATACACAAGAACTGCGTAAAAGAAATGGCTGAAAGTGTACTTGTCCAGTGGATCCCTATGGTACTGTGGTCTCTAAATGGGTATAATAAAATAATTCAGTTTAGGTATTCAGTTTATAAAGCATTCTTGCTGAATATATGTATTTCCAGAAGATCCAACAAATAATGTTCATAAATTTAAAAAGAAATAAAAACTAAGTTTACATTACATTACCTTCATGAAACATTATTTCTGCAAAACAAATGGTGCAAGAGATGCAACCAGCAAAAGCAACAATTTTGGTCAGACTGTATGCAGCTAACAGTGATAATGATTGCCAACAGGAGAAAACACCGTTGGATTGTCTAGTTGTAGATGAATTCAAAGATGTGTTTACTGATGAGTTACCAGGAATGCCACCAAAAAGAAAGGTAGAGTTTGGACTGTCTAGTTGTAGATGAATTCAAAATGTGTTTACTGATGAGTTACCGAGAATGCCACCAAAAAGAAAGGTAGAGTTTGGGATTAAAATTCTTCCAGGGAGTGCTCCAACCTCAGAGGCACCATGTAGAATGTCACCAGCTGAGATACATGAGTTAAAAATGCAACTTGAAGAACTATTGAAGAAGGGATTCATTAGGCTTAGTGTGTCACCATGGGAAGCACCAGTTTTATTCATTAAAAAGAAAGATGAAACCTTACACCTATGCATTGATTATCGACAGCTAAACAAGGTAACTATTAAGAATAAATATCCTCTTCCAAGGATTGATGACCTTTTTGATCAGCTCAAACAAGCAAAGGTATTTTCAAAAATTGCTTTAAAGTCAGGATATTACCAACTAAGAATCAAAGAAGAAGACATTTCGAAAACAGCCTCCTGAACAAGGTATGGACATTATGAATTCACTGTTATGCCTTTTGGTCTAACTAATGCTCCAGCTGCCTTTATGAGCACGATGAATCAGATTTTTCAGCCATTTTTGGACCAGTTTGTATTAGTGTCATAGCTGATATTTTAACATATTCTATGACAGCTGATGAACATGAGCAGCACCTAAGAATGACCCTACAAACCCTTAGGATACATAAGTTGTATGCAAGTAAGCGCAAGTGTGCATTTTGGCAATTTGAAATAAGGTTTCTTAGTCATGTCTTATCAGACAAAGGGTTAGCAGTTGATCCAGATAAAATTGATGCAATAATTAGTTGGCCTCAGCCTAAGAATGTTATAGAAGTCAGAAGTTTCTTGGTTTCTTGGGGTTAGCAGGCTACTACCGCAGGTTTGTAAAAGATTTTTCAAAAATTACAGCCCCTTTGACATCATTACTAAAGAAGAGCAATCAGTTCCAATGGTCAAAGAAATGTACTTTGCTTTCCAAAAGCTGAAAGAATTGTTAACATCAGCTACTATATTAATCATGCCTTCAGAAAATGTTCAATTTGATGTATATACAAATGCCTCCGGTGAGGGATTAGGCTGTGTTTTAATGCAGAAAAATCAGGTAGTTGCTTATGGATCAAGACAGTTAAAACCTCATGAGCACAATTACCCAGTGCATGATTTGGAACTTGCAGCAGTGGTCCATGCTTTGCAAATATGGAGACATTATTTGTATGGAAAGAAATTTAGAGTATGGTCAGATCATCAAAGTTTGAAATACATTTTCACCCAGCCTAATTTAAACACGAGGCAAAAACGTTGGTTAAAATTCTTGTGTGATTATGATTTTGACGCCTTTATCATGAGGGTAGAGGAAACAAGGCCGCACATGCTCTCAACCAAAGGAAGTATGTTAAGGGAACCTTTTTACTTCAGAGTACAATTGCTGATTTGAGTAGAAAGGGACTGGAAAATGATAAGTTCTTTGCTGAGAAATTTGAAAAGAAGAACCTAGGTCAACTGGAAAATAGATTTAAAATTACTGCTGATGGTTTGCTACTTTCCCAAGATCGTTTATATGTTCCAACCAATGCAGAACTTAGAAATTTGGTAATGCAAGAACACCATNATCGTTTATATGTTCCAACCAATGCAGAACTTAGAAATTTGGTAATGCAAGAACACCATGAAACAATTTATACAAGTCATCCAGGGGCAACCAAAATGCTACATGGAATCCAAAAACAATTTTGGTCGCCTGCAATGAAAAAAAGGTGTTTCTGAGTTTGTGGCAAGGTGTTTAACATGTCAGCAAGTTAAGACTAAACATCAAGTACCAGCAGGTCTTTTACAACCACAAAATATTCCAGAATGGAAATGGGATGAGATTGAAATAGATTTTATTGTTGGGTTACCAAAGTTCTTGAAGGATATGATTCCATAATGGTGGTAGTTGACAGGCTGACAAAGTCAGCACACTTCATCAAAGTGAAATCAGATTACGATGCTAGAAAGATTGCAAAAATTTATATTTAAGAAATAGTTAGATTGCATGGCATACATAAGAAAATCATTTCAAACAAGGATCCAGAGTTTACATCTCATTTTTGGCAAGCTATCCAGCAAGCTCTTGGAACAAAACTAAATTTCAGCACAGCACAGCCTATCATCCACAAACTGATGGTTACGCTGAAAGAACAAATCAAGTCGTAGAAGATCTTTTAAGAACCAATGTATTGGATCATCATAAAACTTGGGATAAGGTATGGACCTTGGTAGAATTTGACTACAATAACAGCTACCAAAGCAGCATTGAAATGGCACCTTATGAAGCCTTGTATGGTAGAAAATGTAGAGTTTCTAGCTCTTAAGATCAGCCTAAGGAAAAATTGATTTTTGGGCCTGAGATGATTTTGGATTTGCAGATAAAGGTGAATCAAATTAAAGAGAGACTAAAGCAAGTACAAGATAGACAAAAGAGTTACACAGATAATAGGAGGAACCTAGAATTTTCTGTTGAAGATAAAGTATTCCTAAAAGCCCAACCCTTTAAAAATGTCATTAGAGGTGTTAAAAGGAACAAACTTGAACTAGATTTATTGACCCTTTTTGAAGTCTTAGAGAAAATTGGTCCTGTTGCTTATAGAATAGCTTTACCTCCTAGTTTATCATCTTTACATAATGTTTTTCATATTTCTATGTTAAGGAGGTATGTTTATGCTTCTTGGCATTATTTGCAATGGGAAAACCTTCAGGTCAGCCCAGATTGTACCGTCCAAGTTCAACCAATCCGGATTTTAGACCAGAGGGTGCTCACTCTCAAGCACCATACACTGCACCAAGTTCAACTTGATTGGAATGAGGATGGACCTGAAACCTCTTGGGAGATGGGAGGATGTGTTTAGAGAGAGCTACCCTCACCTATTTAAACATTTCCAGGAGGAAATGTCTTAGGGGAGGAGGATGTAAAGAACCACTTCTCCTTAAGTTTTTGCGTTAACGATTGTAATAATATTTCTGTGTGTTTGTGTGCATTTTTTGTTGACAAGTTGTGTGTGTGCTTTGTTTGGACTGTGGTAGAAATGGCTAATTGGAATAGTAATAAATTTGTTGACCAAATTTTTATATGTATTATGATTAAATGTTTAAATAATTTATGCATAAGAAATATGATTTAAAATACATGCTGGGAATGTTTTAAAATAATAATAATAATTAATATATGGGAAAACAAAATATTTTCTGTTCTATTGCAACAAAGATGCTGAGAAACAAAAGAAAAACACAGGACAATACTTTAAGGTGTGCCTCAAGAGCTAAAACAGGTATGTTGAGATGCAAAAAAATGGTCATATTGAGGAACTTGACCTATGAATCAAGTTGGAGGAACCCGACCCATGAATCAGGGATATTGTGTGCAAATACAGTAGCTTTATATTTTAATTTTTTTATTTTATCTAAATGTGATGCATTGCTCTTTTAGTTTAAAATAATAAAGTATAAGTACCCTCTCCATGGCTGTAAAAACATCACGTGATGACCTTTCAAGGCTCGTAAGACAATGGGAAAATTCACATCATCGATGACCTAAAAAAGAAGGTGCCTTATTTGATTATGTATNATGATGTGAATTTTCCCATTGTCTTACGAGCCTTGAAAGGTCATCACGTGATGTTTTTACAGCCATGGAGAGGGTACTTATACTTTATTATTTTAAACTAAAAGAGCAATGCATCACATTTAGATAAAATAAAAAAATTAAAATATAAAGCTACTGTATTTGCACACAATATCCCTGATTCATGGGTCGGGTTCCTCCAACTTGATTCATAGGTCAAGTTCCTCAATNAGAGAAGACCATGGCTGCTATAGGAGATAGCAAGGAGAAAGAAAACAAGTGCTACATAGCAATCCAGTATTCTGATAATTCCTCCTAGTAAGCAAGATATCTAAGCATGAGGTAAAATGATCCATCTCTGTTATGTTTGATAATGGCCAGCAAGGGCTAATTTTCTCAAACTTCTCTCTTCTTACTTGCCTAACCACCTTCACAATGCTTGTATGAAATTATCAAGATTGTTGTTGTAAGCTTAGATTGTTGAAACCTTTATTGCTTTTTTTGGATCCCTTCACCTGTCCTCTCCACTCTCACAGCTAAATGACTTGGATGAGAGTTGTTTCTATGACGATTCAAAAACACCCATAATGATTTGGGGCATTTTTGGCAAAAGATGGCCAATAGGAGCCAAGGATCCCTGATATGAGGATTGGTACCACCGGCAAAAAGTGAGAATTTCCTTGGGCCCACGGATAATTGTGAATGTTTTAAAATTGTTGAATTCTTGGGTTTTGGTTGGAATTTGGTTGATGAACCCTCCCCCTTTGAATGCATAAATCTTGGATCTGAATCTTTAATTATACTCTTTTTTTCCTATACCTTCTCAAGTCTGATTTTGATATCTTTCTATAAGTTGATGGAGTGGGGGAAAACCTAGGATGTTAATTTATGGTTGTGATCCATCTATTCTTTGCTATTGAACATATGAATTTCCTGAATAAATGATTAATGGTAAAATGGTTACAAGAGTTACATTCAAATGATCTTGTTTTGTGTGTTGTTGGAAATTATAAAATATTATTATGTGATTGAACAAATCTGAGATTATTAATTTATCTGCTTTTATGGTCATCTCTTTGGTTTACAAATGTGTAAATGATCTTAATTAGATATTTCTTTTTAGGTTGAATAAAGAAAAAGTTTGATTTTTTTTAATCTGATGAATCTTGCACAGATATTTTCCTATGGTTATTTCTTTTTAAAATTATCTCTTAATTCTTAAAATTAATATTGATTGACCTGTTTCAGAGCTAGATCTAGGTGCTGTTGATTTCGTTTTAATTTTACAGGTTAATGTTAGCTTGATTGTTGTAGAAAGAAAGCCACCTGTGCATTTTCTTCTTTCAACTAGCTTTCTTTTTGAGGGGCTTCGGGTGTTGGCTCTTGCTCCCTATGAATGGGTATTACACTGTAGTCTCTAAATGGGTATAATAAAATAATTAAGTTTAGGTATCAGTTTATAAAGCATTCTTGCTGAATCTATGTATCTCTAGGAGGTCCAACAAATAATGTTCATAAATTTAAAAAGAAATAAAAACTAAATTTACATTACATTACCTGCATGAATACTCCACATTTTTTTCTCAGAATTTTCAGCATCCTTCCCAGGTGATGGAAATTTCATCAGGATTTCCAATATATTCTGTACCGAGGAAACTAAGCTGAATAAAACAGTACAACCTAATTTAGGTAAAAATGGATAAATTACATATTCTTATTGTATCTTGTTTCTAAGTCTAGTTTAAAAGGAACTTTATTCTATATATAATCAATTACCCTGTTATGTTCGAGATATTATCAACGTATATTCTTAAGTATAGATTATATAAGATACATGAATAATGAAAATGCATGTTTAGTTACCTAGTTCTTCCACTCGCATCTTCAAAATCACTGTTAGTAGCTTCCCCTACATGGTCCAAAAATGAAATTATATATTGAAATCATAATGCACAAATATATATGAATCAAATGCATCGAAAACAAAAAGGAAAGAATGAAATAATTCAATCTGCATTTCTAAAGCATAAACATGGCCAAGTATACAATATAAAACATGGAAAAAATGGAATGTCCACTTATTCATAGGACAATGAACATTTATGCATGTAAATATACTCGCAGAAGAAGAATTTTTCAGTTCTTTACCATAATGACCATTTTTCAGATTGCTGGCTATCTTTACAACATTTGTATATGAGAAATAACTGCGTCAGCAAACATGCAACACTTGGTCAGTGATACAATACATTAGGATTCTTAAGAGAATTCAATATACAGAAAATTTAAAGCAAATGAGCAACAAGTACACAACTGAAGGAACAATATCTTTCCAATGACGTTCAGTCACTCTGATAATTATCTAATATAACATAAACATCATGAAAGTCACAAATCTGACGGTATAAAAAGGTGAAATGCATGCAACATAAAATAATTACCGGACATCGTCATACATAAAATACTTTGAGGCAAGAAAATCAAGAACCACGTCATCTAGCTGATTTGAACAAACCTGCAATGCACAAAGTATAGACAAATTATGAAGTTCACGAAGTAGTCACCTAGGAAAAACCTATGCAATGCATCAAGTTACCAGCCAAAGCAAACAAAAATTTTCAATTAAAAGAGAAATATTAGTTATTTACAAACCATCCTAAATTTCCAAAGAAAATATTTTAAAACTAACTGAACTATTCTATATTTCTCACTTTTTGCCAAAAAATCATATAACTGGGGCTCAATGTTTATCAATTAATTAACATGTTTATCACTGATAATCAGCGTATTTTTTTATTAAGAATGTAGTAATTGTGTATTTGTAGGAAACAAATCAATGCCTACTGCTGTCCTCTCTTTCTACGGCTAACTACTCCAGTGAAATTTCCATGTACATTTACCTTAGTCCATTGAACTAAAGAAGCTCCTGGTCATCTAGAGCACAATGGAATTCTGCTAATTGTATTTTCCTAAACTTGATTTTTCTAATCAACATAACTCGAAGTTCACCAATGATTGTAAATGTATCGTGGATGTTGGTTACAGAATACCGAGATGCGGAGAATAATGCAGACGATAACGTTTACAACCAAGGAATGAATGCGTCAATGCTTTTGACAGCTACAAGAAGAATTAAATATAAATTAGCATGCTTATTAAGTGTCCTAAAAATAACTTACCAGTGTCTCAAAAAGTTTAAAGTATATGCCGTTGTAAAATCTTCCTGGTCTCTCCTTACGGGCAAACTCCATGATCGCATCCAGGGCAGCCGCCTACACTAACCGAAGACAAATGCATTATCAAAACCATCATTTGAAAATAAACACCATTAAAGACAATGCAACAAAAGATTATAAAATAAGGTGAAACGGAACCTGAATTGTATTTTTACTATTTTATCATGCCTATGAAGACCAAAAGCACGTGTAAGGTACATAAATTATGCAATGTAAACAATTCGTCAAGAAAGTAAAACTCGCAGAGTATAGGACAAGGAAACTGAAACCGAATTCTATTATGTCAATGGAAAACCTACTCGCACAGTGTAGGAGGGTGTGGAAGAGAACACAATCTTCCTAAGTAACATGATGTATTCGGAGTAAAGACTCTTGAGCCAGTTTCTATAAATAGCCTCTGCCTCTTCCGCGGTTGATTCATTTTGTTCGACCTCTGCACCTGCTTGTGTTGATGCTCCAGCTTCGTCTTGTTCTTGCTCGTTTTCGTTTTCCAGGCGCTTTCTCTTCAAGCGTTCCTTGGCCACATGGAGGGCAGATATGGAGAGATTGGTTTTGAGGAGAGGAATAAAGAAAGACTGAAGAAATAGCAGAGCCTGCAGACCTTCCTCATCTGAAGCGGAGTAGTCGTCATCGTTGTCATGGTGCAGAGTACTGGAAAGCAAATTTATGAGCAGCGGTGCCTTATTCACGTGAGCTCTAGAAGAAAGAAGATCGGCACCTGCTTTCTGAATTCTCTCCATTTGTTGCTGCGTCTTCACTTTCAGGTTCAGCTGTTTCTTGCGCACCTGCTTCTTCTTGTCCACGACAGTATACATGCTTTCAGACTCTTCTGAATTCTCTGGTACACTAATTTTCTTCTACTCAGATTTTGCGATTCAAGGTCAACTTCGTCGAAGCACCAGTCGCGGATTTTTGATAGGAGGCAGTCCCGTATGTACGTTTGAAAAGCGCTCTCCTTTGTTGTAAACCTATTTTTGATCGTTTTTCAATGCACCCTCATGGGACCTCCAGCATTTTAAATATGGTTCTCTTCCAAAAAGAAGGGTTTTATCGTTATTACTTTTTGTTCTATCCTGACTGTGAGGAGGTTGCGAAAACAGAAATTGTTCTTGGTATTGTCTATGATTTCGAAGGTTTTTTCCCCTAAAGATGAAATCGTCAATTGCAGTTCAACTGATTTTTTAAAAACAAGGGAAAAGTTATGATACGACCTCAAGTTTCCTTGTTCCACAAATAAATAATTAGAGATATGATTACAATTAAGGATCAATTGAGATGCCGTAGGTCTCGTAGTTTTAAGCCGTAAGGCACCCCAGGCAATAGGCAAGGGGAGAGTAGTTCAAATCCCTCCCTCTAACTTATTGGAGTCAAATTTGTGTGTGTGTTTTTATTTTTATTTTTTTTCCGTTTTTTCACAAAGAGGAAAATGTTATTTTATCAAGTAGGGGAGTCATTCAAATCCCTCTTCCTAACTCTTCAAGGTTAAGGTTTTCTATTGTTTTTATTTTTCCCCCTCCCTCTCCTTAACTCTTCAAGGTTGAGGTTTTGGTTTTTTTTTATTTTTTTTAATGGGTAGTGTAGAGGGGATGTTGGAACATATGACTATAGGTATGTCTTAGCCAACAAGATATATTAGAAAAATTATAAAAGAATATAATAAGAGTCTCAAAGGTGTTGGAACTTGAAATAATTGAAACATAGCCACATCTTAAGATATATAGTCCAAATAGAACTCTATAATTCAACATTACCTACCAAAATCAAACCCATGACTTGGAGCTTCCAAATCAAGAGTCTTACCACCATATCAACACCTCATTGTTTAAGATCAAACATTATCGTAGCATCACCTTGTACTCTTTTCTTTTTTTTTTTTTGTTGAGGTGGACTCTAGTCAATCAATCACATGTATGAATTCTAACACCCAAATCATAGAGGAAGACATCATTCAATAGGTTGGAGGGGATTTGTTCACCACCAAATCTACTAAGGAAATGAACATTACAATCCTAAATCAAATTATTCAATGATAAGCTCAAGGATACCAACATACCCTAATTAGTTTATTCTCAAGCAAGGTCTTGACCCTAGAGCACATTTCACAATGTTTACACAACAAATGGGGATTTGGAAAGTGGGGAAGGAGTGCAGGGTTGTTAAAACTCAAAATAACTTGACTTTAGAAGACATATAGCTAACAAGATACAATAAAAGAATTATAGATGAATATAATGATATCTATAATTCACACTACTAACCTTTTAGCTAATAAGATATTGAGCTAACTACTTAAGTGACCTATAATAATGAGGTGTTAGCCTAGTGGAAACTCCCAAGTTATAAGTTTAATTTTGGTGGGGAATGTTAAGTTATAAAGTTCTATTTTAACTATATGTCTTACACCCCCTTCCCATGATGATCAATTATTTCCTTTTAATTGTTTTTAAAAAATAAACTTAAGGAACTAGATGAATTTTAAAAAAATCCATAAAAGGAATTCTAAAACTAGTTTGACAGATCCAAGGGGTTTCAATGGTTGCAAGTAAAAATTTCAGTTTCTTTCAATATTATGCATTGCATAATATTAGAAATATTTAAGAGATACAATGTTGCCATAATTCAATAATACGTGGCTTAAGTGATTAGCTCATTGTTTTGCTAGCAAGAGATTGCTAGTTCAAGTCATGCTTAAAGTATCATTATATTCCAATATAATTCTTCAAATGTATTTTGTTTTCTATATTTATTGGGGGATACCTATAGTCAAATTATTTTAGGTTCTTGGGGCGAAAAATCTTATCATTAATATCTATTTGACCCAACAATCTTACCATAAGTACCAATTTGAAAATTAGGATCATCATTAGAGCCTCAATGCTTATCCCATCAAACATAACCTCTTCAAGTGCCTAGGCTCATGTAACATACATCTATAGGTTCCCTTGATAATATTAACCAATACATGACATCCGAGATTTTGGTACTTCATTCTCTAAGAATGTTATGATCTTAGAATGGGTGAAGATGCTTTTTTTGTTTTTTTTTCTGGCAAGAGGAAGGGGGCATTTAATAGATTTTTGCTATTATGAGAGTATGCTAGATTCATGCAAATGATTAATTTGTAGTCAAAAGTAGGATTATTCAACAAAGCTTTGAGAACAATCAAGCAAATCATCATGTATTAACTTGGAAAAAATGAACAAAGTTGTCATTGTATGTTGTTATGGAATTTGATTTGTATATTGATTATTTGTTTTATCATGAATATTTAAATCATGTTTCTATAATAATGGTTATAAGAGGAATAATATTAGAAAATGCATGGATAGTAACTATGCATAATTCAAAAGGAATAATATTAGAAAATGCATGTGTTGATGTACAGTTCAAAGAAATAGAAGGTAGGTCTTACTTTTCTAACACTATCCAAAGATAAGTTAATTAACTTATTAAAAATCCATCCTTTATTTTCATTACAAAGATACATAAAGATTACAAAAGTTAGCAATCTTCAAAGTAGACTTGCTAAATAGAAACATGTTATGAGTAGAAACATCTTTTCTACTTAATGTTCCTTTGCTTCTCTTATATATAAGAATTTCTTTATCTTGGGAAGAAGTAGTGTTGCAAATATCCCTATTTTCTTAATGTAAATTTTTTTATTTTGATTTTTGAAACTAAAAATGAAACTAAAATCTTATTACATCCATATACCTTTAGATCTACTAGATAACAAAAACATGCATATTTTCTTAATATTCTTAGTAACATTCAAAACAAATAAGTCAAATTTGTAAATGAAATATCCCATCTACGTCTAATGTATTCGAATGCATGACATTGTAGGAAAATGTGGTATTCATCTTTAATGCTATTGTATTGCACAATTAGCACATTTGTTCTTCATGAGGGATTTTAAGCCATCTATGTACTTTAACTTTTTGACGAGCTTGCAAATTTACATTTTAAGAATCAATATAAATTTTCCCATTGATAAAAGAAGCAAAAATTTCAACATTCGTTGAAGAAGATGGGAGCAATATACAATCCCCCATAGGAGAATTCTAGAGAAATTAGATTTACTAGAGAAAAAATGAAGAGAGAAAAATTAGATTATTGAAAAAAATCAGATTTGTTGGAAAAACATCAAATCCACTAGAAAAATTAGATTTGTTGGTGAAACATGAAATCCATTAACAAAACATATGATTTGCTACAAAAAATCATATCCATCAAGAAACATCAAATCTACTGAAAAAATATCAAATCCACTAAAAAACACCCACTCATTTTCTTTCTTAATGCATTTTGAAATTTACATCAACCAACATAGTTGATGAATCATTGATGGGCCCCCGTTGAAGTGGGTTCGTCGATAGGGCCTGATGGGACGTGATATCGCATGGGCTGTGATATCGCGTCGACCCCTACAATATCGCGTACGCGATATCGCAGCCTATCGCCTTGTCTATAAATAAGAGGCAACTTTCCCTTGTGATGAGACGTGATATGCGCAAGCTGCGATATCGCGTACGTGATATCGCGATCCGCCACCAAATTTATAAATAAGAGGCGGTACTCTCCTCATTTATCATCCTAGGCTAGAAGTAGCGAAGCTCTGGCGGATTGATCACCCCAGAGATAGAATATTTTCCATGTGCCCGCAGTAGGAGTCCCCCAACTGAACAGTTCTTTATTCGAGTAGCTTTGTACCTGAACGCAAGTTGTGTACGGCAATAAAGACGAGCTTTGTGGATAAACCTTGCAGTACATGGATAGGTTTATTTAATGTTATTTATTGCTTTCCTAGTAGTGCGGCATGAGTACGACTTGGTTACGAGCATTGACGAATGTGTACGGCTAACCAAGGAATC
>MNCI01022408.1:890766-903850 GCA_015680685.1 Gnetum montanum
GCGCATGCTACACTCGTTTCGTATGGTTGAGTGTAGGGGTACCTCGCCACTCATCACCTTGTAAGATCATTTAGATCTAGACCCTTAGCTTAACTCTGGTAGTTTTACCATTCCAGAGATATAATAATTTCCATGTGCCCGCAGTAGGAGTCTTAAAGTGAACAGATCTTTATTCGAGTAATTTGTACCTGAGCACACATTTGTGTACAGAAATAAAGATGAACTTTCTGATAAACCTTGCAGTGCATGGACTAAGATAATTAGGATTTAATTAATGTTAAATGCTTAAATTCTTTCTTAGATAATTAATCTCTCTCAACCCTCAACTCCTAGTTAAGTGCATTCAATATGACAGCTTCGAACACGTGTGCTACGCTTGGTAACCCAATAACGAATAGCGTTTGGTAATCCCAATAGCGTTGCACTGGTTTAGGGTGTGTAAGGCAAGTGGGAATGGATACTAGTGCTAGGACAATTAAAGCTTAGTTAGTGAAAGTTAGTTACTTAGTCTCTTCACCCTCTCCTCTCTTAGCATAAGGTGTTAAAAAGATAAAAGTTATAAAAATCATATATCTCAAACTTACTTAACCATACAACTGTGACAATACAAGTAAGTCTGGGAAGACAACAATTGATTAACCTTAAGTATTCCATAAGGCACGTAAGCACTTAGTCCTTGGAGTTCGACCGGATCGTGCATGTAACGCTCGTATTCGTATGGTTGAGTGTAGGCGTACCTCACCACTCATCAAGGCCCCAGCTACATGGTTGTGCCCCATTGATGAGGCCACATTAACATAGTGTTTGTTGTGTCTATGGGGCCTCGTTGATGTAGCTCTAGAATAAAAATTATAAATACGTGCTCACCAGCCATGTTTATGGAGGTAATGTGATAGCTGTAGTAGAGATCTTACAATTTAGTCATTTGAGAGTTAGAATATTTCTATAAGTGCCCATAGTAGGAGTAAGAAAGTGTGTGGATCTTTATTCAAGCACTGTTGTACATGAACACACCAATGTGAATGACAATAAAGATGAGCCTTTTGATCAAACCTTGTAGAACTTGGATTAGATTAATAATTTATTCATGCATTTATTGTTTTCATTAATTATGCAATTAATTAAGCTAAATTAGACTTCAAGTGACTAGTTAATTAATTAAGCTAAATAGATTAAACACATAAAGTATAACTGTTTCAAGTGTAAACATGTATTCGCTTGGTAATCCCAACAATGTTATTGCTTGGTTTGCCTAATAGCATAGCGCTTGGTAACCCTAATAGTGGATACATGGGTTCAAGATGTGTACAGAAAGTGGGATGGGATGCTTATGTTAGGACATGTTAGAGGTTAGTTAATTAGTTAAATTAAAATTAGTTATTAAATTACTTCATTTCTCTATTCCAAGCACCAAGAGCACAAAACATCAAATAATAAAAATCATATGCCTTGATTACACTTAACCATACCTTTATGTATCACAAGTGTAATTGAGAAGACAATGAATGACTATTAGGGCAAAGTTCACTTCCTAGAAGACTAGTGTATCAGAAGACATAAAGTTTGTGGAATTCGACCAAATCGCACATGAATGCTTTGTGATTCGTATGGTTAAGTGTAGGGGTACCCTTCACCGCTCATCAATAGTACTTTAACTATACAGTCAATCTTCTCTGACTCGATCATTATCATCATCATCATCCTAGCATTGTCCTAATAAAATAGGGTTAGCTACATGAGTTCTTTTTCATCATTCTCCTCTATGAAGAGCTAGATCTTTACTTATTTGCAATTTCTTCAAATCATCTTCAATCATTTTTTCTCATGTTTTCTTTGGTGTTTCTTTTGATGGCCTTATTGGAATAGTGATCGATGAGTAGCAAGTATACTATATGCCCAACCATATGAATCACTAGCATTCACTTAACAATTTAGTCGAATTTCAAAGACTTTAGGTTTCTAAGTACACTAGTTCTAGGAGTTGAATCTAACCATTGTAATCATTATCTTCCTAGTTTGACTTGTTAAGTGAAAATGTATGGTTAAGTGTAACTGAGGCATATGATTTTTATCATTTTATCTTTTATGAATTAAGTCACCTAAGAACAAGAATAAAGTGATTAAATGTTTAACTATTCTAATAACTAGCTAACACTTAACTAATCCTAACATAAGCATCATTTCCACTTGCCATACCCATCTTGAACACGTTATAATGCTATTATGTTACCAAACATTAAGCGTTACTAAGATTACCAAGCATTAAGCGTATGCTTGAAGTGCTCATACTTATGTGTGCTATTAAATTGATATTAATTAATTACTTAAAAACATTAAAGTAAATTGCATGAATATTAAAGGCTTTAGTAAATAATTAATATAGTCCAAGTGCTACAAGGTTTATTAGAAAAGCTCATCTTTATTGTCATCCACATTGAAGTGCTTAGGTGCAATAGTGCTAGAATAAAGATCTGTACACTCTTTGACTTCTATTGTAAGCACTCAAAAAATATTCTAACTCTCGAATGGAAAAACTATAAGTGCTTTGCTACAACTATGAAAAGATTGCCATAAATGTGGTGGGTAAGTGCACATTTATAGGAAAAAGTAAGGTGCCTTGTCGACAAGTACACATCAACGAGTTAAACTCTACATCAACGGGATCACATCAACGAGATCCCATTGACACAACCCAACAATTGACTCATCATACCCCCACAACTAAATGAAAAATCAACCTCAAGTTCTTTACAAAAATTGGGAAGGTATGGGATTATTGACTAACCATAGACACACAAAACAACACAACAAAAATTGAGTGCCTCAATGTATGGTTTACAATCATTACAAAATTTTGGTGTTCAGGGCTACAAAATTGAACACTAGGACAAGAATGACAAACACAACTACTCTAGCGATGTAAAGATGATGAAGAAGTTTAGATAGTCCTAGGCAGTGGAGACTCATAAGGTTCTAAAAGACCTTCTCCTGCTTCAAGTGCATGTAGTGGTTGAGGTGGTTGTTGTGGTTGTCTTGTAGCAGCTACAACTTTTGGAAAAAGATAGAAGGCATCCAACAATTCCTTCATCTTCATCTCCTTACTTTAGGAATTATTAAAAATCCACACTGCATCACCAATATGGGTCAGAATGGAAATATCCAATGGACAGGGCATTATTAGGAACAACTCCTTCACATTAATGAATTGGGTAGCAAATTGTTTACGTTCAATATCAAACACTCTGAATACATTTTACAACTCCGGGTAATCATTCATTCTCTTGGCCAAGTTCTTAGCAATTGATCTTTGATCAGTGAACTTCACCCTGCGAACCTTGAGTTTCATGTTTGCTATCTCAAGCTTCTACTTGGTCTCCTTATGGTGCTTGAACTCTACCTTGTACAAAAAGTACGAGCTAGCCACTTATTTCTCCAATTTTGATTGCAGCCTTCCAACAGTCAACATTACCAAGTTTGCATATCGAAGATTGGCAAACTCCATGTATTTAGTCATCTCCTCAATTTGAAGCTCTTTCAGGCAGATTTTAGCCTTGTTGTATGTATTTAGTGCATCAAAGATAGGTTGTTAGACATCGCCTCCTTCCTTGAGTTGTTGGAGGATCTCATTGACCTTTGCCTTTGCTAATTGGATGTGCTTTTCCTTGATTTCTTTCTACAATCCCACCTGGTCCTTGTAGTGATTCTTCACTCTTTTGAACTTTAAGGCCTCATTCTTCCAAGTTGTAATCTCAATTATAGATTTTTAGCATAAGGCATGGAATTCCTCCATGGAGAGGTTTTAGATTTTTGTTACCAATCTCATTAATTCTACGTTCATCCTAGCTAGTTGCTCTTGCTATTGATGGATAAATTCTATCATCTGCTACTTCTATGCATCAACATTTTGTAGGCAATGATTTTCTACGATTAGGATCTCATTCTCTCAGTGAGTTTGAACCAAGTCCTTTTGGATGTTATACATCTTGGCATTAGCCAAGGACTAGTTAAAGAATGCTAGTTCTTTGGTGTTCTTAACCTTTTTGAGTTTGTCTTGAAGTCGTTTGAAAGCTTCATCTCTTGTGATTGCTTGGTTGAGCAACACAAGATCAACAAGGCAGGCTCTTAACTTGACAACTCTAGGAAGATGCATTTGCCCCTTGCCTCAAGCAACTCCAAACTAGGTTGTAGTGATGGTATTTGAAAGGTCAAAGACATTCGAAATTAGTTGCCCAGTTCCCACCAGTTGATCTAGCAATTCCTCACACTAGGCTATGCTTAAATTGCCACTGAGAATTCCTATAGACATCCGGACATCTCTGAGTGTAGAAATATTTGGTACAGACATCGTAGGCACATTAAGTGCTTCAGCCACCTTGTCAACAACCACTTCGGTTATCGTCTCCTATCCATGTTGCTTCATCACCAAGATAGTTGTCCCCTCACCCTTCTCCAAACACATTGAAAAGGTAGTGGCATTCCCATAGATGTTTGAGAATTTCTATTATTGCAAGAGAGACATCATTACCTCTTAGGCACTTGGATTCGACCTTGCAAACACCTACATTCTTTGGGCTGAGAAAATTAGCGTCCCACCCTCTATCTAGCTTATGGTTTAGGTTACTTCATTGAGGTGGCCCATGGTTGGTCTATACACAAATGGATCACCACCACTTGATCCTACTTGTTGCTATTATTGTTGCAAGAGCTGCTCTTAGAGTTTGTGCATGTGCTCAAGTGCAATGCGTGACTTCGACATTGTCTCATGAGTTTGTGATGGAGGTGGTGGTTGCTGCTCCTCTTCTTAAATCACTTTTCCAGGTATTTTGTCCTTCATCATCTGTACCCAAGAAGTAGTTGGAGCACGTCAGATTACATCATTCATGTAGCGAGTTATGTCTTCCGTCTTGCATAATTTTTTAATGAGGCACAAAAAGGAGAGTGCCTTCCTTCCACGTTCGTTCTCCTTGAAGAGCTTTTCTATCTCAAGATAGATTAGTTGTGGAAGGTTGACAAGGAATTTACCACTTAGAGTGATGCACTCATGGGTGGAGAAGGTTGTGATCTTGCTAGGCCTCACCTTTGGATTAAGGCGAAAGGTTGCAATTTTAAAGTATGTATATTTCACCATGGTGAGTGCATCAAACTCCTTGCAGTCCACTCCATAACATTGTTACGTCCATTATTTCTTGATGCTTGGATCTACTTGCATTATCATTTCTGCAAGATTGGTCCCAGTCTCTAGCAATCCAAGGGCCTCAGAAACTACTTTCATTGAGTAGGACATAGACATGTCCTTGATTTTGACCATTGAACTAGCCTGCAAATTACTCTAGAAAAGGTATGTCTTTCTCATGTACCACTCCTTGTTGGAAGTGATGGTGGGTCACATGGGAGAGTTTTGCAATTGATCTTTAACTTTTGGAGGAGCAATCTCCAAGAAGGATCCAAAGTTTAGCTCTTGAAGCACAAATTTCTAAATACCCTTGGATGCAATCTGCTTGAGGCAGGCCTCCATTAAGGTGACCTCAAGGTTCAGTCTTGGCTCTGGTGCCTCATCTCAATGAGACTATTTAGTCATGGCTACTTCAAGAATTTTTCAGATAGATTCCACTTTGGGCTCCTCCTGAAGAGGTCCTAAAGCATGGGTTTCAGCTACCTACTCTTGGGGTTGTTCTTGGTCCCTTCTGGTTCATGGTCATTTATCCCTTAGTTGGGACAATCCTCCCTCATGCACATGCTTTACTTTAGGTGCCATCTATGGTCACAACATAACCAAGGATTAGCATGCGATGTGTAACTTATAACATTTAGGTACCTTATCTCATTGGGTAGTTACAATTTGGCTGAGTTATGGCCATGGAAAATTGATTATTTTAATGTAATTTGGCTTATAATGTCACTAGAGCTTATTGGAAGGGTTTAACTTTCATAAATTGATGTTTTAATGTTAGTTTATTAGTTAAACCTTTGTGGGAGTTAGAAAAATTTCAAAAAAAAAATTTGTCAAAAAACTAAGGTTTGTAATGCCCACGATGAAGAGCTTACCTTCGATAGCTACAAAACTGAAGAATGGAATTAATTGGACAAATAGTTAGAAAGTTATGACTCTTGGAAGGTTCTGGGCTTTAAAAAATTCAAAAACTCCCCCTTCATTTATGTGCAAATATGAAAAATTACTAAGTGTCTGTGCATATTTATAGACTTTTTATGCTATGTTGACGGGGTTGCGTATACATAGTTGGCTTTGTAAACAAGGTCTCATTGAGGAAGCCTATGAAGAAAATTTTTCACTTTTAATAATTCAAAAAATAGAAGGAGTTTGATCATGAATTTAAGATTTTTGAAGAGCCAGAAAAGCCATGAACATGATGAAATTCTTGAAGAGGGCTTGATTATTCATAAAATTTGGAGTTTTAGGCTTGGAGAATGAATTTTGTTGGAGAAATGCCATTAAGGAGCACATAGTTGGATGAAACCGATGGGTGCACAAAAGATTTGATCATGAAAATGCCTAAGGATAAGGAAATTAACTAGACCAACCAAGAGATAAACAAGTGGGTCCTCCCCATAGTAGGCTCATGTCCTTTTTACCCTTGCATATCCTCAAACCAAGGAGCCTGTGGGCCTCACGGTTGATTAATGGTTATGAAAAGTTAAGGACCTAATCCAGAAGAATCTACCTAAGAATTTTAAAAAATCAAACTAAGACATTGAATAAGACATGGAAAATTGATAGTGAGGTGAAAAATAGACAACATTAAAGGACAAGAGAGAAAGTGAAATGGAGTTCTGTCTAATGGTCACATGAAGTCCCTTGTGGATTTTATGGTTAAATGATCCAATAAAGTCCACCCTTAGTCTAGATCAAAACCAACCACTTCTAGTGACTTCACATCAATACTTTAAGACTAGTGCATCCTCTTAAGACACAAGAATGCTCCCATAGATCAATCACCATTTCAAAAAAATAAGAAAAGAGTAGTAGGAAGTGAGAAAGGGACTTAGTTAAAGGGGACCTTCAAGCATGGGTGACATGTCTTTCTAGTCCCATAACCAGTGCTTGTAGCTTGTTGTTTTGTGTAAGGTCTGTGCTTTGAATTCCCATCATTTTTTCTTGGATTTTATGTTTTTATGAATTTTTGGATAGGAACCACACCATGCAAAGACTTAGCTTCCTATTATTGGTTGACAATGGAATGATAAGAAATACATGAAAACACTCATGAACTCAAGAGAGTAGAAAAGTACAAAGAGCATTGAGTCCCCTTGAAGTCACACCATTACCAATCCATTTAATCTTTCCTAAGTTTGGAAACTACCAAGGTCATAAACTTGTTAAAGTTTCATTAAGAAAAGGGACCTCATATTTCCAAAACAAGAAACATCATAGAGTTTTATGGATGGCTAGATGATGTGGACTCACTGCCTATTTCATAAAAAAGAAATCATGTCTTAGTTATCAATCATCAGAATTCAAAGATAGAATACAAGCATTAACAATCATAAACATTAAGTACAAACCACCATTAGCAAACAACTACAATATCACTATGTCCTATTGACAATAAAGAAAGAGAAAACAAACATTAGAAAACATAAGAAATACCAAACTAAAATAAAGTAAAATATAAAAGAAATTGTAAAATATCCAAGAAAGGTAAAACATACTAATGATGGTGTAAAACAAAAAATGGTGTACAACAAAAAGTGTAAAAACAATAAAGTGTAAAACAAAAAGGTGGAAAAGCACTTAATAGTTCTTGATTCAAGATGGGGAATCTCCCCCACAACTAAGTTCCTGGTCGAGACAAGAACTACTAAGTGGGCTAAATGTTTTCATGCATTGTTTGAACAAATTGACATTCCCATTAGCAAGCCACTAGGTGTCCTTTGGTTTAGTGCCTATTTTGTAGACTCAATTTGACACACACTCTTGTTCCTTATGTTCGTTATGGGTTGGTGTAGGAATTGAGTGAACACTTTGAACCTTCAGCCCATAGTTGCACCCTTTGTTATTACTAGTAATGCATGGAATGTTTTGTATCTCTTCAATGATAGGTTTATCTTTTACATTTTGCATAGAAGTGGTGATAGTGGTTGGCTCTTACGTAGGATTAGGGGATATTATTTTTGCAAGGAAGGATGTTTCACCAGACTGGTCTTATGTTGATTTTGATGAGCTAGTAGATCTACACATCTTATTCGCATGAGTGGGAATTGTCCTAAAGAAGGGACACTTCCTAGATTTCTATGGAGTCCTACTAACATGATCATTTCCATGTATGCTCATAGCACAAGTGGCATTGTTTTGTTGAGGTTGTGGGGCCCATTCTTCTTGCATTGTTGGTGGTGGCATATGATGGAGGGAAGTATGAAGATATTGAGGATATGACGGAGAATGAGAGGCATTAGGTGGTGATCCCATAGAAGATGTTGCAAGTTAATGATATTTGGGAGAGTGGTAGTAGTGATTTGAGGTAGGGGAAATAGAACTAGTTGGGAAAACAAGTTTTTGAACATAATATTTGTACAGGCTTGGCTGGTAATAAGGGTAGTGCTGGTTTGATGATGGCCTCCCCCATGATTATGGCTTTTTCCATTGCAATTGATACTAATTTTGAGGTTGATAAGAAGTCCCACTAGGATAGTACAATTGGTTGTAAGATTGTCTATAATTACCTTGTGAGTAAGGTAATTTTCTAGGCATTTGCTTTTGTACGAACTTGGGATTCAAAACAAAAGGCCAATACTCATGTAGATGTAACATAACTAGGCAATAGCCCTTTGGATGATCATATAGGTAGATGTTACATCCAACATCCTCTTCTATGGTTGAGTCTATAGCCTCTTCTTCTACAACTATTTTCCCTTTTTGCTGATAAGTGTTCCTAGCTGTTTCTTGGTTCTTTTTCCTCTTCTTGTTTTGATCACTTGATTCATTTTGCATTACTCTCTCCTCTATAATTTTTACGTAAGTTGTAACTTTGTCATTCATCAGTTTTCACATCTTATCTAACCTTTCTTCAAGCTCTTCGATAGACTTTTGTATTGGCAAGGTTCGTTGTGAAATCACCTTATCAAGAGCTACCTCTTTTTCCTCATAATACATATGGATGCTCTTCTTTTGAAGAGTTGGGTCCCAGTTATATTCCTCTACATTCACTTGTTTACATAGCTTTCCTTCTTCGTTTGCTACCTGCTTGATTAGCCTTTGTATTTGATGGGCTTTCAGTTCATATAATCGACCTTGGGCATAAATCCTAAGGGTCTCCCTTGTTTCATTACAAAGGCCATCTATGATGTGGAAAAGTTGCTTTGTTTGGGAGAAATCATGGCTTGGACATCTATGTAGTAGAGAATAGCATCTATCCAAGGCCACATCGAAGGATTCATGTTGTTCTCATTTCCATGGATTTGTTTTCTCAAGTTGGACACTCTCGCATAGGTTTGGTATTTTTTGTTGAAAATTTTAAGCATTGTGGACCATCGATGGATTGAATCTAGCTCTAATGATCTATACCAACTTTCAACTTCGTCTATGAGTGTCTTGGCGAAGAGCTTAAGCTTTTTCCACTTACCTTCAATATTCTGCAAGGTGTAGGCATCGTGGAAGGTTTATAGATGACATTGTGGATCAGAATTATAGTTGCCTTCAAATCTAGAAATTTTATTCAGATCTAATCATTTGATGTGGCTTTCCCTTTGATGCCTATGAGGTATTCTAACTGCCTCCTAGATTTTTGTCATGCTACTAGTCACCAACAAGGATTCATTTTCATCAAACATGTCATCGTGATAATTGCCATTTCTATTTGTCTGATAGTGATGGTCTTGCCTATGCTCATTTTGATTTTTTTTATCGTGCTTTTGATTTCTACTACTAGCTTCATTTTGATCCCTTAATGTATCCTTATTTCTATACCTACGTTCATCTTCATCAGAACTAGACGTTGAAGAGGAAGAGGAGGATGGTGAACTGGGAGAATCGCCATGAAGCCTATTGTTCTCCCAATGGACGCTTGATGTATCCTTTCTAAATTTAGAGGATGTTCTAGGCCTTGAGGCCCTCCTTGTTCTAAGACTTTCTCCATCTCCTTTAGGATTGTATGTACCAAATGAATGTAGTTCTTCCATGTAGTAAGGGTGGAAATGAGCTTATGAAATCCTTGCATGAGGTTGTTCACTTCAACTTTCTTCAGTATAGATTCTATCATTTTTCCTATAAGTGTTCTCATCATATAATGCATTATTGGTCCTATATGAAGGAGACATGCTTTTAATTAAAACCGAGTGTGACTTAAAATACAAATATTTTCAAAAAGATAAATTCTTAATACTGTTACAACAATTGTTTAGTGATTTCCACTAAGTTCTAGATAATGCATGTAGCTATCTAAAGTCTCGACAATAGTGCCAGTGATGAGTAGCAAGTATACCCTACCCCCAACCATACGAATCACTAGCGTTTACTCAATGATCCAGTCGAATTTTGAAGACTTTAGGTTTCTAAGTTCATTGGTTCTTGGAGGTGGATCGAATTGTTGTAATCGTTGTTTTCCTAGTTTCACTTGTCAGGTGCAAATGTATGGTTAAGTGTAACTAAGGCATATGATTTTTATCATATTATCTTTTATGAAGCAAGTCATCTAAGTACAAGAATAAGGTGATTAAATGTTTAACTATTCTAATAACTAGCTAACACTTAACTAATCCTAACGTAAGCATTCATTCCTACTTGTTGTACACATCTTGAACACGTTATAACGCTACTGGGTTATCAAACATTAAGCGTTACTGGGATTACCAAGTGCTAAGCACATGCTTGAAGTGCTCGTACTTATGTGTGCGATTAAATCGATATTATTTAATTATTTAAAAACGTCAAATTAAATTGCAAGAATATTAAAGGCTTAAGTAAATAATTAATCTAGTCCAAGTGTTGCAAGGTTTATTAGAAAAGCTCATCTTTATTGCCATCCACATTGAAGTGCTCAGGTACAACAGTGCTTGAATAAAGATCTGTACACTCTTTGACTCCTACTGTGGGCACACAGAAAATATTCTAACCCTCAAATGAAAAAATTGCAAGTGCTTTGCTACAACTGAAAAGATTACCATAAATGCGGTGGGTAGGTGCACATTTATACGCAGAAACAGGGCACCCCATCAATGGGTCAAACCTTATATTGACAGGATCACATCGACAAGATCCTGTCGATGCGATCACATTGATGAGATGTCGTCAACGTGGCCTAATGACTGACTCATTAGTGATGTAGCGAACTTTGTTTATAGGCTCATTATCTTTTCTTCTTTACACATGTCCAAATTATTTAAGCCACCATTCTTATAGCTTATCTGAAAATATAAACTACTCCAAGTCTTCCTCTCATGTCTATGTTATGTAATTTATCTTTTCTAATAACATTCAATATCTATCAAAGCATTCTCACTACCACATTGATATATTGTTCATGCCTCTCTTGTACTACCCAACATTCAACACTATATAAGATAGCAAGCCTAATTGTTGTCCTATAAAATTTCCCCTTCAATTTTATTGGTATTCGTTTATCACATTGAACACTACTAGCCTATCTTTATTTTGACCATCCTTCCTCAATTCTTTTTCTTATATCTGTTGAGGCCAACCTCACCCATGCTAGGCATAGGGCCTTGTTTGAACCAATTCAATTTATAACAATAAAATATAAAATTTAAAAATAAAAATAAAAGGAACGAGGACGACCAATGTGCCTATTAAAGGAAAAATAAACTATAAACTTATGGTTGTTTTCCTTGTGGTTTTATTTTTAGGTGGCTCGCGGTTGACGTGGTAAAGGTGGCAGCAATTAGGGTTAGGTTTCTTCTTCCTCCTATAGGGCCGCCGCTATAAATAAGGAGGAGGAGGGAGATTTTCTTAGGAGGCTTCTCTGGCAACCAGATCGGGCCCTGCTCATACCAGTTTCGGTCCTCCTTGGCCAGATCTTGCCCTGCTCAGCGCAGATCTGGCAGCTCCGACCCTTCTGAGGGAAGATCCGGTCCTTCGCCGCTGGATCGACGCAGTTCTGAGCACGCAGATCTGACCGTTCCCAGCAGCCGCACCAGAAGAAGAAGCGCCTGCGGTTTCCTATTTTTTGCTGCTGGCCGCGGCCCTGGCTGCACGCGAAACCATGACGTCTCTCTGTCTTCCTCTCCGCAGCCACTGTTCTTCCAGCCGCTGCCGCCCATCCGCCTTCCTACCTCCTTCCTCGCCTGCACGCTCCGTCCTTCGTCGTCGCCGCAACCTGCCCTCTCTGCGTCCCGCAGAACCCTCGCTTGCGCCCCTGCCTACTCAAACAGGTTCACGCGCGCTCTGATCTACGTGTCCTTTGCCTTTTCACGTCCACGGCCTCGGGCCTCAACAGCGGCAAGTTGGCTCAGGTGAACGACTGCGCTCAGAACGTTTTTTTTCTCCGACGGCGGTTCTCAGGCCGATCTCTCCCTCGTTCGCGGTTGCAGCGGCATGCGCGCTTGCATTTCCAGCGGCTCAAGTGCTTGCATTCCCGGTGGCGTAGGCACGTAGTCTTCTTCCTTGGGCTGCACGCAGTCTTCTTCCCCCGGCTACGTACAAACGGCTGCACACAGACCCTGCCCAGCTGCAACACGCAAACCCTGCCTTGCTGCTGTGCCCAAGACGACCTCTACCTCACGTTTGTTTCTGGCCCTCCCCAGGGCAGATCTGGCTCTGCTCAGGGTAACCAAGTGCGTAACAGAGGCCACACTCTGTCTTCACTCGTAGCTGCACCACCACCTGTTGCTGCCCATCCATCCATAGTCCTCCACCGCAGGATCTACCGCTGGTGCAGGGACACTCGGATCACGGGAGCACAGCAGACAGCATTTCCACGGCAGCAACGAGCAGCTCTCGTATCTCCCAAGTAGTTGTTACATGTGCCACAAAGGCAGCAACAACGGGACATGAAATTTGAATTTAACTGCACGAATTATTTTAAGTTCCAAATATTAAATTAATTGAAGTATTTAAATATTACATCAAATTTAAGCTTTATTTTGATATTTTGTTTTAAATATTGTTACTATT
>MNCI01022408.1:907921-937812 GCA_015680685.1 Gnetum montanum
TGTTGAGGCCAACCTTACCCATGCTAGGCATAGGGCCTTGTTTGAACCAATTCAATTTATAACAATAAAATATAAAATTTAAAAATAAAAATAAAAGGAACGAGGACGACCAATGTGCTTATTAAAGGAAAAATAAACTATAAACTTATGGTTGTTTTCCTTGTGGTTTTATTTTTAGGTGGCTCGCGGTTGACGTGGTAAAGGTGGCAGCAATTAGGGTTAGGTTTCTTCCTCCTCCTACAGGGCTGCTGCTATAAATAAGGAGGAGGAGGGAGATTTTCTTAGGAGGCTTCTCTGGCAGGCAGATCGGGCCCTGCTCATACCAGTTTCGATCTTCCTTGGCCAGATCTTGCCCTGCTCAGCGCAGATCTGGCAGCTCCGGCCCTTCTGAGGGAAGATCCGGTCCTTCGCCGCTGGATCGGCGTAGTTCTGAGCACGCAGATCTGACCCTTCCCAGCAGCCGCACCAGAAGAAGAAGCGCCCGCGGATTTTTGCTGCTGGCCGCGGCCCTGGCTGCACGCGAAACCACGACGTCTCTCTGTCTTCCTCTCCGCAGCCACTGTTCTTCTAGCCCCTGCCGTCCATCTGCCTTCCTACCTCCTTCCTCGCCTGCGCGCTCCGTCCTTCGCCGTCGCCGCAACCTGCCCTCTCTGCGTCCCACAGAACCCTCGCTTGCGCCCCTGCCTACGCAAACAGGTTCACGCGCGCTCTGATCTGCGCGTCCTTTGCCTTTTCACGTCCACGGCCCCGGGCCTCAACAGCGGCAAGTTGGCTCAGGTGAACGGCTGCGCTCAGAACGTTTTTTTTCTCCGACGGCAGTTCTCAGGCCGATCTCTCCCTCGTTCGCGGCTGCAGCGGCATGCGCGCTTGCATTTCCAGCGGCTCGAGTGCTTGCATTCCCGGTGGCGTAGGCACGCAGTCTTCTTCCTTGGGCTACACGCAGTCTTCTTCCCATGGCTGCGTACAGACGGCTGCGCACAGATCCTGCCCAGCTGCAACACGTAGACCCTGCCTTGCTGCTGCGCCCAAGACGACCTCTGCCTCATGTTTGTTTCCGGCCCTCCCCAGGGCAGATCTGGCTCTGCTCAGGGTAACCAAGTGCGTAACAGAGGCCACACTCTGTCTTCACTCGTAGCTGCACCACCACCTGTTGCTGCCCATCCATCCATAGTCCTCCGCCACAGGATCTACTGCTGGTGCAGGGACACTCGGATCACGGGAGCACAGCAGACAGCATTTCCACGGCAGCAACGAGCAGCTCTCGTATCTCCCAAGTAGTTGTTACATGTGCCACAAAGGCAGCAACAACGGGACATGAAATTTGAATTTAACTGCACGAATTATTTTAAGTTCCAAATATTAAATTAATTGAAGTATTTAAATATTACATCAAATTTAAGCTTTGTTTTGATATTTTGTTTTAAATATTGTTACTATTGTTCTGTCACATAGCCCTTTCCAGCTGAGACTATTCCCGGGTTTCCGTACCCATACGGGAGGCGCCCTAGGCAATAGTCTCCTAAAACGAGTTTTCTGAGGTGTTGGCGGCGTGTCCAAAATTTACGCATCAACAATATCGTTATCAATTTTATCATTTAATTAGAGGATTGATCATAAGCAGCAAANATATCTTTATCAATTTTATCATTTAATTAGAGGATTGATCATAAGCAGCAAAAATGTTTATAGTGAGAGACTTTTTTGCCTTGAATTGTCACTTCTATTTCATGAGTGTTTATGTTATTATTAAAAATTGCATTCCATGTATTCTACCTTACTTCTTTTAATTTTTAAGCCTTTTGATTTTAGCAAATGTTTCTACTTTTCCATTTTAGAAATAATATTTTCTCGAGTTGTATCCACCAATACCCTTTCTAACTCAATATTTTTTTAATGTGGTAAAATCTAATTTAAATTATTGATTCCATGGGTTTAAACCAATAATCATGAATCTGTAATGGATGTTATCCATTAATTTGGGTGAAAAATATGAAAATAAAATTGAAAATTTTCACTTAGTCCATTGAGACCCCCTAGATCCATTGAAGTAATTTTAAAATTCCTTTTATAGAGATTTTTAATGGTAAATTTAAGAGAAAAGACTTAAAGTGAAGTTCTATTTAATATGTTCTCTATTAGTAAAATATAAATATTAGTTTTATTAAAATATAATTTTCATATATTTATTTGCTTTTTCTAATTTCTAAATTTGTAGTTTTCATTGGTAGATAATATCTAATAAGTTTTTGATATGGTGAAAAATATAAAGATGTAAGATTCAATAGGTAAGTTCTATATAGAAAAGAAGAAGTGAAGTTCTACCTAATTTAATATCTATTAGTAAGAGATAAACATTAGTAAGCAGTTCAAAGCAAGTGACTATTGAATACATACAACACATCACAGAAATTAATAGAAATTATCAGGAAGGCCTTCACCCTTCACTTTCTTCCCGTTTTCTTCCGGCGTAGACAGCACCCTCCTTCCCCAAAACTCAACAGTCAACACCGCTTGCAAAAGCATTAGTATTATCGAGAGAGTTGATAAATCTTGTTGAGCACCAACCTGAAATAAAGAAGGCTGGCCAGTCGGCCCAGTTGTTGACTGAGACCCAACAACAAAGTTGGATCGTGCTGTTCCTGATTGGCCTCTAATGGTTGGAAGTGGAACAGCAGGCGAAATTCCAAACAAAAAGCCTGTTGAAGGAGCTGCTACAGAGGTTGATTCCTTTCTGAGAGTTCACAACCCATAGATGCGTTAAACAATGCAATGGTAGTACTAGCTGACATGGCAGTTTGATTCCTCCGACTCTTTTTAATTAACCCCGTTTCATTGCTCTCATCGTCATCATCGAATTCCCCAGGTACCCTCATTCGGAAGCCTCTTTTCTTTCCCGATCCAAGGGCTGTATCTTCATTTGCATGTTTTCCAGCAGGAAAAATAGCACTATTACTACTATTGGAAATATTGGCAAAAGAGGAATTTTGCTTTCCAAATAATTGACATTCTGATACTTGGGTGCTGTAACTTGAAGACATTAGGTTTTTGCTCCTCCACCAATACTCGGAAGACTCTACTTGACATTGATTGAGGCTCTCGGTGGTAATCCTGGGAGGATGAGCATCGAAGTTCCGGGTGATCATCCTTGTTTCGAAATGCGTGACCATCTGATACATTCAAGGGAGCCTTACCCTTGCGTTTTTTTTAACAACAACGTCCTGTATATCCGACTGCGGCTGATCCAGCCTCTCTACTGATTGTATCGTTTGCTGTTCAAATGGAAGAATAACCAATGATTCAGTACTTGTACTTGCTCGTCCTTTTAACATGTTAAAAGTCAACTTCGGTGGTGAATTATCCACCGCACTGGCAAGCAAAGCTTCGGGATTGTCCTTTGGAGATGTCCTCGCAATCTTGTAGAAGTTTTGCATTATCTTTGGAGCTGTCTCGCAAGATTGTGGCTGCGATTCATTTTCAGGGGTCTGCAATGTGTTCCTTGAGTTCCAATTATGAAGCTTTTGGCGCCTAAGCCTCCTCACTGACGTGTTTCTCCCATCTTCAAGCAGCACATAAGTCCTCCTCCTTTTCAGGGAGTTCCTTGTCTCTGATTCAGCTTGGACTGGTAACTTCTGAAGATCAGTAACCACAGATGAAGATGGACTAGTCCAAACAATGCTGCTTCTTGCGTTGGGTGTCGGGCTGAACTTTGTTAAACTACCATTCAGTTTAAACTTGCCAGGCATTTTTGATCAATTTCAGCATAATTCCCATGGAGTAATATTGGCCCTACTCTGCGTGAAGATGCAATACCGATGGATCTTTGGAGTTTCTTTTCATTCCACAGGGGCCTTATTCTGGATGCCTAAACAATAAGTTGAATCTCGATGATGCGTCCAACCAACCATGCATGCCTTTGCAATTTCTGCCGGTGAAGCTCCTGCATCATCATTATCATCACGAGGAAGCGGAAAAGCATAATCCTTAAATTCCTGGCGCTTTGGAGTCTGAAAATTGTAAGCAGCATCTCCACAGTGGAACACATCACCCCTCAAATTATTCCTTGCTTCCTCAACTTTATTCTCCTTATTATTGTCATCTTGAACAACACGAGATCGTAGTAACTCAGTCAAGCGAGTGTACTCCTCCCTTGAAAGTGTTCTACCCTTGAAATGGGATTCAATATATGCAAAATCAGTAGCACTCTTGACAGACGTTCAGAATCTTCCCGAATTTCTTTGGATCTTTGGCTCCCAATTTCTTCTTAAGTTCTTGGGTATCGGGTTCTTCATTCTCCACATGGACATCATTAATTTGGCTGGCTTCAGGATCATCAGACGCTGGCAAACTCCTCTTACGAAAGAGGAACCAGGAGGAGGCGCTATCTTTTAAACTCAATATTCGAGCGGGCAGATCCACGATCTTCCGCAGCCACGACTCAGTATGCGGATCGGCAGTGGCGCAAAGCTCAAGCTCAGGCGGTGCATTGCACAAAGCTTCGTGGTGGTCGTCGTCGACGCCAAAACGAAGCAGCTGCCCATCTCTCGCCATTAATGGAGGATGAGGATAACTTTCTTTGTCTGCTGCAAAACAACGACGGATGACCGAAGAACCAACCTGTTATGGAGCACTGCCAACGAACAAGCTGGTCTGCAAGTGGCACAACGATGCTATTTCTTGTGCTGCTGCTTTTCTGTTGAAACTTGAAAGAAATATTTTCGGAATTTTCCCTTTTCTGCCTCCAGGGTTTTCACACTCCGTTTTTTATACTCTTATTCCATCGACTGCGGTAGGCCTGGCTGAGCGGAAATTAACTGTTAACTTATGTTTAGTGGCCATCGCATTAATTTTTTCAGCCATTTCCTTATTATATTTATTTGTTTTATAGCTTTTTCCGTTTGATGAGAGTCTACTACTTGTAATTAAGCTATTTTTAAAAAAGGAATGCACCCTTAATCACTTAAAAAACAAATAATGGTCGTGTTGGCGCAAGAATTTTGCCTTTAAAAATGGAAAAACAATAAAAAACTGAAGATGGGGTTGGCGTAAGAGTCTTGCCTTTAAAAAAAAGGGAAAAAATAATTGAAAGTCGAAGATGCTAAAGATCAAAAGTCTTACCTTGAAAAATGGAAAAAATAATCAAGAGTCTAAGATGCTAAAGATCAAAATTACTATCAATGGTAAGAACTATCAAATAGCAATGAAGAAACTAAAGAACTATCGAATAGTAGTGAAGAAACTAGAGAAGGCATAAGCTTTATATCAATATTTTTTTCAAATAGACTTTAAGGAAAAATTTCCCTCTTACCTTGTTAACTCAAAGATTAAACCTTATATTAAGAATTAGAGTAACACTAATAGCAAAGAATCTCATGGTAAGGTCAAATGTTATGGACAATTTGTTGGACACTATAAATATTAAGAGTTGTTTAAATATTACTAGGGATCATTTTCTCTACTAATAATTAATTTTCCTCTCTTTATTTTTCAAAGCATTATTTCAATTCTAAGTTTGTACACCTAGGTAGACATCCACAAAAATGAATAGTTTTTTACTTCCCATGTTTTTTTTTCTATTTGTTATTCATGATGTAATCTAAATTTTTTTCTTACTATTAATATTATTTTAAGGGTCTCACACCACCATCCCATCCCAAAATGGAAAAAATTCTAAAAACAAATACATGTTACAACCTACAATTTTTACATTTAAATCAAAAGATGAAAAGGTATAAAACAAATACAAATAATATGGTAATAAAAAGGGCAAAGAAACCATCCAAAATAAGGAAAAAACAAAATAAGATTAATACAAAGTCAAACCTTATATATCCAAAATAAGAATAAGCATCTTATGACAAGGACTAATATCTTACACACACACACACCTACCCATATGTTAAACTTTCTTAAAAATATACAAAGGGCTTCGTTGAGGATTTTTGTCATGGATGATTTTGACAACAAAGATTTTAAGATTTTAGGGATTTATTGGTAGTTAGATTTTGCCAAACATTTACAAAGAATTGGTTGTTCCTAAGATTTTTTTTCTTGATGGGGGATCTTGAACCCCTCAAGGCTTCCTTGGTTAATGGTTAGGCTAGAGATGTTGTTTAAAATGTTGATCCACATATTACTGATACTATGACTCCAAATTTTCCAATGAAATGAAATGAAGCTTTATTAATTCGAAGACCCATAAGATCTATTGGACAGATATTACATTTTCATGAAAAATAAAGATAGACTCTACAAACTAATTAAGCACCAATGGGATTATCAAAAACAAATCATACAGGCTTTTTGTTGTAATATTATAACACTATTTCAAATGGGTAGTCATAGCATAAGAAAGAAATACATGTAACTCACTAATATGCACAACCTACAAATGCGGTCTTGTTGGAAGGGTTGAATCCATCTTCCACTTTCAATTCTAAGATGATGAGAACTTAAGTAAAACTTGCTGATATCATTCTACTACTTGATGGGAATAGCAGTTGAGAGATAGTGAACTTCTATATTTAGTTTATTAGATCTAATGTAATGTAATTAAAATTGCATCTTGCCTTCCACATTAGACCACATATGTGTTAAAACCTTTTGTTTAACTAGTTGGTGAATATGCTTAGGATTTTGCTGCACATCCTTCTAAGAGATATTTCATTTTCTCAACCATTGCATCCCTTGAAAATACCAACCATGGCCTCATGAATCCTTAAGAACAACTTTAGAGAATTTGTCTTACCTTGAGATATACAAGCTATGAGTATATGTAATGAATTGGTGCAATGCTTCTGTTTCTAAAGGTAATAAATCATGTTCACATAATAACATTAAGTAAGGTGTTTGCATCTTTACCTTTAACTCATTGAGAACAAAAGCTTTTTGCACTCTCTCAATATCTATCCAAAGTTTAACATTAAGACCAAGTCCATAAACAACATATCCATACAATACAATAGGATAGATGATAGTCTAAAAATTTGATTTATGACCTTTCAAGCCTACAGTCCTAAATTCTGACACTTGTTTTTGAAAACATACAAAGCCTTGAAACCTCTTGCTATTTTTTCTTTGATGCCCTTCCACCACATGTAATTGTTCATATAAAAGAATCTACTATTTGCACATTAGTACCTCCAAAATGGAAGTTGTAACAATTATTTCTTATACCCTAAATCATCAATTTTTCTTTATCTACATTCACGTAAAGACCAAATGAATGACAATAAATTTTTAAAATTTGCAACTTATTTTACATACCTTCTACAGTAGTGGAGATCAAGGTAGTATCATTTACATATAAAAGAAAATTCACTGCTTGGGATTCAATTTTTATAGCATGACTATCTTGCCCATTGTAGAACTAGTATTGCATTTCATCAATAAAGATATCAAAGAGAGTTGGAAAAAGTAGACAACTTTTCTTAACCTCAATTTTACTTTAGAATTAAAATTTTTCTTTGAATTATTGTCTATAATTTTAATAATCACTTCATCACACAATTTTTGAGTTGCTACAATCAAATCTGAATGGAGGCCAATTTCATGCAAGCGCAACCATAGTTTTGTAAGGATCATTGAATTGTATGCTTTTGCAAAATCATAAAACAAATAAAACATTTTGTCTAAAACTCCATGCAGTGTCCAAGATTAACTAAGTGATGAATAGTGAAGAGATTTTATCTAAAACCTACTTGACATCATGCCCTAACCTGGTTACCTTTAGCCTAAGAATAGATTTTCTTTTCTAGCATTTCAAAATGCTCAACAACTTTTATTCACAACGATCATATGATAATTATTCAAATTATGATTCACAATATTATTATTCAAAAATATTATTCACAATGATCATATGATAATTATTCAAATTATTTTTATCATCCTCTTTATATAACAACATAGCTTTACTAATTTTCCAATGCTGATTAAATCCTTACTTCATTGTTGAATTTAATTTGTGTCAAATTTCTTTATGAATAGTAGATCTTGTTCACTTTAATAATTTTGCATATAAACCATTTGAATCTACAACTTTACCAAATGTTAGCTTTTTAATACCCTCTATGACTTCCTCAAGAGTAAATTGGAAAGGTGCTTACTGTTAAATAGCAGTAGCATTACCATATTGTCCTATAAATAGCTTATTGTAAAATGAGCAAATATCTTGAAAAGAAAAATTAAATGATGAAAAGGCTTTATGACGAAAACACTACCAAAATTGTCTATGTTTCTTTTCAATGGTGTAAGCAAAATATTCTTACTATTTCCTAATAAATTTTCTTCTCTTAGTTATAATCAAGTATTTATCTACCTTAACTAAACTTTGTTTAAGACTCTTATTTGCAATCTTAATATTCTTCATAGCCTTCATGCAATCCTCATCAAACCAAGTCTTCTAAGCACCTTGTTGTTATGAGTGCACAACTTACTTATCTACTGTAAAAAAAAATTTCTTCAAGCTTCTTATGTCATATTTCAAGAGTCTATTTGTTATGTGCTGCATTCATATATTTTTCCTTGACTTCTAAGGTGAGTCTATGTTGAATTTTTTTCTATTATTTTTTGTTATTTGAGAAATGATTGAAATTTACAACAAAAACTCAACATGATGATGTCAAAAATCCACTAAATCTTCTCCAACTTTCAACTCCTTAATTAAATCAATATCTTTACAAGAACATAAAAACAAATCAATTAAAGAGTTACCTTGAGGTCCTATAAAATTAAATGATGAAGATTGAGGAAGTCTAGCAAGGCCATTGCAAATTAGAAGATAAATTTTTTTTCTCTATTCTAATAATTATTAACTCATCTTTTTAATAGTGACATTTGGAGAATGTCAAGTCCATATCTTCAACAATATCTAAGTTGCCAACATTATGTTGCCACTAAATAATTTTTGTTTTCTATAAACATACCATTGCATTAAAATCTACACAAATAAATATTGAGCCTTTTGCTACAAATTCTACAATATCCCTCCCTAAGAAAAAATAATAATAATCACAAGACAACTCTATAAAATCATATAATATAGCATCTCTAGGAGCAAAATTGCATACGGCAAGAGAAGTACAACCATGCTGACATAAGATTTTTAGCCAAACATATTGTTTATGATCATCAATTCTTTCTAAAAGCACACAATTTTTAAGAGATTTTCTCACTAACACTGCAATTCCATTAGAAGGTTTGCCTCTTCACCCTACTTTTGTATTTCTTACAAGAAATTTAATAACTCTAGGAACTACAAAATCTATAGAACCAACATCTCCCCAAGTTTAAATAAAACCAAAAATATCAAAGCTATCAAAGAAGCTACTATTATTTAAATAAACAACTTTATTTGCAATTCAACCATTAATGTTAAAAAAAATCCACATCTTAAAGGACCTATATGTTTTTTTTTTTGAATAATCTTTGGAATACTACTTATTTGTAATGGGTGCCATGTCACTAGCATTTAGGTGTGTTACAAAACCTTGTTCACAAGTTGCCTTAACATTTTTCCATTGTTCAGCCCTTTTTGCAAGTTCCTTTTGAGTAAGATCCTCATTTATCTAAATGCTTTTCCCATTCTCACTTTACTTCATGTGGCTTCAATGTCTTCAAATATGCACTCTATCTTCTACATCATGAAACTTAACAATTAAATGTTGAGGCTTTTCTTTACGTTCACCTAAAACCTTACAAATTTTATCAATTTTTGGAGAAGTTATATGCATATCATTTGTAAGGTTTTCAACTTTCTTAAATAAAGGTTCATCTGCTTCACCCTCTGTCTCTAGGATACCTACAAAATGAAATTTTTTTCTTTTGCTCTTTCAAAACTTCTATGATTGTAAACCCTATCTTTGTCTTTGTTCCTTCAAGATTAGATTCATTTTTATTTTCCTCTACCTTGACTTCAAGTTTTTTTTAACTTTAGTAAAATGTGTTCATTATTCTTTGGAGTAGTATTAGTCTCCTTTCTTCCCTTAATCTTCTCTTTTAGGGTTGATATGTTGCACAAAAGAACTTTGTTTTGTTCATGGATTTCATCCAATAATGCCATTTTGATAACCATATACTCCTAGTGTGCAACTAGAATTTCTTTGAAAGTAGTTGCATTTATAGATTTTTTTGTGTGCCTTGTGATGATGCCATGATAAAATTTTCAAATTTCTTTAGTAGACTAAATCTCTTCAGCAATAAATCCTCACTCATAAAATATCAATCAATCCAGCTTGTCTCTACCTGCCCTTCATACTGTCTTAGATCAAATCAATGTTAAAACCCTAATGATAGAAATCCCCCATACTAAAACCCTTATTGCCAAATCCCTTACTACCTTGGTTCAATGTTGAATCCCTCACTACTGAAACCCTTGCCACTAGCACACTTTCCCATCAATAATAATCTTCTTTTATGTATGAGTTTGAGTCTATCATTATTGATCTTACATCACAATATGTTTTTGTTCATATATTAGGTTATCTACCTCATAGCGGGAGCTACACTTTGCAACTAAATAATTACTACAGGAGCATAATATTAAGGTTGTTTATGTTGAGTACTCCTCTTATTTCTTTTTGCTTATTGAATTAGACAATGCTTCAATGGTACAACATGCCCTAGATATTAGACCTTTGACACATAAGTATATTATTTTGAATTTTTGCAAGTGGACTTCAGATATTAATGTATATTTTAAAGAGTAGTACATGGTTTCATATTTTGTCAAGATCATCAATCTCCCTTTAATTTTTATGGGGTTGAACAACAAATTCTTACCTATCTTGGACTGTTAAAACATATAGAATTTACTTCTACTCAATATGGTTTACGAGGAAAATAATTCATCGAAATACATCTTTGTAACTCTAGAAAGAAATTTGTGTTACAAGCAAATAGGAAGAACTACTTTTAGTTATTTATTATAATCTTTCTCATTCATGCAAGTTTTGTCATTATGAAAGGCATGTATTCAATGCTTGTCCTTTTTCGATCAATAAAAAGGAAGTAAAGGAGAAAAAAAATAAGTTGAAATGTAAAGGATAACTTATAAACGTAGAAAAACAAAAGCATATTTAAAAATCTATGAACATTTTTTATTTTGTTTCAAAAAAATGCTTAAAAGTCTACTAAAGATATGCAAAAAATTAATAATTCAAGTCCATCTTCATTTATTAAGAAGGTTTGGTTATAGTACACTATCAAATAATCATGTTCAAAAGTAAACTATGATTGATGCAGAGTGTTTTCTACATGTGGTTTCTTGTAAATGATAGTACATTGGTAATCATGATTTTTCTTAGCCCGTTGATGAGTGGCGAGGTATCCCTACACTCAACCATACGAATACAAGCGTTTCACGCACGATCTGGAAGAACTCCAAGGACCAAGTGCATATGCACCTTAATGGAACACTAAGGGTTAATCAATCATTGTCTTCCCAAACTTACTTGTATTGTTACGGTTGTATGGTTAAGTAAGCTTGAGGTATATGATTTTTATAGCTTTTGTATTTTTTATGTCTTCTGCTAATAAAGGAGAGGGCAAGAGAACTAAGTGGCTAACTTACATTAAATATTCATTAACTAGTTTCTAAATGTTCCTAACACTAGTATCCGTTCCCACTTGCCGTACACATCCTGAACCAATGCAATGCTGCTGGGGTTACCAAACGTTAATCGTTACTGGGTTACCAAGTGCTACACGCATGCTTGAAGCGGTCGTACTGAGTGTATTTAACTAAGGGGGTTGAAGGTTGAGAGAGATATTAATTAACTAGGAAAGCGTTAAACAATCATTAATTACTAATTAGCTTAATCTGTATGCTGCAAGGTTTATCATAAAGTTCGTGTTTATTGCCGTACACAAAATTGTGCTCAGGTACAAATCGCTCAAATAAAGATCCGTTCACTCTATGACTCCTACTGTAGGCACACAGAAATAATTCTAACTCTAGAATGAATAAACTACAAGAATCTGGCTAAGGGTCTAATTCTAACTATCTGGAACCAAGGGCGCTGCCTCTTATTTATAGAAGATGAGGCAAGATGTGATATCGCAGTTCATCATGCCCCCATGAATGAATGAAAACTCGTCCTCGAGTTCCTTACAAAATATTGGGAAGGCATGGGATTATTGACTTGAATGACAACTAATGGTGAATGGGATGACATGTGAACGGATCAACATTATAGTACATGACAACATTAGTGTTCATGACTACAAGAGTGAACACTATACACAATTGACATCCAACCTTATTTGGCAGCTGAGAGAGAAGAGAGAGAGAGAGAAAAGGAGAAGATGTGTTGCTGCCGATGCCAAGATTGCACCTTCCGTTGTCCATCCATGGCCGCACCATCAATCTTGTTCCTTGCACAACTGTTCCAACACTAGTCCATCTTGAGTGTTTCCTCTAGGTCCATTCCATTACTGTATGATTGCCATTTGCACATACAACATAGTCACATATGAGCAAGGATAAGTAAATCACAATACAGTTGATACCTTGCCTTGATGTAAGGTCCATTGGCTGAGTTGTGATATGGCCAATACGGATTCTAGAGATATAACACGAGTGACTACCCAAGGTGTAGGGGTTAGGAAAAATTGAAAAAATTAGACTAGGGCCCCCATGACTAAGAGCGATCCTCCGATAGCGATAGAATGGAAAAAGATAAGGAATAAGAAAGATGGAGAAAAAGAAACAATGGCAACGTTGATAAAATGGATGTCAGAGATGGAAATGAACAAAACAAATGTTGATTGCGGAAATGTTTAAGGGAAAGAAGTTAACTGATGCACCAAACAGGAATGCTAGTGGGTCCTCCCCAAAGTAGGCTCATGCCCTTTATGCCCTAAAAAATCCACATTCAAAGAGTCCACAGGCTTTGGAAATGTCGTTTGGAAGCAAGAGTTAAAGTCTTAACCACAAGAATTCACCAAAGAGAAAACAATGCATCAACAAAAATATAGACTACTGATACAACTGGCAATGAAGTGGGAAATGAAGAAAGAATGATGGGGAGAAGAGAATGGAATGGAGTCCAAAGAACAAGGTGGTGTACAACCCCTTGTGTATTTATGGTTAATGTGATTGAGTAGATCTCATTCCAAATCCAACCTCAAACAATCCACATCAAGTGACTTCGCATTAATACACTTGGCCAAGCCATCCAATTGAAGTAACAAGAATGCTTCCGCCAAAGAGTCAACACCATTCCGAGGAAAATGAGAAAGGGAGAAGTAGGAAGTGAGAAAGGACCTTAGTTAGAGGGAACATGTTTGTTTAGTTCCATAGCCAGTGCTTGTAGCCCAGATGATTATTTTGTCTAAGGGGTGTGCTTTGAATTCTCACTGTTTTTTTTTGCATGAGAACCACACCATGCAAAGACTTATTTTTATTGTGCTCAGCTTCTCGATAATGGAGCAATGTCCAAGCACCCAAGAGAATAGCCAACAAAAAATGCATCAAATCCATTTGAAGTCACACCCTTTTCAGGCATTGAGTCCTTCCTTAGTTTGAGAAATGCCCAGTCACCAATTCGTTAATAGTTTTATTATTAGAGAAGGGGACTGTACAATTCCAAGCTAAGAGAGATCATAGAAATTCATGGCTGCATGGATGACATGGACTCATTGCCTGTTATATCAAAAGAACCATACCTTAGTATCAACATCATAACTCAAAGGTAAAAATCAAACATTAGCAATCAATGGAATACAGTTCATACCACCATCATGAGCACTTATTTGGTGATGAATCTAACAAAACAAAAACAACAAACAAAAACAAAAAAGAAAACAAAAACAAAAACAAAACAAAAAAATAAACAGTCACACAAAGAAATGAGAAAGTATAACGATGTTGCAAAACAAAAACAAGAAAAATTAAAGAAATTTGTAAAACAAAAATGTGTAAAGAAAAAACTTAAAAAGGAACTGAGGGCCTCAAATGGTTAGCAGAGGTGGCCGTCTCCCCCATGACTAAGTTGGAAGGAGGAGATCCGAAATAGTGAGAAAGGTTGTCCCCTATTAGAGGTATTATGTGCACTAGCCATTCTATATAGTAGCCAGTGTGTCCAAGGAATGATCAAATGTCTTTGATAGTTTCCGATTGATGGGTGATTCCTTGGATAACCGTAATTTTATCTGGGTCTACCTCTATTCCTGCATGTGAAACCTTATGCCCAAGTACTATGCCTTCTTGGACCATTAAATGGCTTTTCTGCCAATTGAGCCTTAGATTGGTTTCTATGCATCTTTTTAGTACTTGCTCTAATTGGTCCAAGGCTTGATCAAAACTTGTTCCATAGGTGGAGAAGTCATCCATAAAGAATTCCACTCCGTTCCCTATTTGCTATTGGAATATGCTTAGAACTAGGCGTTGAAACATGGCAGGAGCATAACACAAGCCAAACAACATTTGTTTATATGTAAACGTTCCCCAAGGACTGGTGAACGTTGTCTTGGCTTGGTCTTCTGGGGCTATCTATATTTGGTTGTATCTGCTATAGCCATCTAGAAAACTGTAATAGTGATGCTCTGCTATGGTGTCTAAGACTTGGTCAAAGAATGGCAACAAAAAGTGATCCTTAAATGTTGCCATGTTCAGCAGCCTAAAATCTATGCACATCTTCCATTTGCCTTCCTTTTTAGGCACAATTACCAGAGGGATAACCCATTCACTATTAGCGATGGGATATATGAACCCAGCCTTAAGAAGCTATTCTATTTCATCTTTTACTACTTGCTTCAATTTTGGGTTCAATTGTCTCTGCGGTTGTTTTCGAGGTTTCATGGAGGGGTCAGTGTAAATCCTATGCTGGCATAACTTAGGATCTATTCCAGTTAAATCGAGATATGACCAAGCAAAGGCTTTTGACCACTTTTTTTATTACTTTCAGCAGTCTTCCTTTTTATTTGGAAGCAAGTCTTGCATTAATGATTACCGATTTTCCATTTTAAAGAATCATATATTCTAGACTAGTGGGTAATGGTTTCAATTCTAGGGGCTCTTGTTTGAATTTTTTAGGAATTTCCAACTTCCCCTAGTTGATGTTTTCAAGGTTAAGGCTTGGAAGTTGGCATCGGACTTGCTCTAGTGCGTCTATGCTTTCGATGTAAGCACAAGTTATTCCCTCAGTTAGTTCCATGCACATTAGTCAGTTTCTCTCTTGATTAGCTATTAGCCACTAGGTGTCTTCTTGTCGTGTGGCTGCTACATACAGACACTTTTGTATGTTAATGTTTTGTGCACACCGGTTGCATGCAAGCAATGCTAAACTTTGCACAACCCATGATCTTTGCATGCAATTGCACCATGTATTACTGTATGCGATGCATGGAACCTTCTTCTTCTCAATCTTTCCAAAAGTGTTCTCCTTGGATATTTCCAAGGAAAGATCGCAGATTCCTAGGTGTGCATCTATAGTACGTAGCCATGCCCTTCCCATTATTATTGGGAAGTCCCTTTTATCATTATTCACTTATATCACTAGGAAAGTAGCTCGGTATGAGCACCCACACATAGTGATGACGATGTCCTCCACCAGTCCCAAGGGAATAGTGATGGACTAGTCTGCCAGCTCTAGGCGAATATTGCTCTTCTTTAATGGAGGTAGGTTCCAGGCTTTGTACATTTCTTACGATATTAAGTTGACTCTAGAACCTAAATCTAGAAGAGCTTTGCATTGCTCATTCCTAGTCATTTGGAGATGGATTAGAGAGCTTCCAGGATTAGAGAATTTTTTGGGAAGGTGGCCAAACTTGATCCAGTCAGTAACGACATGTGTTAACATGACCGTATGCGTTGAGCTTGGTGTTTGGTTTGAAGGGAGCTCTGAAGCTCTATTTGATGGGGAGGCATTTCGAGGTTCAATTGCTTGTGGTTGTAAGGGCTTGGTTGGACTATTGGTTTTGAAGAAAGGTGTTTTCTTCATATGGTTGTTAGAACCAATAGTGGGTTGAGGATTTACAACCCTTGTGGCATTACGTTGCTGTGGTTGAGTAGAGAGTTCCCCTTGCATTGCTGGAGCAAGTGGTAATGGAGCTATTGCTGCAAGAGCTACGGATGGATTTGAAGGATGGTATATTTGTGGGTTATCTCCCATAGGAGAAGGAGTTCTATAATACTCATGGGCTTGGTAGTGATGTTGTGGTGTAACGTGACTAACAAAGTCACGTGGAGAGATTGGATGCTGCACGTAGTAGCCATATGGGTCAGGTTGTCGATATGGGTATTGTTGCCTTGGTGGTGGCATCCCCCATGATTGCAGGTATTGCCACTAGTGATGTTGCTCAGTGGGTTGTGGTGGAGTTCCACCTGGATAATATGTTGAAGGTTGGGCTCCCTAGACTCCTCTACAATTTTAAGAATAGTTTCAAACCTACTATCCAGGGAGTCCCACATTTGGTCTACCTTTGCCGATACTTCTGTTGTTAACTTTTGGAGAGGCAAAGTTTTCCTATTCACCATCTCTTCGAGTGGTGACTCTTCTTCCTCCTCACAAAATCTCACTCCCTATTTTCGGAGGGAAGGATATTGGTTGTATTCCTTCACACTTTCTCTCTTTCGTAACTCACCTTCTTCTTTGGCAACTTGCTCTAGTAGTCTATGAATTTGATGAGACCTAAGCTCCGATAACCTTCCTTTGGCATACATCCCAAGTGTTCTTCTTGTTTTATGCCTAAGTCCATCCATGAAATGGCATAGTTGATCCTGCTACGAATAACCATGGCTAGGGCAACAATGTAACAGTGCGTAATAGCGGCCCATGGCAGCATCCAAGGGTTCATGATTTCCTTGCTTCCATCCTTGGATTTGCTTTCGCAGGTTAGATACTCAGGAGTACATTTGGTACTTATCACTAAATAGTTCTAACATTGTACTCCACCTCCGAATGGATTCCGGTTCTAAGGACCAGTACCAAATTTCAGCTTCTTTCACTAGTGTCCTTGGGAACAACTTCAATTTTTGCCATTCGTTTTCTACGTTTTGCAAGGCACATGCATCGTGGAATGCTTGTAAATGATTTTGATGATCAGCGTTGTATCCTGCTTCAAATCGTGGGATGTTGTTCATGTCTAACCTCTTGATCCTACTATCCCTTGGTGCCTTGTTGGAACTCTTATGGCCTCTGTTATATCTAGCATGCTTTTAGTTGCGAGTAGGCATTCTTCGTGATCGTCTCGTTCATAGCGTCTATGGTGTCTATGCAGTTCCCTAATCTCCCTTCTTCTATGCCTTGATTCTATAGAGTGCCCTCATCCTCATTCTCGACTATCTCGTCGATGACTTTCACATCGTTTCCCCTTATCCTCACGATTGGTTTTCCTATGACTACATCTGGACACTGAAGGAAAGGGTGAAGATGACGATGAAGGTGAAGAAGAAGGAGAACCATCGCCATGACAGTGTTTTCTACCTTCTTTTCTGTGGTCTCGGCCTCGATCGTGATCACGATTAGAACGTCTACCCTTATCGTGTGTTTGTGTTCCTCGTTGAACACTTCATGTTCATGGGTATCAGAACCAGGGCTCTGAATAGTGGAGTGGAGGTTCTGATACAATACCTCCTGACCAATGTCAAGAAGAGAAACATCATTTTGTGGGAAACTTGTTGAAGCAGGTTTACCATCCTCAATTTCGCTCAAAACATGCGGTGCGTCATGGGGCCATTTACCCTTCAAAGATGTATGGTATCTTTCTTGTCGCAGGTCCCTTTGATGTTGTGCTTCTATGGGATGATAGTCCCTTGAGTCATGATTGCATGCAACATATTCCATGTATAAAAGCGGCATGTCTATTCATGTGAGAGCACCAAGGAGCATGTTGGGAACTGATTGGTCTGGATGCAACACTATGTTACCCTCCAAGTCTCTCCAACGCAGTTGTTCGTCTTGGTGGAGAATAAAGGTGAAATTGGGTACATACTCATCGGGATGAGTATATACCACATGAAACCATTGAGGAACTAGTGGATCTTGGTTATGTGTATTACACTGTCGACTGCCTCTTGTGTTAGTCCTAGGAGGTGAAGTGCTCTTATGCGAAGAAGACGACATCTTGTTTTTTTTGGTGTGCAGTGTACTGTTGTCTTGTCTTTTTTTGATTAACCCTAAGGGTTCATTCTGATGTTCCAACGATATGAATGATTTTCTATGATCTACGTAGCGCACAAACAACTAAGTCCCTAGGAACAGCGCCAATGATGAGTGGCGAGATACCCCTACACTCAACCATACGAATATGAGCATTTCACGCACGATCTGGTTGAACTCCAAGGACCAAGTGCTTATGCACCTTAATGAAACACTCAGGGTTAATCAATTGTTATCTTCCCAAACTTACTTGTATTGTCATGGTTGTATGGTTAAGTAAGCTTGAGGTATATGATTTTTATAACTTTTGTATTTTTTATGTCTTCTGCTAATAAAGGAGAGGGAAAGAGAACTAAGTGGCTAACTTACATTAACTAGTTTCTAAATGTTCCTAACACCAATATCCATTCCCACTTTCTATACAAATCTTAAACCAATGCAACATTGCTGGGGTTACCAAACGCTAATCGTTACTGGGTTACCAAGCGCTACACGCATGCTCAAAGTGGTTGTACTGAGTGTATTTAACTAAGGGGGTTGAAGGTTGAGAGAGATATTAATTAACTAGGAAAGTGTTAAATAATCATTAATTACTAATTAGCTTAATCTGTATGCTGCAAGGTTTATCATAAAGTTCATCTTTATTGCCGTACACAAAATTGTGCTCAGGTACAAATCGCTCCAATAAAGATCCGTTCACTCTATGACTCCTACTGCGGGCACACAAAAATAATTCTAACTCTGGAATGACTAAACTGCAAGAATCTGGCTAAGGGTCTAATTCTAACTATCTAGAACCAAGGGCACAACCTCTTATTTATAGAAGATGAGGCAGGACACGATATCGCGTGGTGGCTGTGATATTGCGTACGCAATATCGTGGTTCATCACCTATGCATTTTAATAAGACATCACTCTCACATTTTGATGTTTCTACTTTTTTCAGTAAGGTTGTTGCTAGAACTTCACCTCTTGTAAGCATATCAAATCCATACATTATTTTAAATTTAGATATCATCATTGAAGATGATACAAAGCTTGACACATCAAATAGGACGGGGGCATTCTCCACCACTCAACCATGATTATTTTTTTTTGGAATGTTGGAAGTCTAATTGAAAAATTTTGATCTATCTATGTTGAAATTTTTTTTTGATAGTAATAATTCAATATTATTTTAATTTGTTACAAGACATGAAAATTTTCAGTTTTACCATTACTTATATTACTAATGATATCTTGTTGAATCACAATTTATTTCTACGACATGCCTTTTTGAAAAGGTGGTGCTTGTATTATCTTTCATCATCACTTAATTAGTAAGGTGGTCCTTTTGAGGTATGTAGCATGTATGCTTGTAATATTTTTTGCTATTAAAATTGAATTATGACATGGGCTTTTAAGTATTCTTATCAAAGTTCCTTGGCTCATTGGTGGAGACATTAATAGGATTGAGTTTGAAGCTAATAGAATAGGAGGTCAAGGATTTCACCTTTCTTTATCACAAAAACTTATATGAGATAATTTTAAAGAATAATTTTATTTAATAGATTGTTGTCATTTACAAGGGACCATCATTTGAAGTGATGGTGGGGTGCTTGATTTTAAAGTCAAAGACTTATGTTAAAGCTTGGGAGCAACCACTCAAAGAGGGTAGGCTTTTGCTCACCTACCAACCCTCTTGTGACCTCACTTAGTAGGATGAGTACTATGGTTCTAGGTGATGATCTTTTTTTTTTTTTCTAATTTATGATATAAATTCAATCTTTCTTAGTTGCTTACTTGGAATAAATCTCATGAAGTTGAGTTTAGAATTCTTAATAGATTGCATAGATTTTATTTGTCTAATAGTTTTAATTAGTATCTACTACATAAAATTAAAAAATTTCATGATGAATTTTTATCAAATCATCATCTCATAAACATTCACTTATCTTTTGGAAACATAGCTAAACATGTTTATTAAACTTTATATTATATTTCATGAATGCTTTTGCTACTTAGATGCCTTTAGAATGTAAAACCTAAGCCTCTAGGTATAGAAGGTTGGATTGATTGATTAATGTGCACCACTATCAAGCTTCATTTTAGGGCTCACTACATAGGATGATAATCTACTACTAAGGGTAGAACCACTATACATAATATTGATCAATCTCTTATGCAATTATCCCATAAGCTTGCCCAAAATCCCTTCAATATTAATTTAAAAAGATTATCAAGTAAGCATGGAATGTTCATTAAGCTAAGAGCTCTATCATTAAAAATCAATTTTCATGGCTAAAAATCTAAGATGAAAACTACAAGGAATTTTCAAAATATCTTGAAGAAAATAATAATTTACTTTCCATTGGGAAAATTTATGATGGATATGCTTTCCTCCATGAGCCAAAATAAATTACAAAAAATATATTGCTCTTCATTTTTACAAAATCTTTTCCTTAGAAAGCTTTGATGAGAATATCTTCTAGGTAGTTGTTTTCCATATTCATTGCATGGTCAAACTTGAACATAATCAATTACTTAATGTAGACATTTCTTTATATGAATTAAAGATTGCTTGTTTTAGCATGGCTAATGACAAAGCTCCTAGTTTTGATAGTTATCTTGTTGAATTTTTAAAATTTCATTGACATCTCATTGCTACTAATCTTTATTTTCTCATTATGAAAGGCCTTTCCAAAGGTAGTCTAATTAGTTATTTGAATAAAGAAGTTATCAAACTTATTTAAAAAGAAGGATACTTATCTTATATTAGTAATTAGTAACTTGTTACTTTGTTAAACATTGTTTATAAAATTTTAACTATCTTTCTAAACGCCTATAAGTTATTCTTCTAGATATTGTTTTTCTAGAATAAACTATATTTGATGAAAATAAATATATTCTTGATAATGTTGTTGCGACTTAGGAAGGTATGGAATGGGTAGAATACATCAATTAAAATATTTCTTTTATTAAACTTGACTATGCTAAAGCCTATGATTTCATCTAATGGGATTTTATCCTTGCTTGCCTTCATAGACTTTGTTTCAACTATAAATTTATAAATATGATTCATTGTTGATGAGCAACAAGAAATCCCTACATCCAACCATACAAATCACTAGCATTCTAAGCAATCCAGTTGAATTTTATAGACTTTAGCTCTCTAAGTACACTGGGTCTAGGTAGTGAATCTTATGGACGTGATCGTTGTCTTCTTAGTTTCACTTGTGAATGGCAAAGATATGGTTAAGTGTAATTGAGGCATATGATTTTTATCATTTTTATGTTTTTTGCTTAATTTTCCTAAGTGCTGAAAATGAAGTAATTAAATGCTGAATTAATCTAATAACTAACTGATGCTTAGCTAATCCTAACATAAGTCCATTCCCATCTATCATACACATCTTGAACATGTTACAATGCTACTAGGTTATCAAGTGCTAATTGTATGGTAGAGATGGTTGTACTTATGTGTATTAATCATCTAAAGTTAATTAATTAATTGAATGGATTAAAGTAAACTACATGAATAATATATGCATTAAGTAAACATTAAGCAAAGTCCAAGTGTTGCAAAGTTTATGAAGAAAGGTCATCTTTATTGCCAATCTTACCAAGGTGCTCAAGTGCATTAGTGCTTGAGTAAAGATCCATACACTTCTCACTCCTACTATGGGCACTTAGAAAATGTTCCAACTCTCGAAAGAACAAATTGCAAGAGCTCCGCTACACTACTAATGAATGAATCTCCTAAATGTGGCAAATGCATGCACATTTATAGGTAAGATAGGGTGCTATGTTGATAGGTACTAGTTGACATAGCAAACCCCACATTAATGGAATCTCATCAATGGGATTATGTTAAAGCAACTAATGCACAACTCATCATACTCCCATGACTGAATGAAAACTCGTCCTTGAGTGAACAAAAGGAGGAACAAGTTCTTTACAAAATTTTGGAAAGGTATGAAATTATTGATAGATACTCTAATGCAAACAAACACACACAGATACTAAGTGCACCAAGTGTATGGATGAACAACTTTTACAAAATTTGGTATTCATGATAAAAAATTGAACACCATGATAAAAAATAATAACACAACTCATATGATGACTTAAAGACAAGGAGAGAAATCAAATGGTCCTAGGCAATGGAGGTTCCTGAGGCATCGAAGAACCTTGTCCTACCTCTAGTGCATGCAACTCTTATGGTTGAGGTTATGGTTGTGGTTGTCCAATCACAACTACAACTGCTAGTGGAAGACGAAAAGCATCCAACAATGCTTTCACCTTCTTCTCCTTACTCTGGGGATTGTAAATAGTCCACATAGCATCATCAATGTGGGCCAATATGGGAATATGCCACGGGTAGCACATTGTAGGGAACAACTCCATAACATTGACAAACCAGTCTGTGAATTGCTTCCGTTCAACATCAAATACCTTGATAGCTTTCTTTAGCTCTTAGTAGTCATTCATTGATCTAGATAGGTTCTTAGCTATGGATATTTGATTAGTGAAGTGCTACCTAAGAACTTTGAGTTTCACATTTGTTGTTTCAAGTTTCTACTTTGTCTCCTTATGGTGCTTCAACTTGACCTCGTACAATAGGTACGAGTTGGCCACCTATTTCTCCAAATCTAATCATGACCTTTTGATAGTCAAACATTTTCAAGTTTGCATAGTAGAGGTTGATGAGCTCCATGTATTCAATCATCTCCTCAATCTGTGGCTCCTTAAGGTGGATTTCTACCTTGTTGTACACATTCAGCCCATCAAAGATAGGTTGCCACACGTCACCTTCTTGGTGGATCCACTGGAGGACCTCATTCACCTTTGCCTTCATTAGTTTGATTTCTTTGTCATTGATCTCTTTCTACAAGCTGACCTATTCATTGTAATGGTTTTTGACCCTTTCGAATTTAAGGACCTTATTTTTCTAGGTGACAATTTCAATTACAAACCTTTGGCAAAGGGCACAGACCTCCTCCATTGAGAGATTATGATTCTCTACTACCAACCTCCTTAGGTCCATTATCACCTTAGCAAGCTACTCTTGCTATTGTCTCATATATTCAACCATTTGCTCTTTTTGGGACTAGATAGTATGTAGGTGATGATTGTGCTTAGTTAGATTTGCATTCTTCTAGCAAACCTCTGACAAGTCCTTCTGAATCTTGTAGATGGTACTATCAACTAAGGATTGGTAAAAGATCATTAACTTCATTGTGTACTTAACCTCTTAAAGTTTGGATTGAAGTTGCTGAAAAGCTTCATTCCTAGTCACTACTTGGCTGAGTAGCATGGGATTAGCAAGGTGGGCTCTAAGTTCTACAACTTTTGTAGCCAAGCATTGTTTCTTAGCTCTAGTTGTTTCAAGTTGTGCCTTTGTGATGATGCACTTGTCCTTTGCCTTCAATAGCATCAACTAGGTAGCAATGATGTCATGTTAAAGGTCAAAAACTTCTAGAATTAGTTGCTAGATTTCCACTAGTTGTTTTAGCAACTCCTCGGGCTAGGCTACGTTGAATCTCCCACTTGCTACTCCTGCGAATGTTTGCACATCTCTAAGTGTAGCAATATTAGACACAGATGTTGCAAGAACATTCAGGGCTTCACCCACTTGATTTGCCACCAACTTGGCTATCATTTCCTATCATTGGTGCTACATCACTAAGATAGTTATCCCATCACCCTCCTCCAAGTGCACCAAGAAGGTCGTGACATTTCTAGAGATTTTTGGGAACTACTACTATCATGGAATGGACATCATTTCCTCTTAGGCACTAGGATTTAAGCATGTGCGTGCCTACATTTTTTGGGTAAAGAAAGTTGGCACTATGTCCGTCAACTAGCTTATTGTATGAGGAATGTGATTTAGATGGCGTAAGGCTGGTCAGTAGATAGATGAATCACCACTCGAACTAGCTTGTTGATGCTGCAAGAGTTGTTCTTAGAGATTTTGTATGCACTCCATGGTAGAATGTGCCTCTAAAGTTGTTTCATGAGTGGGTAGTGGTGGTGACTACTTCTCTTCTTGAACTACCTTGGCAAGCGCTTTATCTTTCATCATCTTCACCTAAGAAGTAATAGAAGCATGACAAAGTATATCATTTGAATAGTAGGCCATTCCTCCCCTTTTGCACAATTTTCTAATTAAGCATGAAAAGGGGAGTGGCTTCCTCCCATGTTCATTCTCCTTGAAGTGCTTCTCTCTCTCAAGATAGATTAGTTGTGGAAGGTTGATCAAGAATTTCCTACTGAGAGAGGTGCATGCATAAGTAGAAAAGACTATCACCTTACTTGGCCTCAACATCAGATTGAGGTGAAAGGCTAAAATCTTGAAGTACATTCATTCTACCATTGTGAGTGCACCATAATCCTTGTGGTCAAGTCCATAGCACAAATGGATACATTATTTTTTTATACCTGGATTTGCCTCCATTAGAATTTCCCCTAAGGTTGCTTGAGTTTCAAGAAACCCAAGTGCCTGAGAGATGGCCTCCACTTAGTAGGACATAGTAATTTCCTTGATCTTTACTATGCCATTAGGCTGCCTATTGGTCCAAAAAAGATATGTCTCTACCATGTACCACTTCCCACTGGAAGTGATGATAAGCCACATGGGAGAGTTTTGAAGTTGACTTTTGACATTTGGTTTCAAAGAAGGTTTAAAATTTTAACTCTTCAAGGATAGATTTCAAAACCTCCTTGGACATGATTTACCTTAGGTAGGCCTCCCTCAAAGTGACCTCAAGGTTTGGCCTTGGTCCTGGTGCCTCATCATGGTGGGATTGCTTTGTTGTAGCTTCAAGCATCTATCGAACAGATTTTACTTCAAGCTCCTTCCGAAAAGGTCTTGTTTCATGGGTCTTGGCTATCTACTCTTGGGGTTGTTCTTACTGTTGGCCCCTTCCAGTTCTAGGTTGCTTCTTCCTATGTTGGAACAGTCCTCCTTCCTGTAGATGCTTAGGTCTTGGGACCATATGTAATCACAACATGATCAAGGATCAGCATTTAGTGTGTAACTTTATAACACTTTAGTACCTTATCTCTTTGAATTAGTTACACTTGGCTAAGTTGTGATAATGGCAGGTTTGATTATTTTAATATTATATTATTTTATTATTATTTAATTTTAATGTTCATTAGATTTTGTTAGAAAGGTTTAACTCTCTTAAATTAGTGATTTAATATTATTTTATTAGTTAAACCGTATGGGAGTTAGAAAAAATTGAAAAAAAATTTCATAAAAGACCTAAGGTTTGTGGCCCCCACGACGTAGAGCTCACCTCTGGTAGCTGTAGGAACAAAAATTAAGGTTAATTGGTCAAGCGGTTTGAAAGTTATGGGCTTTGGAACGTTCTGGGCTCTAAAAATTACAAAAACTCCATTCCCATTTGAGAGCAAATGACAAAAATCCACTAAGTGTTGGATGCTATTTATAGAATTTTTGCCCTATGTTGACAAGATTCCATTAATAGGATCATGTTGACGCAATTGGCTACGTCGATGGGATCTTGTCAATGCAGCAGATACACACCATTTTCATCATTAAAAATAAGGGAAAAACAAAGAGTTTTAACACCAAATTGGAGTTCAAAGAAAGTCCAAAAAGCCTAGAACACAATGAAATGCATGAAGAGGGCTAGATATTTTACAAAAAAGGAGATTTAGTTGGGAGAATGATGGAGAAATTCCATGAAGAAGCACACAACTAGATGTAACCAACATGGAGCACAAAAGATTTGAATGTAGAAATGCCTATGGGATGAAGAACTTAACTAAGCAAACCAAGGGGTATGCAAGTGGGTCCTTCCCATAGTAGGCTCATGCACTTTCATGCCCTCAAACTGAGTTTGTGGACCCCATGGATGACTAATGGTTATAGTTAGGTAAGGACTAAATCACTAAAGAAACTATCTAAGAACTTTGATGCATCAAACTAAGACATTGAATAGAACATGAAAAGAGGTAGTGAGGTGAGATATGGAAAACATAGATGGATGAGTTGGAGAGTGGAATGGAGTTCTATATCATGGTCACATGAAGTCCCTTGTGGATTTTGTGGTTAATATGACTTGATAACATCCATTCGTAGTTTGAATGAAAACCAACCACTTTCAGTAACTTTGCATTGACACTCTAAGATCATTCTATCCCCTCAAGGCACAAGAGCATCCCCACAAATCAATCACCATTCCTAAAAGAGAAGAACAGAGAAGTAGGAAGTGAGATGGACCTTAGTTAGAGGAGACCTTCAAGCATGGGTAACATGTCTTTATAGTCCCATAACCAATGCTTGTAGCCCATTATTGTTTTTTGGAGGGGTGTGCTTTGAATTCTCATTATTTTTTTTTCAGTTTTTGGATGAAAACCACACCATGCAAAGATATCAGCTTCTTGTTATTAGTTGATAGTGGAATGGTGAGAAATCCATGAGAACACTCATACACCCAAGAGGGTAGGCAAGTACAAAGAACATTAAATCCTCTTGAAGTCACATCCTTGTCTATCTATTTAATCCTTCCCAAGCTTGAAAACTACTGATGAGTGGCGAGGTACCCCTACACTCAACCATACGAATACGAGTGTTTCACGCATGATCCAGTCAAACTCCAAGGACCAAGTGCTTATGTGCCTTAATGGAACACTCAGGGTTAATCAATCATTGTCTTCCCAAACTTACTTGTATTGTCATGGTTGTATGGTTAAGTAAGCTTGAGGTATATGATTTTTATAACTTTTGTATTTTTTATGTCTTCTGCTAATAAAGGAGAGGGAGAGAGAACTAAGTGGCTAACTTACATTAACTAAGTTATAAATGTTCCTAACGCCAATATCCGTTCCCACTTGTCATACACATCCTAAACCAGTGCAACGCTGCTGGGATTACCAAACGCTAATCGTTACTAGCTTACCAAGCACTACATGCATGCTCGAAGCGGTCGTACTAAGTGTATTTAACTAAGGGGGTCAAAGATTGAGAGAGATATTAATTAACTAGGAAAACATTAAAAAATCATTAATTACTAATTAGCTTAATCTGTATGCTGCAAGGCTGATCATAAAGTTCATCTTTATTGTCATACACAAAATTGTGCTCAGGTACAAATTGCTCGAATAAAGATCCGTTCACTCTATGACTCCTACTGCGAGCAAACAGAAATAATTCTAACTCTGGAGTGACTAAATTGCAAGAATCTGGCTAAGGGTATAATTCTAACTATTTGGAACCAAGGGCATCACCTCTTATTTATAGAAGATGAGGTAGGACGTGATATTGCGTGGTGGCTGTGATATCGCATACATGATATCATTGTTCATCATACCCCCATGACTGAATGAAAACTTGTCCTCAAGTTCCTTACAAAATATTGGAAAGGTATGGGATTATTGGCTTGAATGACAACTAATGGTGAATGGGATGACATGTGAACAGATCAACATTACAATACATGACAACATTAGTGTTCATCACTACAAGAGTAAACACTATACAAAATTGACATCCAGCCTCATTTGGCAATTGAGAGAGAAGAGAGAGAGAGAGAGAAAAAAGGAGAAGATGTGTTGTTGCCGATACCAAGATTGGGCGTTCCATTGTTCATCCATAGCCACACCATCAATCTTGTTCTTTGCACAACTGTTCCAGCACTAGTCCATCTTGAGTGTTTCCTCCAGGTCTAGTCCATTACTGTATGATTACCATCTACACACACAACACATTCACATATTAGCAAGGATAAGTAAATCACAATACAGTTGATACCTTGCCTCGGTGTAAGGTCCATTGGCTGAGTTGTGATATGGCCAATACGAATTCTAGAGATATAACACTGGTGACTACCTAAGGTGCAGGGGTTAGGAAAAATTGAAAAAATTGGACCAGGGCCCCCATGACTAAGAGTGATCCTCTAATAGCGATAAAATGGAAAAAGATAAGGAATAAGAAAGATGGAAAAAAAGAAACAATGGAAACGTTGAAAAAATGGATGTCAGAGATGGGAATGAAACAAAAAAAATGTTGATTGTGGAAATGTTTAAGAGAAAGAAGTTAACTGATGCACCAAACAGGAATGCTAGTGGGTCCTCCCCAAAGCAGGCTCATGCCCTTTATGCCCTAACAAACCCACATTCAAAGAGTCCATAGGCTCTAGAAATGTCATTTGAAAGCAAGAGTTAAAGTATTAACCACAAGAATTCACCAAAGAGAAAACAATGCATCAACCAAAATATAGACTACTGATACAACTAGCAATGAAGTGGGAAATGGAGAAAGAATGATGGGGGGAAGAGAATGGAATGGAGTCCCAAGAACAAGGTGGTGTATAGCCCTTTGTGTATTTATGGATAATGTGACTGACTAGATCTCATTCCAAATCTAGCCTCAAACAATCCACATCCAATGACTTCGCATTAATACACTTGGCCAATCCATCCACTTGAAGTAATAGAAATGTTTTTTCCAAAGAGTCACCACCATTTTGAGAAAAACGAGAAAGGGAGAAGTAGGAAGTAAGAAAGGGCCTTAGTTAGAGAAAACATGTTTGTTTAGTTCCATAACCAGTGCTTGTAGCCCAGATGATTATTTTGTTTAAGGGGTGTGCTTTGAATTCTCACTAAATTTTTTTTTTTTCGCTTTTGTGTGAGAACCACACCATGCAAAGACTTATTTTTATTGGCTCAGCTTCCTGATAATGGAGCAATGTTGGAATGGTAAGGAAAAATTAAGAAGAAAACATCCAAGTACCCAAGAGCATAACTAGCACAAATGCATCAAATCCCTTTGAAGTTGCACCTTTTCAGTCCTTGAGTCCTTCCTTAGTTTGAGAAATGCCCAATCACCAATTCGTTTACACAAGCCAAATGACATTTGTTTATACGCAAATGTTCCCCAAGGACTGGTGAACATTGTCTTGGCTTAGTCTTATGGGGTTATCTGTATTTGGTTGTATCTACTATAGCCATCCAGAAAATTGTAATAATGAGGCCTTGCTATGGTTTCTAAGACTTGGTCAACGAATGACAACGGAAAGTGATCCTTAAATGTTGCCATGTTCAGCAGCCTAAAATCTATGCACCCCCTCTATTTTCCTCCCTTTTTAGGCATGATTACTAGAGGGCTAACCCATTCGCTATCAACAATGGGATATATGAACCCAACCTTAAGAAGATGTTCTATTTCATCTTTTACTACTTCCTTCAATTTTGGGTTCAATTGCCTCTACTGTTGTTTTCGAGGTTTCATGGAGGGGTCAATGTAAATCCTATACTAGCATAACCTAGGATCTATTCCAATTAATTCGGGATATGACGAGGCAAAGGCTTTTGACCACTTGTTTATTACCTTCAGCAGTCTTCCTTTTTATTTGGAAGCAAGTCTTGCATTGATGATTACTGGTTTTCCATTTTCAAGAATCATATATTCCAAACCGGTGGGCAATGGTTTCAATTCTAGGGGCTCTTGTTTGAATTTTTCAGGAATTTCCAACTTCCCCTAGTTAATGTTTTCAAGGTTAAGGCTTAGAAGTTGGCAGTGGACTTGCTCTAGTGGATCTATGCTTTTGATGTAAGCGCAAATTATTCCCTCAGTTAGTTCCATGCACATTAGTGAGTTGCTCTCTTGATCAACTATTAGCCACTGGGTGTCTTCTTGTCATGTGGCTGCTGCATATAAGAACTTTTGTATGTTAATGTTTTGTGCACACCGGTTGCATGCAGGTAATGCTAAAATTTGCACAACCCATGATCTCTGCACACAATTGCACCCTGTATCACTATATGCGATGCATGGAA